>JH720340.1:0-372833 GCA_000231825.2 Tetrahymena elliotti 4EA
CTTTTTGATTAATTTCATAAATAATAATTATTTTTTATAAAGATTCAAAAAGAAGAAGTTCTAATTAAAAATTTAAACTATCTAAAAAAACTTAAAATTTTTTATCTTTCTTTTTTCTCATGTTTTTGTAAGAAATAATTGATTTCGGAAGTTTCTCATAGACAAATATTTTTAATAAAATATTTTTTCTAGTTTATTTGAGGGTTTAGGAAAAAATTAGTGTTTGAATAAAATATATTTTAAAAATGGTTCAAAACTATTAAAAATATGAATATTCTGTTTTGGTTTTTTTTAGAACAAACAAATGATAAAATTTTCTTTCTTAAATATTTCAAAATAATTGAAGGAATAATTTAAATTAAGCCCAGTTCATAAGTAAATTTATGAACACAATTATAAATAAAAATAATTTAATTCTCATATCTTAATGAATATAAATTTAATAATGTTTACTAGATCAATTAAATTAAACTACAAAATAGGTATGAAACTTTTATCATATGCTAGAAGAAAATTACGAATTACTTGTTTTGGTAGTAGGTGTGAGGATAATTTCTTTAGAATTTAACTTAAATTTTTGAAATTTTTTAGAAGTTAAATAATTAAAAAAACCAAACAGCATTTTTTGCATTTTATAGGAAATTGTTTGAATACAAAAAGTATTTCTAAAATAAATATAAATTGATAGTGTTATAATTTTTTAATTTGACATGCTATAATTAATATTTGAAATAATTATGTACTCTCAAATTGATTTGCAGCTGGTCTTTTTTACTAATTATTTAATTTAACAGCAAAATAATTTTTTATAATTGGAGTTACACAGCTAGCTGAGCGTTAAAAAAATTTTCTTTTCTTTAGTAGAAAAAACTTAAGAAATTACCCTGTAATTACTGTAGGGAGAATAGAGAATATATTAGAGAAAGAGTAATTAGTAATTGTTAGAAGATAATCAAAAAATAATAATTCGAGTTATATATTAGGATGAGATAGTATTTTAGGTTTTGAAAATATAATTTAGATTGGTAGCTAATAGAGAGTCTTTTACAAGTAGTATAGTTGGCTAAATAGTATTTAAGATGAGAGAAGAATTAGAAATAAATTCAAAAAAGTGAGAGCTCTTTGCTTTATTTTTTAATTGAGAGAGAGAAAAATGTGAAAGGGGTAGGGCTTTTAATTAAAAGTGAACCGGCTAGCTTTTTATTTTATTAGATTTTTCTTGTATTATTTTAAGAATTTTATCATGAAATTTAGAAAGAAAGAGTTAATCTATTAAATTGATTAAAAGAAAAGGGGTTTAAAGAAATCATATTTCTGAAGAATATTGTTTATAATTAATAATTCAAACAAAAAAATAATTGATATCCAAAAACTTAAATAATTAAGAAAAAGCTTAGAAATATTCTTAGTCATCAAATATCATTTATTTGATCCATTCTACCTAAATATTCAAACCCATTAAAATTCAAATACTCTTAAAACTACCATCATTTTATTGAAAATCTTTGAAAATGTGCCTTTTAGATGCTAGATGTAGATGTGAAAATGGCTAATGCAGTCATATTGGTAACTAAATGCCTTTCAACTAATTGTTTAATCCTCAATTCCTTAACCAAGATGCCTTCTAAGTTCTTGATTAAACCAAGAAGTTACTTAGCCAAAAGACTGAAATTATCAATCCTATCGTTAAAAAGGTGAAGCGCGAAAATGACTTTATTCAATAAGGTAAGCACATACCATTTAACTGATTTATATTTATTGTTTTGATAGAGTTTAATTTCTTGGAATTGTTTTCATTTTTGTTTTAAGACTAAGTAAATTTTTAATTAAAACGCTTTGTCCCAAACAAACAATTAAAAATGATTCCAATTAATTAGCTGAAAATATTGGTATAAATTAGCTATATTACTAAATAATTTCTCAAAAAGAATTCTAACTAACATTTCTTTTTAAAATAATTTAGCTGAATCAAATGAAAATGCTAACACCATGAATAATATGATTGCTGAAAATGTTGATAATTCCAGCTTCTAATTTTAATAGAATTTACTTCCTTTACTCAATTAATTCTAACCCATGAAGCCTGTTGGTTATGGAATTGCTAGCAATGCTCCCAATTAAACTCAATAAAACAATAACAACATCCAAAATAGCTCTTTCCTTATCAAGCCCTCTCCTTTCTAGGCTTCTAGCAATGGCTTGCCCACTGTTTCAAATAACTTAGAAACTCTTTTGAAAGACATGCAAGCTAGAGTTATGGGAATGTTCGCTTTCTAAAGCAAAATGTTAACTGAATTATAAGAAAAGAGTAATTTACAAGCCTAAACCATCAATTTATTGTTCGATGAAGTCAAGCAATTAAAGTATAATTTTAAATTCTCATTGCACACATAAACAATTTATGGGATAAAGTTTGATAATTTTGAATGATTCATTGACTTGATTGAATTTGTTAAAAAAAAATATTTAATTTTGCAAAGCAAAAAAAAACCTGAGAGATGAGTTATTATTCTTTTTATAGAAAAAACAATAATTGGTTGACACAAAAAATGAAAATTAAGAAAAAGTCATGAAAATTATAAATGAAATTTCACAACAATTTACTTCTTTGTCTTTCAAAAATAGAACAATTTCTAGAAAAGAATAAATTCCCCAGTTGAAATTCCTTTTTGATTTATTCCTTTTATTAATTAATTTTGGGAATAGTTAGGTTGAATTTACTATTCTCTCTTTAATTAATTAAAATTGATAGGATTTTTCACTCATCCATCCCTTTCTAAATATTAGTCACTAATTTAAACTGATTAGCTGGCATTATTTATCACTCAAAATAAATGGAAAAACAAAAAAACTTTAAGTATGTCTACTCCAAAAATATAAACTCTACACTCATAAAAATAGTATCAAAGTATTTAAAATATTTTGAATTATTAGCCAGGGTGTGAATTTTTAACAAAACTTAATTCAATCAGCTCAAATCATAGCACAATTCTAACATTACTCCCATTCATTTCTACATAAATTTGATTACAATTTACTAATATTTACTGATTTAAAAAAAGGAATATTGTTCAAACCTCTAAGACTGATCAACCAGCCGAAGTTACTTGCCAACCTATTTATACTTAAATTGCTGCTTCTAATGATACTTGCTCTTTGGGTGGTCCCATTTCTCCCTAAGGATTAATTTAATACCTCTTCAAGAAGAAAGAATCTGACTACAAATATAAGCTTATCTTGAACAATCCTCTTGAATAGCCTCTCTACAGAGAAAGAAACTTCAATATTAATGTCAGTTTGGTTGACAGAGACGACAATACTGTTTCCAATAACAATCGTATCCCTCTCAACATTTCCATTTACACCTCCGAAAATCCTCCCAAATTCATTGATACAAATACTTCAGGCAATAAAATATTGAAAGGATTCACTGAAAAGGACTTACAGCAAGGCTAAATCACATTTGATAAAATATAGATTAAGGAAGTTACAAGCCATTTCCGTAATGGTTGGGTTTTCATCGTTATATTCCCCAAGTAACTCAACTACGAAAGTGGAAAATCTATTCACCGTAAAGACGATATTGATATCAATGAAATTAGACCTCTCATTATTGAAAAGGTTGTAGTTAAAGCAAAAAAGCTAAAAGAAGGAAAGAAATCAAAAGATGGAAACAATAGTAACGACGATTCAAAGGAATAATCCAATGAAAAGATCGAAGATAATTGAAAAAACTGAATGAATAAAAAATCTGAGAAAGCTGATTATTTCTCCAAACTACACAAACCATCCCTCCCTCTTTACTATCAATACTCTTCTAAAAAACCTTATTTATAATAATTTCATTTACGGCTAACTCTTTTAAAAAAATTGTCTTAAATTATTGTGAGTTAATTAAATAGATTTGAATGAATTTATTCTAAGAAATTTCAAAATAGTATAATAAAAAACAAATAAACATACAAAATATCCGATAACTAAGTGAACAAAAGTGGTCTTTGGTATTATTATCTCAAAAATACATTTGCTATTTTACTAAGAAAAATCATTCATTTTTCCAATTAAAACATACTTTGTTTGTTAATCAGGAGCGCTTTAACTCTTATTCTGCATTGCGATGAAATTAATTAAAACTAACCAAGTTTGTCTATCTTAAATGAATAAAAGAATGAGTTGGAGTGAAACTCCTCCTTCTTGTCAACTAACTAAACAAACAAACAAAAATTAAAAATGTATCTTTAGATAACTATTTTTCATCTATATATATTATAATCAACAATAAAAAACCAACTCTAAAATATAAATTCTTCTACCTATAACCTTTATATATTTAAATAAAATATGTCTTAATTATTTATATGTACTGTATAAGAGTCTATTCCTCTTTTAAGTTATTATCATCTTCAAAAACTAATTATAGTTCTTTTTACTAATATTTCATGAACGAAACAGCTTAATTGGTTAGTTAATTTTATTTTCGTATCTCTAAAATTTTTACAAGAAATTTATCCTCCGAAATGCTTTTTACAATACATAAACACATTGATCATCATAAAAAAATTTATTCAGATGTAAATTAACAATTAATGCATTTTTGAATGCAAACAATTTTCAATTATTTACCAAATAACTTTTTAGTAAACTTAATTAATAATTTATTAGAAATTTCCTATCTCATCAATCAAGAGAATAATTCAAAATTAGTAACTCTTCCCCTCAAATTTACATGCTGTGTAATAAGAATAAAGTCAGCTGGCTATGCTATTAACATAAATCAAATGAATTTATTCTTTTAATTCTATGATCAACAAATGATTTAAATTAATTTTATAATTCAAATTTTTTTGGGTATGAGGCTGTAAAGTAAGTATTTAAATATCAAAGGGCCAATTAAGAAAATAAAAAAAGATCCTTGTAATCAAAAAAAATTTGCATAATATAAATTCTTTATTGATGATACTGGAGTATTTGTGCAAATCTTAATTTATTTCTATCTATCTCTATCTATTTATCTACATTTCAATTTTGTATGAATTATTGCAAATAGATTTATTAGTTTTATATGAGATAGAATTTAATAATAAATTAACATTATATGTAAAATAAAACGAAAACTAATTTAAGTAATTAACTACTTCATACAAAATTTGCTGTCCATTTTTTCAATAGAGGAAAAATTTTTCATTTCTGATAAAAAGTTTAAAAAATTTTTGTTTAATAAATATGGTAAATATAGAATACATGACATAAATCTAATACTATTCCAAACAAAAAATCAAGAAGCTTAAAACTAACTATTAACAACTCATTCTAGGCTGTTAAAAGCCGAGTGAGATCTGTTTTGATAAATTTAGTGTTAAGGAATGTCATAATTTCGAGTTGGGAAGATTTGTCTAACATATTTGACATTGATAAGTTTTATTATGTTTGTTAGACTGCATACTAATTAGGATAAATTAAATTTTAAAATATTAAATTGTGGTGTAAATACTAATTAAAAGTGTGAGTATAAAATGTCTTTCTTAGACTTTCAGCAATTTAAAAATTTTTGAAATGTCCCATTATTCTTTTCAGTAATCTCCTTTTTATAAATAAAAAGTCCTTGAAATTATTAAATATGAGGTAAAGGATTATCAAAGAAATAACTAAATAAATGTACTGATTTTATTTAATTTGCTCTCTTAAGCTTTACGGACTTCTAAATTTTATTTTGCAGAAGATTACCCACTTTCTCCATATATATAGCGTCATCTTACTAACGATTAACAAGACTTATTAAGGCACAATATATTTATCAAAATAACAAACCATTTACTTT
This sequence comes from Tetrahymena elliotti 4EA, assembly GCA_000231825.2. Classification (NCBI taxonomy): domain Eukaryota; phylum Ciliophora; class Oligohymenophorea; order Hymenostomatida; family Tetrahymenidae; genus Tetrahymena; species Tetrahymena elliotti. The sequence continues at coordinate 5,819 of JH720340.1, forward strand.
GGCTGTAAAAATGTCTAATAAACTGGAAAGATACATTCTAAGATCTTCTGCCTACTCTTCCTCAGACACGATTCTTCGTTTTTATTTAACTCTTTTTTCTGATAAACTGATGAACAATTTTATAAAATGATTTTATTCTTTTAAAACTTCTCAGATACATCATTAAACACATGAATTTTCCAAATAATTCTCTTGAAAAGGTAAAAAGAGTACCAGGAATCTATGTACATTTATTCAAAATTAAAAATAAAAGAAAATTGCACTTTTTGCAAGTGACTATTTCCTAATTATTTATAAAAGAAAATATTTATTTCTCAACTAATTTATATTTGGTTAATATTAAATAGAAAAATTTAATAAAATATTTTCCAAAACTACTCCAAAAAAAGAAACTTACATCTTTAAATACACCATGCAACAAAAATATAAATTATCTTTGGAGCTAAAACAATGATTTTTATATTTTTTATCTTTAATTTAGTAATAGATAGCGCATTTTAGATAATTAATTACCCACTTTATAGTTCAAGCTACCCTACCCCTAATTTTTGTAAATTTTAATCATATTCAGAATAAGTTTATACTCTCATCACAACAAATAAACGGAACATGCATTCTGATAAAATAATGTCTACTTTATTTAGTAAAGCTATCTATAATCAACAAGTTTGGAATATTTTTTACTCAAAAATAGTTGAAGCATTCCACTATTGTCCACCTTAGCCTTATTTGAATCAAAGTTTTCATAAATTAAATCTTTTAGCCAAATATATTGTTCTATTTGTTTTATTCTGAGTATTCTGAGCTTCTTAAAGATAGGTATCACAAAAGATAGCACAAATCAAAATATTACAATTTTAACTTTTGCTTAATTATTACTACTTATTTAAATTATTATTCCCTAAATACTTGAAATGAATTTAATCTTGTTGCTTAAGCAAAAAAAAAAATTATATTAGAGAAAAATACTCATAATTTGTATTCTTAACTAAGTAAGCCAAAAAATTGTATCTAATTAATGCGATAAAAACAAAACTATTGACTAGGAAATGCAAATCAACAATTTTAGAGAAAAGCAGAATGAAATTATATGAATCTAAATAAAATATTTTAAAAATACAAAGATATTCTTTGAAAAAAAGAACATCTATTATCCAAATTAAATTAAGAATTAACATGATTTGACTTTATTAAAGCATGATTAAACGAATAATTACAGCTATACAAAATTTTGATCTATCTCATAAATAAATTCCAAAAAAATAAAAATAAGAAAAGTGAAAAGAAAAAATAATTTCACTGAACAACAGAAAGAATTTATGTGTTTTTTTGATTAATTGCAAAATTCAATATATTTTAAATCATTTTAGTTTTAATAATGTACCAATATTAAGTCTAGAAAAATAAAGAAAAGAAAAGATTAACTTTGATATTAACTAACATAATTAAATACTGATTCAATTTATTTTTATAAAAGAAAATTTTTAAATAGAATAGTGAGTTTTATTTAATGAATTTTGTTAGAAATCGTGAAAAATCTTTGAGAATAGTCTGTGCAAATTTCTATCAATAAATTCATTAAAAATCAAAAGTAAGCTTCTAATTCAGTTTAGATTTTTTGTAGGCATGAACTCAGTAAAAACTGTTTTATTTTATAAATAAGACTCATGAGCTATTTCAATGCTCTCATTAAGCATCGAATTCTTTTCTGGACTAATTTCAAATAAAGTAGGTTTGGATAGCCTATTTAACCTTGAGTCATCTTCTAGGTTATCTTAAGATACACGGAAGAGGCTTTTATTTTATTCTATTTTTAGATTTGATTTTGTTTTAGTAATGCATTCTAAGTTGTCATTTGAAGTCTGCTAAATATTTTAAATCGATGCTTCTTTTTGTTAAATTTCAATTGGCTACTATAGGAGTTGGTTACTTAAATTCTAGAAATTGTTATTATTTTCCATAAAATTTCGAAAACCTCCATTTGATGGAGAATTATCATTCATATTTTGATAATACTTTTATTATCTTGTCTTTTCAAAATAGCTTAAAATTTGTGGATCTAACATGCTCAGCAGCTTTTAATCTATTTCAGAAATATCTTTGTAATCATCCTTTATTTTATTAAAAGCTAAGTAGGCTTCATGTGCTTTCATCAAAGTAGTTTTTTCTATAAATAATTTAATTATTCATTAGGTTTTATTATTAAAATATTTTGTCTATTTTAGAATCAAAAATTATTAATTCTTTTTAGATTTTGTTTTTTTTTGAAATTAGACCTTAAAAAAATTAAAATTATAGAAACACACCTTTATTTACAAAGGGCAAGTAATAAAAATATTTGAAGAATAGATTATGTCTTTAAATAAAGAAAAATTTATTTATTAAATTTTAAATTAATTTTTTAAAAGAAAAATATATTGAAGTTTACCTGAGTCTAAAATACTCCATGTTGTTTTGAATCTGCTCTCTTCTGGCTGATTAGTAGATTTTAATTTTAAAGAATAGCCTTTCTGTGGGGTAATATTCATATTATCGTTTTTTTATTCCTGTTGGATTTTTAGCTGCTGCTATTGATATTGAGTCTTATTGTTAATTACAGGCTTTGGCATGTAATCAAATAATTTTAACTAATTTTCATTTAAAATTAACATTTTTAGCTTATCTATTTCAATTAATTTATTGATAATAAACACAGCATCTAATCTGTCATTAATTTTATCTAGAGTATATCTAAGCTATTGTCTTTTCTTTTTTATCTTTCCAAATGGCAAGAAGTATAAGATGTATTCATATGCCTTAAAGATTAAACCACCAGTTTTAGGGGTGAATATTTTCTTGAAAAACCAATCTCCTTGCTTTCTAAGAGATTTTCTTTTTTTTAATTTAGCAGAATCTGGATCTTGGTTTTCTTAGTAAACATGCAGCAGCTAAGAAATGTAATTTTAATCAGCCGTAAAACCTTTTTTCAGTTTTTTAGATATAGATTATTTTTTGATAGGACTCGGACTCTATTCTAAAGGCAAAGTAGAAATATTCAATTCTGGATTAACATTTTACATATTAATCAAGGGAGCTTAGTTGTACTTAATTTCTCTTTAACCTTAATTGTTAAAAGTATTTTCATTATTTTCTGTATTGAAAATCTAATTATTATTAGTTTACTAGGTAAAATTATTTTGATTCATTTTTTGATTGAAATTAAAATAAAATTTATTTTCTGGATTTTCTTATGTTTCTTCATTGTTAGCTTAAGCAGTATTTTAAATTGTAATCAAATTTAACTTTATTTCATTGTTTTCAACTGGCTCATCATTATTTTTTGCATTAATTTAAGTTGTTTCATTTTCTTAAATTTCTTTTTTTAATTAAATTTCATTAATATTTTCAATCTAAATCCTCCTATTTGAGCTTATTAAATTATTACTTCCATTTGTTTTTTAGGGAGTCTCGAATTCAGGTAATCCTGGAAGATCACTCTTTCTATTTTTGTTTATGGAGATAGACTAGGTTGTTTCATTTGGTAATTCTTATGTATTAACAGTTTGTTTCTTTAATGATGATCTTTTAACTCCCATTAAATTAAATCCAGTTATCTTTTTAAAATCATGATTTTAGCTATTTTCTTACTTTATCTAATAATTTTAAGCTTGTGAAGTGAATCCTTGTTGACATTTTATCCCACTAGGTGAAGGATTATGAGATTAATTATGTTGAGCTTAAGAATAAGGTATAATTATTTATCCTCCAGAATCTCTTTTTAATCCAAATATTTGTGGTATCTAGTTATTAAAGGGCATTATAGAATTTTTTGTTTCATTTTATATATTTTTATTTTTATTTGAAAGAACTGGAGATTATAATGCTAAATCAGGATGCTGCATAACAACTTCTTCTTATTCTGATTTTTATTTTTCTAACTCTTCATCATCATCAAAACAAAATATTTCATTCATCAAAGATGTTTAGAAGTGGATCTTAGCAAAAGGAGTTACTATCATCCCAAATATATATATAAGAGCCTTTGCTAAACCACCAATTTCTGCTACAACAGCTGATAGTTTAGTGTATTGTCTCCTGTATTAAGAATATTTTTCTTCTAATTAAAATTGGATAGATAGTAATACTTATTTACTTTAATCAACATCTTCTATATCATATATTATATTCGTGTTAGACAAAGCCATATTAACTTAGGTTACTCCATTTAAAAATAAATTATCTTAAGTTTAAATTTCTGTATATTAAAAATGCAAAGTGGCTTTCTTTTGGTATCCAGATATAAAGGAATGGGATTATATTTTGACAGATTGCTGTAAAGGATTTTCAAGAGTAGAAAAATTTAAATTATGGTCCATGAATACAGTATCCAAAAGAAGTTAATTAAGTTAGTACTATTTATCAATACAATTAGTAGAGATACACTTTAGAATTTGTATTATAAAAACACTCTTATTTTCAGCTTAACTTTACAAGTAGTATTTACTAGCATTACCAATATTATTATCAAATTAAATACAGTATAAATACTGATATGACATCTTATGCTAAATATAATCAATAAAATACTGCTATTAAACTGATAATTTATCTTGGTTAGCATTACTGTATAAAACGCTGCATTCAACAAAATTAACTGCTATAGTTTATTCATCAACTATTTAGGTATTAATATTAGAAGTTTTAATCAATAATTCAGCACTAAAAGAAGTGCTTAAATCAGATTTTATATAATTTTAATCTTTCTTCTGTCGCAGACCAAATGCTATAGGAAATTATCCACTAGTTAAATCAAATTTAGGAGATGTTAGGCCATTTGTGTTATAGTTAACTATTGGGTTGTTTTTGTAAATAACATCTTGAGCTTCAATCCAAAAAGCTACTGCAAATATAATAACCAAAAATACTGTAAAAATACTTCCGCAGTATGTCTTATGATGGGTTTAATGCTAAAAGCTCAATTAAACGCTGGTACCAAAAATATCAATCTTTTTAAACATGGGCTTCATTTACTTGCTAAATAATATAATTTTTGGGAATTAATATTTTCTCTAAAATTTAGAGTGTAGTAATTATTACTCGCTAAATTTTGTATAAATATTTTGCTTTGATTTGACAACAGAATTATGAAGCAAAAACCAATTTTTAGTGATTTTAATAGTAAAAATTAATTAAATATTGATATGAAGCAATTTTATAAATCAAATCTTCAATATCTTTTAAAATGAATGAGCTAAATTTATCATAAATTTAAAATATTCTACTTAGTTTATTAATATCTTTGACAATTATAGATACAAAATATGTTTCAAAATAATACGAAACTAATCTCTACTAGTTTTATTTTCTTTAACTGTTTCTTGGGATTATGATAAATTACTTATGGAAATTAATTAATGATGTAAATAGATTATTTCTTTTAAGAGTGTTAATAAGACTTTTGTGATGCAATAAAATATGTGGCAAATTTATGACATTATATTAATTATTCAATTTAAATTTATTAATTATTTTTCTAACAAACAATTATTATCTGCTCACTCATTTCCATCAATTCTATTAAGCAATTTTCTTTCAATTATTTATCCTCTTTATATTTAGATGCAAGCAAAATTATAAATATATAAAAAAGATAAAATTTTTAATCCTTTCTATTTCTTTTACAACAAAAAAATAAGATCTTTCAAATATCTTTTAAAAATATGTAATTCCTCAACTTTTTTTATCAGCTGAAATTAGAAAAAGAATATCATAGTAATTGATAAAATAAAGACAATTATGAATATTTTTTATTTTGATAAGCTCTACTTGAATTTCAAATATGTTAGTTTAAAGATAACTTCTTTTCTTACAGACAAAATTGTAAGTAATAGTAATTAAAAATTAGTTGGACCATAAAAGAACTACTTTTCCTCATAATTTAAAAGTGCAAAAAACTAAATTTACTATGCAAAGCTTACTAGGTTAATTGTGGATATAGATAATCATTAAATTAAATTAATGAATTTTTATAGATTTAAATTTTTAATAAAATAAAAAAAAGAAGTGTAACATAGATAAATTCATATAATAAAATTTAATTCTATATTTTATTTATTTGTTCATATTTTTTACTAAATTTTGTTTATTTTTTTATAAAAACCAAAAATGAAATATTTTTTACTTTAATCTAATTTATTTTATTACTTTCTATTTATTTTACATAAAAGAAATAAAATGTTATTAATAGAGTGTGCATGAATATTTGAAATAAAACAATATCTTCAGTTTCAATAGAAATTATCTAAATAAATAAATTCAATTTATTTAAAAAAACGAAGGCAAAAAAAAATATTGTTTATACAAGATATAAACAACTTTTAATTTTATATTAAAACTACTAACTCTCATAACATTTTGCATACAAAGAAATTAAGAAAAGTGTAAATGACGAAGAAACTGAAGAAGTGAATGAATTACTCTTCACATTATATATTTCCCTTTTTTATGGTTCTTCCATTTACTGATTATAGAGGTCTGTTATTTCCTGCTCCCTTAGCAAATTATAAGTCTCCCTTGAAGTAAATACTAATACTTTATAGCTGAGCAGTTGTAATTGGTTAAACTGATGAATAGACATACCAGTTTACACTTTCTGTGCATGGAGGTACTGATAAAGATCCTTGATAAAGGTAATAAGAAGAAGTTAAATCTAAAGAACTTAAAGCTTGAGTCATATTAAGACTTATTTGTGGAGCAGATGCTGCTGTAGCACTAGCTTTTGTTGGATCATATGAACTAAAGAAGGTTGTGGTAGATGAGTCACTAACTGAAAACATAATTGAAACTATTGCGTATTATGCAATAGGTGAAGTACTAGAGCTTGGAGCAGTCTAAGAAAAGTTAGGATTTATAGTATGGAGTATTTATAATTCTACATCAGGCTAACTTCCATTTAAGTGATTCTCAGCAGGTGAGTGAATACTAAAATAACTAGACTAATAACCACTAATAACACCGTCCAAGTTACTTGCATATAAGTAACTCCAATATGAATTTGTGGGAGCTGTACTGCTTAAAACTTAAGATTTAATTATCTAAGTAGTAAGAGCTGCACTAGAAAGTTACAAAGTTAAATTCATCTATTTTATAAAATTGAATTGCAATTTTCAATTTTTATATTTAAATAATTATCTAAAAAATGTTAGAAATTTCAATGCAAAGTGTTGAAAATACAAATTAATCTATATTTTTCCTATTTATTTACTCCTTACTTTAAAGAATATTTTTGATAAAATCTATTTCAAATATCTTTACCAATGCTTTTTAAAAAATTAAAAGATAATAGTTTTACTGTATTATCACATGATCCTTGAACATCTGATATATCAATAGGTGATTAAAGTGAACCTGATAGACAAGTACCAGTCCAGTCTGAACCTTGATTTGCATAACTGTAATCATCAGCCTAAGTTTAAGCTATTAATAAGATGGATACTAAAGTTAAATATTTTAAACTATTTTTTCTATTATTTCCCATTATTATTTATCCTACTCGCACAATTTATTCTCTCTAATATATTTATTTGTAGATCAAAAAATTATTTATTTATTTTACTTATAATCTATCTATTTTCTTTTTCTTAACAGAAACCTTATAATTTACTTCTTTTAAAATGAAAATAACCTTTGCAAAAAAATAAAATTGAATTAGAGAAAGAGTAATTTTTTTGAATCTGTCTTCAAAAAAAAGTTAAAATTTGAAAAGTAGAAGAATTGATTTCTTTTTTTTAGAGACTTTCCACTTTATCTAAATTTTCACTGTTTAAAGAATGAATGTATCGTTCCTATTTAGGTATCATTTAAAATTTACAAAGAAGTGAATAAACTGCTACTTTTTAAATTAATTTTCTAAAAAATCAATCTATAAAAATATCACCAATAGTTTTTAATTTAATTTAATTTCTTATCAAAAATATTTAGATAATTTTAATTTAACATATCATTTATCTATATTTATCAAAATTATATATTAATTCTTTCATATTTTACTTTCTAGAATTTTATGGATAATATGACTCCTTGTTCCTCCTATATGTTTTATTTAAAAGAATTGGTAAAATATTTTGAGATATCTATCGAATAAAAAAGGTTTTTTTTTTGAAAAAATGAAATGCAAATTAATTAATTTTTTTATTGGATATAATTTTAGTAATCAGATGAGATGTCAAGATACTGCTTCTTTATAAACTTGAAATATTACAAAAAGTAACTTTTTTGCATCTAATTTACAAAAAAATACATATTTTTAGTCTTTTCCATTAAATTATCATAAAAAAATATTTTCAGAATCATACTAGTTTATTTTATTTTTGGTCAAAAGAATCAAATGAAATTAGAAAATGATGGACAATTTTTATAGATTTAATTCAGTTTATTTATTTTTTTAGAATGATTTCAACCAAATGCCAAAAAAAGTGAAAAAAGTGAAAAAGGGTTTTCTTTTTAATTATTTTATTTTTGAGAGAAGAGATAAAGATGAATTTTTAAATGCTTTTAAAGAATACATTTTTGGGAAATGGTAATTATAAAAAATCTAAAAGAAATTTTATTTATTTATTTATAACTAATTAACTAAATTACTAACTAAATATGTTTTTTTATGTTTTACAATTTATAGATATCTAATAAAACTATTTAAGGATTTAGATATAATGACATTATATAATTTTTACTTACAGATTTTTTATGAAATTATAATTTTTTTTATGTTTTTTTTTTTAATGAAATGAAGTTAATCAAAATAAATCCATCTTTAATTATATTATAAAAATTTTATAAGATTCAATTGAGCTTAGAATTTTCACTACATTTTTAGTTGTACTTCTTGCTATTGAATTGGTTGTAATTGTTAAGGGTTATAAAAATTATCTTATAGTTCTATTACTGCATCTAAAGCATTAGTTGTAAAAAGATCAATTATGAACTTTTACTTACGATGATTAATTAATCTTTCCATAGCTAAAAATGAATCTAAAGGAGATTAAAATTGACAAACAAAGAAATTAGGGCCTTGTTAAGTTATATTAAATTTGAAATTGTTTAATAATTGCTTAAAGGAATCTTATCCCCTATGAGAATTCTTTAAACTTTTTACAATAATGCTTGAGCTTGAATATCCTTTCTTAATATTGTCTTAAAGGAAGCATTATTAGAATTGCTTGTTAGTAGCACAGAATTTTTCAAAGTCTTTGAATTTATTAATTACAAAGACATGTTAATGATATAAATTAACCCTTTCGATCACATTTTTCTAAATCAATTAAGAAACTTAAGAAGTAAAGTTATTTTTATTTTTAACATTTTAGAAACACAACCATTGATTGCTTTCTTCTGTGAAGTAGTCTATTCCATCAATAACTAATTTTTTAAATATTCTATCTTTAGATATCAGCTATTTCCACAAGTCTCCAGCTAACAAGTAATTACAAAGTTTCTCCATCCATTCATATTGCTTTTCTAAATGAGAAAGGCCAGAAGAATTATTGTTATTAAAGCTATTGCTTTCTAAGCTGTTGATATTATTTATGCAATACATATTATTATTAAGAAATCCTGCATTCATGGTGGTGCTATTACTGTTTATTCCAAACATAGCATTATTGAATTAATTAGATTTTTTATTCAATTGATTTTGTTGCTTTTGAGAGTTTTGCTTATTCAAACTATCTACCTAGTCTTTACTTTGCTGAGATGATAAGGAATCATTTACTTTAAAGCATAAAGTATCATATTTTGCAATACCACACTCTACTAAGCAAACTCCAATTTGTCTTTCTATCTAATCTCTAAATAGTTTAGCATTATCAGAATGCTCAAAACCAACAAATTCAATTAAATTGTATTTTATTGTTGTAATAAATTTGCTATCATCTGATAAATTAGAATAGCTTTCTCTAGAGTTTGATTTACTAGAAAGATTTTATTAACTTTTCTTTGAGTTTTTTTCTTTAATTTATCTTTTTTTAGAGTCATTCAATATTTTTTACCCTCTCTTTTGCTTAATATATTCTTAGGTTAAGGGAGGACTACTAGAATTGTTTAATTCTTTTGCACACTCTTCAGCTTTGAAAACTTCACCACCAACAACAGGGCAGGGTTACTCATCACTCAAGTTGGATTCTTAGGTGTTTTTACCACTTAAGCCTGGTGGATTGATTGGAGAAACCAAATTAATCTATTATGAGGTTTTAGGTTATGTCTGATTGCTTTTAATACATCCAGAAAGTTAGTTGAGAGGTTTTTCAATATTATTAGCTTAATAATTCTATGATTGTTATTACTATAATTACTACTGCTATAATTACTACTATGCGAAAGGACAACTTGCTTATAAACCTTCTTTATCAGGCTCAGCTAAATTAAGTTTTTGAGCTTGAATGCTAGGAGTCTAAGCTTTAGAGAGGATCTTGTTCAATAAAGGCTCTCCATAGATAGGCTTGAAAATTTTAAGCTTTTTATCATAAATGGCACTAGTTATCTCCTTATTTTTGATGTAAACATAAGTTGCATCGAGTTTTTGGCCTTAATCTACAAACACACGAATAATGTATTTATCTTGTAACCATTATTTATTATCTCCAGAACACTTTCTTTTACTATTTTAGCTTGCATCAAGAGACCAATTTGATGTCTGGAAGTTCCAACTCTACTAGAATGAAGACTCTGTGTTAGAGACAGCTTTATTGTTTACATCGTTTTAGCCATAATAATAATTAACAGTTGCGTTTGATGAGTAAATATTTTTCTTAGGATCAATTGCAGAGTAAAATGGAGTAAAGAGTATATCCTATTCATTTTGACTGTCAGAATCAAAGAGAAGTAAAGGAGGGTAATTATTACCACTACTACTGTTGGGATTTTCACCAAATAAAGAGAAGTCTGCTGGGGGAGCTTAATCAAATAGCTTAAAATGAGTAGTTGTATTATTGGTGGGGGCTTATGGCTTAATATTTGTTTGTTAATTAAAGGGAGACTACAAATTTTCTTTGAGATTTGAGTTATTTGTGTTTTAAGACTATGAATTCAAACGATAGATGGGGAAGTAAGAAACCTTACAATATAATTGCTTAGAATTATGAATACTATTTTTAATATTAGTCATAAATTTTATAAAATCTTGTTTTTCTTTTTAGCTAAGTGTTATTCCTTAGACGAGTTTATTCTTTCCTAATCCAAACATTATTAATCCTCCATAGTTGTTGGACATTGTCATAATAATATTGCGCACATTTTCACAATGTTACTCATAAGATGGACTACGTTCATTCAAAATCTCACTAAAATCATCTGTTTTGTAATAATGAATGCGCTAACTGGCCATAAAGTTAAGTTTTTCACCTTCCTAGAAGCTTTCTCTTTAACCTACAACATCTAAGTTGGAATTATAAGTCTCATCTTCTTCATCATATTCGTCATAATCACTCTCGTTACAGATTTCATTATCATCTTAAATTCCTTTTTCAGAATCATTTTTGTCTAGCTAATTATTTTCTTCATTTTGATATTAATTTTAAAGTTCAGAGTCAAAATTGCTGACGAGATGCTAATTAAGTTACTATTAGCCACTAAATTGGCATGTTTAAACTTAATCTTTTTAATCTGATGGATAATTTGATAAGTAGTTTTATTATAATTAATGCATGCTTTATCCACCACTTCCAGATAAATTTGCATTAAACTAGTCTTACTCTTATTTTTCTCCTTCATTTTTTAAATCTTCATAATTATTAAAACCCCCTCCTCCAACAGCAGAGAAACTTATCTTTTAATTATGTGAATCAAATACTCTTGAATCAAACTTATTGGCTGAAAGAAGATTATTAGTTGTCATGGCTGGCTTTTCGAAGTAATTAGAGTGTTCATTTACTTTGTTTGATTTTTAGATTCTTTAGCTTTCATCTATTTTTTGAGCTGAAAAAATTTAATTTAAATGATTTTATTTCTCTTCACTATTATTTCCCAAATCTTCTTAATGATAATATTCTTGATATTCTTCATAATCTTCTTCATCTTCATCCTCGTCATCATTGGTATCAAAGTTGCAACAATTTGTTTTCTTTAATTAATTCTTTAAATTGTGCATTAGATTTGCTTTTTTCCCTTTTTTGAAGTTTGTAATTGATGAGGAAACTGCGTTATTAGTAGTAATTATCCCTTTCAAAGAATTTGATGAAAATGTCTTAGTATTATTGATGGGTTACTTTTGTTAATTGGCTTATTCATCATCATCGTCTTCACTATAAAACTCTTCAGCAGAAGCATCTCCAAAATTGTGGATTGGACTTCTATCTTTGCTTTAACATCCATTATTTTAATCTATTCTTTCAGAATTATTAGCAAAAGTAGAAATCAGATTTGTATTAACTATAGATTCACCAGCATTTCCATATTATTTTTATTCATTTAATATTTCTCCCCATAAACTTGCCTATTGTGTTGCAGTACTAAATTAGTTTACAATAGGTAACTGTTTATTAGTGCAAATATTATTCTAATTCACCTAATCAATATTGTAGGCTTAGGTGTAATTATTACTATGTGAATTACTTCCGCTGGTATTTAGCTTTTAGTTGTAGCTATCTGAGTTAAGCTCATCTTCGAAAAATCCATGAAAAAGATGCTCATCCCCAGTTTCAACTTTAGCTTCATCATGAAAATAGGAAACTGTACTTCCTGAATCAAAAGAATGCTTATCTCCCTCCCAAATGTTATTGGAAAATAAATTAAAACTGGCAGAATTATTATTACATACCTACTTAGAAGATTAAATATTCTGTGTAGAGGGAAGGGATTATTGTTAAATTGTACTAACTTGCTAGGAAATTTCTTAAAACAACTTGAATAAATGGGAATCTACATCTAATTAGCTCGAATTGCATGAACTCAAAGTAGTTCCTATTTAATTTTGAGTTAATTAATTGCTATTATTGTTGTTATTGTTATTTAGGCGACGGGTTAAAAGAGTCTTGGCTTGTAGTTTGAGTTGTTCAAAAGCTGCTACTACGCAATGGCGAGGAAATTATTAACTCTCGATTTTTTACCTAATCTGAAGTAGTTGTTCTTCAAACTGAGACTTCGAAAGAGTTAGCTGAATGCTGTCGTTCATCATGATCTAATTTTCCTTTCGAGCCATTTTGAGCTTTTTAAATTTCGCACTTACAATTCTTATCAAAATTAAATTATTATCAAAAGCATTGATATTTTTGTATTCTTAATTAATCATCTATCTCAAGCCTTTCAAAAAATCAATTAATTAATTAGATCAATAATCAAGCTTATACCCTTTGTATCCAAAATTAATATTTTGTTTCTTTATCTTTCTTTATTTTTTGTTAGTAATTTTTAATTATTGTGGACCCTTCTTTTTTTTTTTGCTTTGATTTCTTTCTTTCAGTATGCATTGACAAATATTTCTTTATTTTTTGCTTAAATTAATTTTTCTTTATTTATAAAACATCGTTTTACTCTTCCTTTTTAATTATTGATTGAAAGTTTATTTGATAAATGCAATCAATCCATTAATTACTTATTGATCTGTATATACTAAATGCTCTATTTCATTGTCTTTTCTATCAGATACCTTAACTTATTTAATTATTTTTTGCTTCGAATTCCTATGTATTTATTCTACTAAAATACAATTTTTGACTGATAAAATCATCATAATTTTTGATAATATTTCTTCTTATATTTTCCAAGTATTTATGAATTATCTTTGAAATTTCTTCTCAAGAAAAAATGGAACAAACCTTCTTATCTATTCACTATTTATTCGACATTCATATTTTCTATTTTACGTACAATATCAAAAGTTTCAAACACATTTAAAACTAGTTAAATTTAGAACTACTAAAGATAGGCATATAAATAATAAATATTCAGAGGAGATCTTATCTTAATTTATCTATTCTTTTGCAATACCATAAGAAATGATATTTTTATAAGTCTTATATATTTTTCAGGCTGAATAGATTTTTAAAATATTCTTATTTTTTATATACATTTATAATTTGTATTTTATTTACATCAATCACCTTTTAATTCTTTTATAAAGTCTTATTCTAAAATTAAAAATAGATTACAGATAAAATTTTAATTTGGAGATATTGAAAACCATTTCAAAAAAATAAAACCAATCAAAATAAAATTTGAAATATTTTATTGTTTCAAATAACATTAAAATATTTTTCTTAACTTATAAAAATAATATTTTGCATTCATTTTGTTTATTTTCGTTTTAACTAAATTTTTCTATTAAGTTTAATCAAAATGAACAATTTAATTGCTTAGAAATAAACAGCTTCTATCTCACTAAACTCTTTCAGACAATTTATTTTATTAGAATTACATGTATTTTTATAGATATGTTAAAATAATTTTCAGCCATTAAAATGTTAAGAAATTAAATTTACATAACGTTTTAAATAAATAAATATTTATTTAATTAAAATTGAAGATTTAATTTAGTATAAATTTAATATCATCTGTTTATAATTCAGTAATAGTTTATAGGGAATATCCTTATGTCTGATAGCAATAATAAAAAATAAGTTGGGAATTTTCAATGGTCTGAGTAAGACTTTTTAGGTAAAGGAGCATTTGGTTCAGTTTATAAAGGTAAAAATCTAGAAACTGGAGATTAAGTAGCAGTTAAAGTACTTTAAATGGAACATTTTAAAAATGAATAAGCGAAATCTTAGCTTGATGAAGAAATAAAAGTAATGAAAAAACTTGATTCACCTTATATAGTGAAATTATTAGGATTACATGAAGAAAAAAACCAGATTATTATTGTTTTAGAGCTATGTCCTGAAGGTGATTTAAATAATTTGTTAAAAAATAAAGGTGGATAATTAAATGAATAAGAAGCAATTAATATATTATGTCAGCTACTTCTTGGTTTCAAAAAGATGGTAGAATAGGGGTATATGCATAGAGATATTAAACCAGCAAATATATTAATAAAAGATGGGTTTTATAAAGTTAGTGATTTTGGATTTGCAACTGGTGTTGATATTAAATCATAATAACTTTTAAGAGAATGTGTTGGTACTCCTTTGTTTATGGCTCCCTAGCTTTTAAGAAGCAAAGAATATTCTTCAAAGTCAGATATATGGTCAATTGGTATGATGTATTACTTGATGCTATTTGGAAAAACGTAATTTAAGAATTCTATTTTTAAGTATTGATGAATCTCAAAAAAAGAGATAGAATAAAGAATATTAAAAGATGATATAATATTATAATAAGCAATCTATTTTTAACACTTTCACATATAAAATAGACCATGGCCTGCAAGAGATCTACATTCTTTTGTTACAAATATCGAATTACTTCCTCTGAGATTTCCTTATGATAAACCAATATCTTAAGAAAGCAAAGATTTCTTGACTTAGTGTTTATAAGTAGAAGAAGAAAGTAGAATTGACTGGAATAAATTATTTGAGCACCCATTAACTAAAAAAGCTCAAGGTCCTGCTTAAGATCCTAATATAAGATTAGACGAAAGGGCAAAAAGAATTATTAGAGATATTCAGGAGCTTGTTTAAATTAAAAATCTTGACATCTAAAAGAAATTTGGAGAGTTTAGAAAAAATTAATAGTCATTAAACATAGACGAATTTCACAAATTTATATGTCAAATAGACTAGCGTCTGACATCAGTTGAAACTGATTATTTATTTAAATAAATAGATGAAAATAATGATGGCTCTTTGAGCCTTCATGAATTTACTAAATTTTTCCTTGAATATGATTTCTCTGATCTAAGTGATAAAGCTGCACTTGTAAATTACATTTTCAAAAAAAATTAAATTAATTTTTTATAAATAATTGAATAGATTATTACAGATCTCAAAGAAATAATCAAAGCAAATAAAATGAATTTATTTGAAATTTTTTAAAAATATGATGAAAATAAAGGAGG
Source organism: Tetrahymena elliotti 4EA (assembly GCA_000231825.2). Taxonomy (NCBI): domain Eukaryota; phylum Ciliophora; class Oligohymenophorea; order Hymenostomatida; family Tetrahymenidae; genus Tetrahymena; species Tetrahymena elliotti. Next base: position 21,783 of record JH720340.1, read on the forward strand.
AACACTTGATTTATAAGAATTTACTAAAATGATAAAATAAGTAGCAAATGGATTAAAAGATTATGAAATTTAAGTGATATTTAGAAAATTTGATACAAACGGAGACCACAATATAGATTTTTAGGAGTTTGTAAAAGTAATGACATACGGTTTGTCTTCAAAAGTTGATAATTTCGATTTTTCTGCTGAAAAGGCTTTAAGAGTCATAATAGAGTTAAAGAGAGTTATAAATGAAAATAATTTAAATGAATAAAATATCTTTTATAAATTCGATGTTGATACAGATAAGCATTTGAATAGAAGAGAGTTCAGAGATTTAATTAGAATTATAGATCATCGTCTTACAAGCTAAGAAATTCATTTTATATTTGATATTTTTGATATTGAATCTTAAAATCTCATAAATTTGCAGAATTTTATTTAAACTTTAAAAGAAAAGACCTTTATTAAGTATAAATGACTAATTTTAGTTTTCAAATTTAATAATTTTTTGTTTTATTTATATTCTTTTTTTAATAAAATATTTTCTTAATTTTAAATTTTAAGTTATCATCTAATATTTAGATAAAATCAAATGTGAAATAAGTTTATTTAGTTACACTAGATAATGCTAATTATTATATTCATCATGTAAACAAATTTTTTTTATTTTGCAACCTTATAATTTTATTTACTCTGTCTGTCATTAGTACAACAAATTTTGAGATTTTAATTTAAAAATTTAAGATATAAATTGAATAATACACTTTTGATTAAAATCTAATTATTTTATCGCTAAAGCAAAGAATAATTAGGAATAAATATTGTTTTTTAGATAAATATTTTAAAATATCTTTTAAATTAAGTGGTGTAATTATCTAAGTAAAATGTTTCAATATTATTTAATTAAATTTGAAATATTATGAAAATTTATAATGATTCAATAAGAAATAAAAAAATTCATAAAAATTAAAAATAAGAAAAAATTTAGTCTATATATTAGAAGTCTAGACTTTTGCAAAAATAAAAAAACTCTCTAAATATTTTGGAAAAGATTTTTTTAAGAAGAATAGAATTATTTAAAGAATAAAAGAAAGAAAAAATGTAGATTAAATTTGAAAATAACAATAAATATTTAATTAATGAAAAAAATATCAAGTAAACCTAAATTTATTAGACACTCTTAAATGAAATGCTTTATTTATTTATAATGAATAATTAATATAGAAAAATTATTTAAGGTTAAGAGTACCAAGTTTAGAAATTAGAACATTTTGCTCACTCTGATACCAATTCTTAAATATATCTTGAGTAAAGAAATATTTAAAAATTTGAAAAAGAAAAAATTTTTCTGAATTTAAAATTTAAAGTTAATGAGTAAAAATAACGTCAAATAAATAGGTTGCTCTCAATAATAGTCTTTATTCATTCAAAAAACCAATACTTATATTTTATTCAGCCCTAAATTATGTTAGACTTAATACTAGCTTGTAGAAGAGCTATTAATTTTTATAAGATTAATCTAATTTTTAAATTTTCAATCTTAAACTTAAAAAAAATTGCTAACTTTTGAATATTTTTTAAAACTTTGTATCTTATTATTGGTTTTGATAATTTTTATGATGTTTTACTAATAAAAAATATGAACAAATAGAAATAAGTAGGGTATTAATTTTTATTTATTTAAGAAATACTTTGAATGTAAAAGCTGTTTGAATTGACGTTAGACTTGATTTAATACTTTTTTTGAAAATTTTAGAGGGTATTTTAAAATAAATTTAAATTAGTAAAATAATAATTTAATTAAAATTAACTAAACTCAAAAATGCTATTAGTTGTTGTTGATATTTTTAAATTTTCTAGTTATTTTAGTAGATATTTGATGAATAAGGTAGAAATAAATTAAATATTTACATTTTTGATGGGTTTTTTTTACTAGAATTTTGAGTAACTAAAATACATGCTAATTATTCAATTTAAACTAAGTTATTAAACATTCGTAATATATAAATTATTAAAAAAAATAAAAGAAAAGCAAAATATATTAAGTAATAAATTTACCTTTACGAATTAAAGTGACGAAACAATTCTCACAAATTCGCATAATTAAAAACAGATATGTGAATAATTAGAGATTTTTTAAATTAGTGATTTCAATTGATTTAAAATATACAGAAGATTCTCGTAAATCTATTTCTAAAAAAACAAAGAATAGATGAGAAAGCAATTTCTTTTTCTTAAATTTTGATTTCTACTATGAAAAAAAAAATAGTAGAGATAAAGTAGAACTTAAATTTTGAAGGTAAGTTTCAAATAAAATATCTCCAAATACTTTAGAGACAATTAATATTACACAAATTAAATGAATATAAAGTGTAATGCGAATAATTCAATTTCAAATTTCTTGTTATAGTCAAGATTATGCTGTCATTTATATACAAAAATTAGAATTACTAAGAAGATAGTTATGATGAATGAATCAATTTGATTAAATATGTAGTTATTAAATGTCGATCTATACCCATACATAAATCATAGAAAGAAAACAAGCAAATATAAATAATCACATTTATTTTGTAAAAAAAAGATAAATAAAAGAATCATAAGACTTCAATTGAACAACAAAAATTAAAAGAAAAAAAGACTCTTTATTTCTTAGTTTTTTATAGTTTTATTCTGAGTAATTACGAAGCAAAAGAAAAAATTAGAAAAGGATTCAAAGACATATCAAAGATTTTAAAATTTAAAAAGATAGCTGTTAATCATGGGTTCATAGAGTTCCAAATTAGTTAATGGGTAGGAGATGATGCAGTAGAGTTCAGGTATCATTAGAAATCAGTATATGAATTAATCAGGGTATTTATTATTTAAATTATTTAGATAGTATGTGGCTCTTATAAAAGCTAATTGGATTCATTTTTTGTTTAAGAAGATGTTAATTTTTTATAATTTATTTAACAGCAATTCGATTGGAAGTATGACAGACACTTAATAGAGAGGCAATTGTAAAATATAGATTTTAAAGCAAAAAATATTAAATTGAATGGAAAGTTTTGTTAGTAATTATTTTTAAGCATAGCCCATATTATATAAATAGAAGGAATTTGAAAATAAATGGATACTTAGAAATAAAATAAAACAATTATTCTCATTTAAAATCATAGAATTTTAAAGCAAACCAGAGCTAATATTATATATTTTTAATGAATAGTCATAAACACAATATTTTAGTGGACAAACGGAGCGAACTCAGTTTAATTAACAGGTACTTTTAATAATTGGGTCAATCCCATACCACTAGAGAAAGTTGAGAATAACTGCTTTTAGGTGATTCTGGTAATAAAAGATAGATTAATTATTTATAAACAACAATCGTGTTGATATTTAATAGATAATCATCTTAATAAATAGAAATTAAGACCAGGAGTATACTAGTATAAATATATAGTTGATGGACAGTGGAGATTCTCTCCTGATGATCCTACATGCAATGATGAAAATGGAAATATAAATAACTTAATTGACACAACTAACATAGAAAGAAGCATATCTTTAATAGGTTAAAATAATGGTTCCACTAAATTTCTTACTATGGGTTCTTAAAATAATTCAGTTAATTTCATTTAAACGAATGCAAGAATGATGAATTCAAATGGTAATGTTACTATGCAGTAATAATAAAATGCATAAAATCAGTAAAATATTATGGGAGTGAATAATAGCAATAGGGTAAATCAATAATATCAGTATTAAGCCTAGTAATAATAATAATAATAATAATAATTTTTACACCAATTGTAATAATAAAACTTATTACAATAGTAATAATAACCATAATAATACAGCACATAAAATGCTTTTAATTAGTAATAATAAAATTTATCAATGTTTCATCAATTTGGAAGCAACTCTTAAAACATTTAATCTCATATGATCAATTAATAGTAAGGAGGAACAATCCCATAACAAGAATTTATAAAAATGATGTAGTAGGGTGGATAAGGGCAATATGCAAATTCTTTTCATCCTTCTTCAAATATTAGTAATATGTAAGCCATGTATATAAGAGCTTCTCAAAATTCCAATTTTGATAAGTCTTAACTCCTTATAAAGGCACATATAACCTAATAAAATCAAACAAATTTTGAAGTTGCATTCAAAGATTAGGCTCCTGTACTCCCTCCTCATTTATTAGAAGTTCCAACAATAAAAAGGCGTTCAGCTAAATATGTTTCTATGTGGAGAGAAAAAAAGCTTAGACCAAAAACTAATTTTAAATCAGTATTCGGGGGAGCAAACAATCATCACAACAATACAAATAATATGAATATTGAGGATGAAAATACAGAGATATAAGTAAATGGTTAGTAATTAACATATAGCAACACACCTGAAGATGATGCTGAAGTTTTAATGCATGTATTTTAACCTGGCCACAGCATTACTCCAGTAGACCATATTACACTGTAAATATTGAATTTTTCTTAACATTTTTATATTTTATTGAATAATTAAAAATATTTTACTAAATCATAATAGGAACCATGTTGGTATTGACAATTTAAATCACCATGACAAATACAATGTTTACTGTATAACTTAGAGATTTAAAACTAAATACACAACATATAAATTTTATACATCTAAATACGATACCTAAATAATCATTTGAGTATGCATAATGAACTTATCTAAAAGTAAAAAATCTGATTTAAAGAGCGCTTAACTAATAAAAACTAAATAATTAAATAAAATGAATAAATTATTAAACAACAACAACAACATAAAAAACAACTACAACAGAATTAAATACTGTGTCTCTTGAGTAAAAACTAACTGCTGTCTTTAAATAGTAAAAATCTAAAAATATTGAAAAAAGATAAATTTAATTGTAAGTAAAAGAAATAGTTATAACTAAATATCTTTTAAAAATACTAAAATAGTTTTAATATAAATAACTTAATATATTATTATATCATCTCTCTATAAAATATACAATCTGAGTAACTCATATCTTCTTATTCCAACAATAACCAATGTATCAATCAAAGAAAAAGAAAACATAATCATTGTTCAGACCTTTTTTATTTATTTTTCATATTGTTATTATCTAATTATTCAAATTAATTTTCTTTCTTACTTACTTTCCATTTAAAAAACATGAATAAACAAAAAACTATAAATTGAGAACTATTAAATAGTACAAAATTTAAATTATTTATGTTATTCGAATTTACTTATTGATATTTAAATAATTCATTTCTAATTTATTTATTAACTAATTTTGGAAACTACTTGTAATAAAATTAATTTTTCATAATTTATTTAAAACTAGACTATTTTTTATGATAAAATACAGAACATGGAAAGAAATTATTAATATTAATTTATAAAATACAAATAAATTTCAATTAGCACTTATTTTCCAAACTAAAACTGAGTTATCTTCACCACCTGTGCTAATGAGGTATTTATCATCTAATGAGAAACGAACATTAGTAATGTGTGAGCAGTGACCATTAGATTCGATGCATTAAGCATTTGAGTTAACACATGGCCATCTGTACAAATTAATTGTTGAATAATCATCACCATTGGCTAATAAATAATATCCATTGATTTTTGTGTGGGAGCGATCACACCAATTAATATCTGTGTAATCATTGTAAGATTTTTTCCACATTTTTTAAACAGGCCATGAGAATATACATGAATTAGTATCCCATTCTTCATCTCTTGTTTGAGTAGCTCCTGAAGTTAGTTAAGCTCCTGTATTAACATCCCAGAATAGAAGATCATAGGCACCACAGACTGATCTCAAGTATTAACCATCTTTAGAGAAATCTACATGGGTAATGAAAGAAGTATGTTTGCTTAATTTTTAAACAACTTTAAGTTCAGGGTAGCTATAAAGATAAATTGTGTTATCATGGGAACCAACAGCAACCAGACTACCTTTAGGTGAGAATTTAATTGTTGAAATCCATTCTTTGGCATGCTTGAATACCTTCTTTACTTAGAGGTTAGCATCACAGAAACGAAGAGTTCCGTCTTTGAAACCTACTAAGAAACCTTCACCATTAGGTGCTGTTCCTACTGCACGAGCCTTTGAGGAATCAAAGTAATCATTGTTGTTCTTAGTGTCTAAAGGTTATTATTCACCTTTTTCATTTACATTCAAAGAAGCTCCTTTAAGCTACTTGTGTTGGGTAAGACTCCATACACGAATAGTGGAGTCATCGGATACTGTAACAAAGAGATCAGGATTATCACGGAAGAGATCAAGCCCCCAAATTTCATTAGTCCAGGATCCGTTAGGTGAATAATGACCAGCCATTGATTGCTTGAAAGCTTATACAACAAATCCTTCTCCTGCACGTTAAAGCTTCAATTAGTAGATTTCGGAACCAAAAGTAGATACAAATAAGAAAGAACAGTCGCTATTAAATTAGGCTGAACGAACCTTGGCACAAAGAGATGTATTTAAAAGTTTACCTAAATCAATTTTTTAAATAACCTTGTATGTCTTTGCATCTAAAATGCATAAGAATTAATCACGACCACCTGTAACAATATAACCTTCACTGAATGAGAGAGCATCTAAAATTTTAGCTTCATGAAGTGGAATTACTTTTTAGCAAGTGTTCATTTTGAAAACTTGTAGAGTTCCGTCTGCAGCACCTACTAGAATATCCTTGTTGAGAGGATTAATGGCAAGACTAATAAGACGAGTAGAGCATTTGTTAGCACCCCAGATACCTCTTTTGTGTGTGAAATCTGTTGCATTCCAAACTCTAAAGTGTTTTTCTCCTGCAGTAACAATAATATTATCATCACGCCACTCACAAGCAAAGAGCTTATCTTGACCTCCTGAAACGCTTTTAATTACTGCTCCAGTTTTCGCATTAATGACAGTAATATCGTGGCTATCATTGCAAGATAAAGATACTAACTTTGTACCATCGGGAGAGAAAGATAGTAAACTACAACCTTTAGAAGCTCCATTCTTTATTTCTTATACTACTTCAAGAGTTTCTGGATTCCAAATATAAATTGGGCAATTCTTTTTGGTGTCAGAAACTTAACCTGTAGCAACTAAAGTCTAATCACTATTCACTGCAATAGCTGTAACATCATCGGTGTGCTTCAAAAAGAATTTTTAAGTATTTGTCTAGATGTCGAAGACGACTGCAGTACCAGCAGCATTATAGATCATCTTCCCACCCTTCAAATACTTAACATTATTACGGCAGTCTTTTGCACGGTAACCATGAAGATACTCTAATTGGATTTTAACATCAGGCTTTTTACTAAGGTTTGGATCTCTTTTATACCAAGTAGGAGCCTTGATAGCACCAACCCAAGGTCTACAGCCATTAGCTTATGTGTTGTCATGGAAGTTATCTTCCTCTCCTGCTTCAGGAGCATCACCATCTTCACCCTTTTTGAGTAATTCATGAGTAGCTTAAGCACGTTTTTACATAGCTTCTGCATCTCCTCCAGTAAGTTTGTATTTAGAAGCTAAATCTTTACCTTTCTTTTCCTAAATACCAGTTTCTTTTAACTTCTTCTCATCATTACCCTATAGCTGCTTAAGCATTTCCTCTTAGTCAGCATCTTAGATAGAATTCCAGTCGTCACCTCCGTCCATTTATTTATTTTTTTATTACTTAATTTTTGTTTATTTCCTTCTACTTTTACCTAATTTTTATTATCAAAATTTACAAATTTTATTACTTATTCATAAAATTTTGTTATGTCTGATTTTAAAACCTAAAAAATGAGATAGATTGACTGACATACAGAAAGATAGATCATATCTTAGTGTTTATCCTCTTAAATCGATTTATGTAATTTATTATTCAGTTTAAAAAAGATTTGCATACGTTTTTATTTAAATATCTATTTTAAGAGATAGAAATCATCTCTCTCTAATCTCTACATCAAAAAACTGACTATCCAAACCCTCTAAAATAAATAAGAAATTTTAACAAAAAAAATGAGAGCAACCAATAAATCAAAAATATCTTCTCAAATTATAGAGTATAAATATGATTTTAGATCATTTATGAAATTTAAAAAAGGGTTGATTGGTATTTTTCTTAAAAAAAGTTCTTCTTAAATTTATGATATCTGCTTGAATAAATATCTTGATAACCAAGCGATAGAAAATAACTGATTTTCCTCAAGAAAAAATTTAACACAATTTTAGACGTAAAGTTAATCTAAAGTTAATTATAAGTAAATATGATTTGAGCTATCATTATTACAATTCATATTTGTCTTTGATAAACAAATAATTAATTTTTTGTTTTATTCATATTGACTAAATATAAAAAAGCAAATAAATTCTAGCGTTTTCAAAATGTAATTCCACTCATACTATACATTTTACGTTTATATTATTATTCTTAATAACAAATAAATTTTTGGATTTTAAAAACATATTTTTTGATATTGAGTAAATTCCTTAAATAACACAATTATTAAATTATTTGCTAAATAAATTAAAAATTAGTCTATTTTTTATTTTTATAATAAAATTATTAAGATTAATCATTTTTATTTAAAATAGTAACTTTTACTATTTCAGAAATCTAATTTTTAAATAGATTTATATAATAATAAAATAAAACTACATCAAACAATATTTGTATTAAAATAAGTTTTGAATAGTATGTAAAAATATTTGAAAAATCTTTAAAATACATTCTATCAAAAGTTTGAAAAATTTATATTTAACAGCTCACTAGTCTTATTAGTTTCTTTTAATATGAATGTTTAGCTTTCTTTCTGATCTTGCAAACAAAAGGATATCAAGAATTTGTTCCAAAAAGGATATTTCTTATTTCTGTTCAAAAATTAAATTAAAAAGTATTTGTAAATTAATTATTATCAATGTGTCTAACTCACAAAGAAGTAGCTGATAGAATCATTCAATGCCTCACTGAAAAGTAAGCTGCATTGAGATCATCATTAGTATTAGCAGGTAGTGTCAACTATCATTTACGTATAAAGCTTCTTAAGGGATCAAGCTATTAGGGTTTAATAACAGTAAGATTCTTCGCATTAAAGAATACAGATGAAATTTTCCTTGATTTTACTGGTAAAACAATCTTAGGTTTGAGTATCAACAAAACTTAAGTTGAAAATATTGACTGGGATGGAAACTTTTTGAAACTTAATGGAGTTAAGTAAGGTAGAAATGAAATCTTAGTTTACTATCAAAATAAGTATGACAATGATGGTAATGGATTGCATAGTTTTATTGATGAAGACAAAAAGCAATACATCTATACAAATCTTGCAGTTATTTATTGTCGTCGTGTTTTCCCTTGTTTTGACTAGCCTGACCTTAAAGGTAGCTTCTAACTTACTGCTATATCTCCTAAGGATTGGATTGTTCTTTCTAATGAGACACCTTCAGAAAAATTAGATTTATCTACTCACTTTGACTAAAAAGAAACTACTTACTCTTAAGAATTCATAAAGTCTATTGTAGAAGATAGCTAAAATTATGACTTACGTGAATTCCCTGAGTCTAAGCCATTAGCTTCTTATTTATTTGGTATCATGGCTGGCCCATATGCAGAAGTTAAGTGCAAATAAACATATAAAGTAAATATTTTTAAATAAACTCAAAGAATATTTAATATTATTTAACATTAGAAATCTTAATAATTTTAATTTAACACTATAAATAGAACATACCTATGAGTTTATTTACAAGAGAATCTATTATGCCTCACTTACTTAGAATTTCTGATTTTCTTTTTGAAGTTACTAACAAGTCTATGGAAGTATATGAAAAGATATTTGGATATGCTTTTCCATTCAATAAATATGATTAAATCTATGTTCCAGAATTTAATTGGGGTGCTATGGAAAATGCTGGTATTGTCACATTTAACGATATTTATGTCTATCGTGAGGAAGTTGATAGTGTTAAATTAACAAAACTTGCAAATACCACTTCTCATGAGCTCTCACATCATTGGTTTGGTAACTTAGTCACAATGAAATGGTGGAATGATGTTTGGTTGAACGAATCTTTTGCAGATTTTATTTCTCATTATTGTCTCTCATAATTTTAAACTACAACTCGTCCTATGAGTGACATTTGGGTAGCTTTCAATGCTCGTAAAGCTTGGGGGTAATCATTATTAATTTTAATTAGCTTTTGATTAAATTTATTAACATTTTATTTTTAATTTAGATATAGAACTGATGAATAAGTTACTACTCATCCTATTGCAGGAAGTGTCCCTGATACAAATACTGCAGAAAATGTTTTTGATGGTATCACTTATGCTAAGGGTGCAGCTACTCTAAGATAATTGTTTTCTTTAGTTTCAGTTGATATTTTCAGTAAGGCCATGAAGGAATATTTCCATAAGTTTGAATGGAAAAATGCAACTTTATCTGATTTGATTAATACTGTTGATGAGCAATTCTAGCAATCTGGATCTACCTTCTCACTCTCAAACTGGTAGAAAACTTGGATTTGCAAAGCTGGATTAAACAAATGTGTTCCTGTATTTGATCCTTCAAGCAGAGATGTTAACTCTAAGTTAGTTATTTAATAAACACATACCTTAGAAATGCACCCAACATTAAGAAATCACAAAATGAAAATAGCTTTCTTTGATGAAAACACTAAAATTATTCACTAATAGGACATTCTTTTATAAGATCAACCTGAGACAGTTATAACTTATGATGGCTCAAAAGGAAATTGTAAAGCTCTTCTTTTAAATTACTAAGATGAAACTTTTATCAAAATTGCTTTTGATAGTCACTCCATTTAATTCTTCAAAGAAAACTTAAATAAAGTTGATTGTGAATTATCAAGAACTCTTATTTGGCAAGCTTTTTATAATATGGTATAAAATTAATTATTAAATTATGATTAAAACAATTTTTAAATAAATTAAAGGTTAGAGATGGAGATTTATCATCTGAAGAATATATTGAGTTGTTCATCAATCATATAAATTTAGAAAAATCAGATGGTTTAATTAGTAACTAATTATTATTCTTGGAAACTGCATTCCTCTCTTTCACTCCTGGAAAATTCTAAAAAGTTTTAGGAGACAAGATTTTTGACTTTTTATGGAATATGATTGAAGGATCTGGAGAGAATCAAGTCAATAAAAAGCTAGCTTTGATAGGCTATCTTCCTTCATTTGCTAAAAGTGAAGGAAAAGTCAGAATACTTTTAGATTGGTACCATGGAAAGGCTCTTACCAAAGAGACTATGGGAATAAAAACTTAATGGTAAATAGTTTAAGCTGTTTATAGAATTAAGGATATTTCAAAAGAAGAAAAAGAAGAACTATTCTAAATTTAATCTCAAAAAGATAAGTCTGATTAAGTACCTCTTTATGAATAATTCTGTAAATCATATTTAGCCTAACCAGAAGAAAAAGAAAAGCTTTGGTAGAGCTATTTAGATCCTAATAACCCTCTTTCTACTAGACTTTTAGAATATTCTTTCATGGGTTTCAGATCGCATTCTACCACAGAACTCTCCTAAAAATATAACCTTTTATGGTTATAAAACTTATCCTATGTTTTTAAGAATTGTAAGAGAGAGTTATTCAAAGGTTATGTCTTTTACATGCAACCCTCATAAGAAACATTAGATGAAGAATTCAACAATACTTTATTAAAAATAAAATCTGAAACTACAGAGGATGTTTTATAAAAAGTCCTCTTAGAGTGTTAAGACAATAACTCAAGAAAGCAAAAGGCTATTGCCACCTTCTTAGCAAACACAAAATTAACTGTTTGATAATTATTTATGTTTATGTTTTAAGAAAGTAATTCAAACGCATTTTTTAATTAATTGGACACAAACTCTTTTTTTAAATTATATTTAGATGTAAACTAAATTAAAAAAAGTTAGCCCGCCGTGGGGCTCGAACCCACGACCACAAGATTAAGAGTCTTGCGCTCTACCGACTGAGCTAGGCGGGCAGCTCATTACAATATATCAATAATTAAATACTTTTTTAAAACTTTTCTTTTGATTAGCAAATCAATAAATAAATTAAATACTTTAAAGATATTTAATATTTTTTATATAATTAATTAATTCTGAAAACTTAAAAAGAATGGCTAAAAAACCAAGTTTATATCTATTTGTTAAAAACGAACTTCTACTTTTATTCCTTAAAGGTATTAGAGGAGTATTCGAAAACAAGTTAATCATTCTTTCATCTTTGTTTACAAAAGATCATTTTTAAATTTATGTTTATAAAATAGAACAAAAGAAAGATCATATAACTTTTATCCTAAAATATTTGGATTAGGGGCAACATTTTTTGGCTACTTTTGGCTTAAATAGTAGCTTAAATTTGTAATTTTTTTATTATGATGAATTGTATTTTTTAATCCAAACGTATAAAAAGGAATTCGATTAAAGACCATAAATAAATATTTTGATTCCAGAATTTATATACAAATCAAGAAGAGAGCATCATGTCTATTGGGAAATGTCAAGGTAGAATAGATTATTCTTAAATGCTTTTATAGTTTGCTTTTATTTTTATTTATAAAAAAGGCTAGCTAGAGGCAAAACAACAACATTTACTCATTACATTTGGGATGATGAATCTGTAAATTTATAAATTCATTTAAAAAACTAATAAAGATTCCACAATGTTTTTCTATTCATTACTCAGAAAGTTCTTAGTTTAATTAAATTTTGATACTTAATTTGAATTATTTAATAGAAAATGGTGTACTATATAGATAAAAAAGGAAGACAATCTTTTGAAAAAAATATCTTCTCTAGAGAAAGATTAGATATTTCAGATAACCCCTTATTTGAAAAAATTTTAAGAGCACCTTCTATTACCCCAGAGCTATTTAAAAGAGGAAATGAACTTATTGCATATACAAAACATATGGACAATAGATATGATTTAGATGTAATATTTTTAAAGTCGATGCATGCAAATAAATATTTAATTTAAATGAACAGAACTACTTGCATTAAAAAAGTATCACAATTAGTGATTGGTTTAGGGCAGTCTATTATCAAATTTGGCTAACTTTTTAAATATCTAATAGATATCGCTATGATCACTTTATTGGGAAATATGATTTTATTTATGATTTTGAAAAAGTTAAATTGGCAATTAATATTTAAGGAAAGAATTAAGTATCATAAACTACAGATTACCTAAAAGTATTCATAAACTTTACTGACTATCTAGTTAATTATCTGTAAGAATATGTTAATCCTAAAGAGTAGAATTAAATATAAAAATGAAAAGAAAATTCCAAAAAAAATATTATGGACGTCAAAAGTATTTTATTTGTGTAATTAAGATTTTTCATTCAAAATTTAGTTTAGTCCTCTTTTCATTTTATTTTTAATTTCTTAAAAATTGTTTTGTTAAAAACTTATCATAAACTTAAAAATAAATTGATAAAAAGGTAAATACACTTTGAAAATAGTAAAATTTATCCATATTTTTTTTATTCTTTTAGTTCAGACAAAGAAATTTTGTTTCAATTCATTTAAAATAAATTAAATTTACAAATTTAATTCTAAATTGTAGAAAAATGTTTCCTTTTAAATATTTACTTTTTTTTTAAGCAAAAAATGAATTTACAAATAAAAATTCTTAAAAATAAGGATTTGATTTTACTATAATTTATTTAAAAATTGATTTAAATATCATCCAATTATTGTAAATATTTAAATGATATTTAAAATAAATTAATTCTTAAATTTTAAGTAAATTAAAAAATGATTTAATTGGTGTAATATAAAAATTAATCAAAATTGTTTAATAAATTATATTTTAAAATAATTAAGAGAGTTCAAATATCTTACAAAATACAGAGAGATGTAACAAAAATTACAAAAATGATATTAAGTAGTTAAAATTAATTAATAAGTAAATGTTCTTGTAAAATGAATCTTAAAAATATAGAAAGAATAAGATATTGAAATGAAGGATTATATAAAGTTTAGTTAGTATCATTGTTATTGAAGGTTTTATCAAATAAATAAAAAGCAGGATGCAGTCGAATTATTTATTTATTTAGTTATTTAAATACAGCATTTATTTATTATTGCTCCATCCATCTTTTATTTATTTGTAACAACTAAATATTAACACCTGATTCATCACTTTTTACTGAATCTACTGCTAACAGCACTACTAAAACCTGTTTTACTATCAACTAATTTATTTTCAAAAATATTTTAATTAATTTCATAAAAAAATGTATCAATAATTACTTACCTGGTTTTTTTATTTAGCCTGCTTGAGGAGTTAAACTTCCTTTAGGATTGGTAGAAGCAGTTGATTTTTTAATAGCTGAAGATTTAGTGCTTCCACTTCCTGAGCTACTTTATGACATTACATTCTTAGAACCTACAATAGTAGAGCTTGTTTTTTATATAACTGGTTAACTTATTTTTTCAATAGGGGTGTTGACTTTAGAAGGTTGTTTTGTAGATGAATTTTCACTACTTGCTTAAGATTTATTCTCTTCTTCAATAAACTTTATAGTGATATCTGTTTCAGAAATGAAAGGATGGTTCATTAAATCAACTGTACTAATTCTATTTGAAGGATCAACTTAAAGAGTTTTATCAATTACATCTAAACATTCCTTTGAGAGTTTCTTTTTTATATCTTTAGGGATCTCATACTAACCTTCTGTAATTTTTTCTAAAATGACATTATTATTTGGTCCATTAAAAGGGAATTCTCCTACAATCATCATGTACAATATTACACCCATAGCCCAAACATCAATGGCTGGTGTAATTTATTTGGTTTTTCCATTTAATACTTCAGGGGCCATATATCTTAAACTACCAGCATCTATGTTTTCAACACTCTATTTAGAAGCTACACCCGCAATACCAAAATCGACAACCTAAAGATATTTTAAATAATATTAATTTAGTATTTCATTATTTATCAAAAATATCACTAATTTAATTTAATTAGTTCTAATTTATTAGAGTTTTTTTATCTTTTCTGCAAATTTTTGTTTTTAATATTTAAAGAAACAAAAATTATGAAGAAAGTAATTAATTTTTGTCAATTTATAATTTAATTTCAACTTAACTCTTACTTACTATTTACTTATCAATAATCATAGTAATAGTTGAGTAAAAAACTATTAAAGTAAAAGCAACTTAAAAGAAATTAAAAATTTGATCAGCGTTGTTGCATGATTTTTTTTAAAGAAGAGAGCAAGTGATAAAATTAATAATAGAAAATAGTGATTTTATAATAGTTAGATTATATGAACAGTTACTTTTATCTGGTCTGATTTCTCTGAAACTAGAAGAAGGTTTTCTAATTTTAAATCTCTATGAATTAATTTATTCTTATGGCAGTAGCTCATGGCATCAACTATCTATTTAAAGTAACCTTTAGCTTATTCTTCAGTAAAATGGCCTACTTTATCAACACGATCTAATAATTCACCTCCTTCTAAATACTCCATAATAAAAACTACTTTCATATCTGATAAGGTATAGCAATTCTTAATTTTAACTATATTTTTATGATTCAAAGACTTTAAAATTTCAGCTTCTCTAAAGACCATGTCTATATCTGAGGCATTTCCTTTATTTTTTTAATTATTTAATAGAATTTGTTAGTTGTAGAAATTTCAGATAACAAAAATGATTATTTTAAAAAAGCTTGTAATTTTTTAAGAATCTAATCATCTTTAATCTATTTTACTAACAAAATAATTACCTATGATATTAGTTTTTACTATTTTAATTGCAACCTTTTCTTAAGTGATCTTATGGAGCCCTAACTAAACTTGTCCAAAACCTCCTTCACCTAAAACCTTCACCAGATTATATTCTGAGAAACTTGAATTTGCATCAAAGTCTTCACCTAAATATACCAGATAAATTTTAATTATTAAAATACTTTATGCTGGTTAATCTAAGATAAATACTAACTTCATTTAAATATTTTGGTATTTTTTAGATATGAAATGAAAACATTGCATTCATTCTTCCTTTTTAAAAGAAGTTAGAAATTTAATTGATAAAATATGATTCTTGTTTATGATAGATTTTCTACCTTTAGAAGCATAAACTATGGCTTTATCTTTTAAATAGAGAAGATCGTCATCATACAATTCTACTCCTTCTTAGTTAAATAGTCTAATTTCTCTAATATTCTTCATATCGGTCTTTTGCTCTAAAGTATAAGCTATCTTGTTTAAAGTTAATCCTTTTTGTATCTTGATTTCTATGGGCTTCATCATTGGATCGCCGTTTTTATAGACTTTCATCTAATAAAAATGGATTATTTTTCGTTTAATTTTGCAATTTTAAGCTTTATGAGCTCATAAAAAATAAAGTTCTATTTTACAAATTTTTCTTTGACTACAAAATCGTCATCGAATTCCATTTTCTTGCTATTGCTTACTTATATCTTATTGTAATTTAAAATCTAAATTTTTAGTCCACTTTTTGATAAATCAATTTTTTTCTTAATTAATGATTTATAATGTAAATTCAATTCAATCGGGTTGTTTTCTTAAATGATAAATTAACTAAAAAATTAATTTGTTAACAGAGATACATAAACTAAAAAAGGATGCAATAATACTAGCCTATTTGAATTGAATTTAATAAATCAATCAATATCAAATTATTTTTGTTTGTTTGTTTTTTTGATTATTTAATTGATTGGTAAGATTTATCAAATTTAATTTGATAAAGCAAGTGATATTACTTTATTTACAAAAAACAAATAAGGTATAAAAACTATAATGTTTAATAGTTAATTTTTATTAATTCCTTTATTTACACTTATTTAAATATCTTTCCTACAAATTATTTATAAATAGATTGCCCTAAAAATCTATAAAAAGTTAATTTTGAAGAAAGAACAAATACTTTCTTTTCTATCATAATCATATAAGTCATAAAAGGCATCGAGTAACAAGAATTTATTTTCTTCCTAATATAGAAAAAGCTGGTCAATTTTTCAGATCATAATTTTACTGTGTAACTTAACCAAAATTAATCCAATAAATTCAATAAGTATAATCGTTATCATAGTATTAATTTTGTTAGTCATACTAATCATAATTATTATCATTTAAATGATTTTAAGGAGGAATAAAATTTTGCATGTTATTTTAGAATTAGTTTTATTAATTGTTATTCTACTATTGATTGTATATTTACTTTGCCTCCTTAATTATCAATTAATTTCTTATAAAAGATATTAATTTATATGTCTCATAATTCTGGTCCATCCCTAAATCATCAAATAAATACAAACATGTGTCATAAATCCTTTAAATAGAAAAAAACAAAATTAATAACATTTATAATATCATTTATTTATCAAATTAAAATGGAAAATAACCTTGTAACATCTCTTATGTTATTATATTCTCTATTATGTGCATAATCATTTCTTGCTTATTTTAACTCGAAAAGTCTACTTCTGATTAATCTTCTATCACCCAAATTGAAAAAAACTAAATTAATATTTTTAAGAATACTTTATTATTAGTAGAGCTAAAAGAGTAATACCTATTACATCATCATAATTCTATATAAAGAAACTTAACATCCCTAAAAGATCTTTATTGTAACTCTTAAAAAAACAAAATTAAAGCTAAATTTATTCTCATAATTATGAATTACCTTTTTCAAATCGCTTAAAACTTACTAATTTGTTGTTTTTTACATTTATCCATCAATGAATGCTTAAATTGTTTTCTTTATAATATCATATAACTTTTCTAAGCATCCTTCAACTAGTTATCTGTTTGTATAAATATCTAAATTAATATCCTAATTCATATTTAATTAATCTTTATTTAGTAAAATCTGAGTAATAATTAGGAAAAACCCTCTAATTATTTTAATAAGAATTATAATTTAATTATATTCTAAAAACAAATAGAAAGTTTGCCAAATAATTTTTTTTTTAAATTAATAATAAAATTATTGTATTTTCATAAAATAAAACTATTTACTCCTACCATTTTTACATTTTAATTATTAATAACTCTTTTCTAGTGTCAAAATAAAGATTAAAAATCTGTATGTAATATTGACTCTTATCCTTTAGTATGAAAATAATATTTTTTCTTTAAGATAATTTTAAAAAATTGGTTCTTTTTAATTTAGAAAAAAAATATTTAACTCAAACAAACAAAATATTTCTCATAGTCTATTTTGGTGATAAATAGTCTCCAATACTAATAATAAATTATAATATTTTACTAAAAATTTATGAATTATCTAAATCAAAAAATGCTTAATTACTTAAAAATGTATGCTTTATTAGATAACAAAAATTGAATTTTTTAGTCACATTTTGTGAAATTGGATTATTTGTTTTCATGTTTTTTTAAATATTTAAAAAAAATAAATTGTATACATTTAAAAGTAACAAATTAAAGAAACTCAAAAAAAATTAAAAAGAAGAATTCAATTTTTTAATAAATATTTAGACACTCGAAATTTTTTTAGATTCTTCATTCTTATCATTCTACTCAAAGTCATGGTTATGAGCATTTGCTTGGAAAAGATAAATGATTAAATAAATATCTCAATATTATCTTGGCTTAAAAATATTTAAGAGCTTTATTTAACTATAATGATTTACCATAAATTTGGTTTAAAAACATATTTATTAGATTTGAAAACAAAATGTAAAGAAATAATTTATTTATAAACTAATTAATGATTATTTTTATCGTTTTACATTTTTTCATAATATTTTAACAATAATATGTTTTTTAAATAAATTTTGATAATTTTTTTTATTTTAATAATAATAGAAAAATAAAACTCTATGAAAAAATCTAACTTCTAAAATTAGTACAATTTAAAGTGGTAATTTTTAATAAATATTGATAAATTCAATCTCTCTGAAGACATTATAAATTATTTTCTAATTTCAGCATATTTTAGCATAGTTGACTAAAAATATCAATCATCTTCAGCATCTGATTTTTTACTTTTTTTTTCTTTCTTTTCTTTTTTGATATTTTTTTCTTTCTTAGCCTTTTTATCTGATTTTTCACTACCATTTTTCTTGTCTTTCTTTTTTTTCTTGTCTTTTTTTTCCTTTTTTTCCTTTTTATCTTTGGTGACTTTGATGATACCTTTAAGTAATTATTCTTATTCCTTTTTTATTTCTTCTAGTTTTTTTTCTATACCATTTTTGTCATTTTCTTCCATAAAGAATTGTTCCCACTATTTTAAAAATGATATTTAAAAATAACTTTTAAAAAAATTGAATAAATACTCTTTCATCTTCATCTAAAAAGTATTTTTTATCCTTCATAGTTTAATTATTTTCATATGCTTTTTCTGTTCTTTCTTAAGCAATCTAAGCTAATCTTTTTTCTTCTTCAATCATCAATAATTCTTCTTCAGTAAAATCTCTGAATTCACCCCATCCTCTTCCATCAGGGCCTGAAGGCTTATATAATTTATCTTCTTCTAAAAAGTCATTCCCTTCCTCTTTTAATTCTAAGTATTCTCTTGGAGGTCTATATTTGAGGACATGATTAACTCCGATTGTTCTACCACATAGATTTATCTAATTAAAATTTTCAACAGCTAAAATAGTGCTTCTTTAATCTTCATAAGCTATAAAACAATAACCTTTGCTTCTTCCTGTCTTTTTGTCCCTTACAAGACGTAGGTCTACTATCTAACCCCATCTATTTAATATCATAATAATCTAATTTTAATAAGAATTAAGTTTAATTACAAAAAAGATCAAAATAATATTCAAATTCAATGATTGTAACATTTTTAAAATATAATTTAATACTGTGAAAACACTGTTGAAATGTCTCCTTCATTCATATCATAATTTAATCCTCCTACAAATACATATGCACTATCTTTATACTTTAAAAATATAATCAATATATGTCTGCTTATTTTCTAAAAATACAAATTCTTTTCTTAGTAAATGACTAAAATATGAATAAACTTACATCATTATGCCATGATTCACCTATTTCAACTCCCTACTTCAATTCCTTTTCTATATATTGCTTAACTTTGGTAGAATTGTTCATTTTTATAATATTTTATTTCCTTTATTTCTATTGATTGCTCTAGTATTTTTTTAATAACAAAATCTAAATAATATTTATAATAGATGTCTAACTAAAAAAACTAACAATTTAATAATTAGGATTAATTACTCTAATTTATATATTATTTTCAGCAAATGTAAACTATGAAATATTTTACAAAAATTTTATTCAATAAAAGTGAAGATAATTTTTTGAGGAAAGAGATAAAATAAATCTTAATAGCTAAAAAAAAGATAACATTTTAAATATTTTAAACAAGTTGATTATTAAATTAACTTGATTAGAATAAATTTATTTAAAATTTAAAAAAATTGATAATTTAAGAATCAAATTAGATAGATAGTTTTTCATCAAAAAAAAGTATTTATTAACAATTTTTATAATTTTGATATTAAACTATGTAAACAAAAGATAATAGGATAGATACTTAATATTAGATATTTTATAAAAGTTAATTTAATAATTTTATTGAATTTCAAAATAGCCTATCACAAAATTTATAAGACTCGGATTCATTTTTTGTGTTTATAATTTAAAAAGAAGAACTTCCTATAGATTTTGATCTAGTATGTGGAGGATCATTTATTTTAAGTTTATTCATAGATTAAACTATTAATTTGCTTTTCTTTGGATATTTATTAAGTTATTGTATTGGTTTTTTTTGACCAAATTATGGAAGGTCATATTCATCATCTTCACTATGAATAACTTAATCATATCTATAATATTAACTTATAAAGCTTAATCCTTCATCTTGCTTTTTTATATCACTATCTGCTTCACTGTTCTAAAAACTGCACATACTAAGAGTATTTCTTTAATTTTATCTCTTTTTTTCTAAATTAACTTGTTTTTATTGATTTAAGTAATTTAGTTAACTAAGAAGTTGATTTTTTTTTTACTCAAGTATTTCTTTTTTAATTAATTCTTCCTGCTTTCTTTTAAGGATGTATTCTTTTTATTAGTTGAAAATATCCATGAATTATTGCTCTTTTTTCATTTTTTATTATTAAAATAGCTCAGAAATTTATTATGGATCTGCAACTTTAGGTTTTTCTTTATTTTTCTAATTTCTCTAGTTTAAATATTAATTTTGCAATTCTATTTCTAGGCCTGAAAATAATGGCATGGGGGATATTTTGTTATTAGAAAAGTAATAAAATAATGCTTTGATTAAACTCATCACCACAAATAAAACTCCTAAAATAAATGAAAGAGTTAACTTAATCTATCTATTTAATAATGATTGAATTATTCCTAAATTTTTGTGCCTTTAAATTTTTTCATAAAGAGCATGTTTTTGTCTTAAAATTTAGTACAAAGCTTCACTTTCGTTCTCATATCTTAACCTAAAATTATCCAAGGTCTATTTTTCTATTATTATTTCACGATACTAGTTCCACAAATTATAGCAAAACATAACTAAGCCTAAAATAAGAAATACCATAATTTATTTTTAGCTAATGTAAGAATAGAAATTTTTCAATATAATTCTTACATTTTATAATTTCTAATTTTTGAGCATTTTTTTTGTGTGAAAGGTGAAATCTAGTTAGTTTATTTAGCTAAAAAGACAGTGCTTTAAAAATTTAATAGCATTCAAATTATTTTTATATTTAATGAAGAAAGCTCTTTCTTTTCCTATATAACTTCTTTTGTACTCATCTTAGTAATTTCTTAGCTCTAATTGATTTGAAGAAAATTATTTTTTTTTATTAAAACATAATTTGCTTTTGAAGTCAATCCCACACTTATTGTTAATATTCTTTTCTTTATCCAAATCTTACTTAAGTTTAGAGCTCTGATTTTCTTCTTTTGTATTCTTAGCTTCTCTCTTCAGTTATACATATCTTTTGGATACTAAATTGTAAATTGCTTAAAGATCATTCTAACTTTTTTCCATTTTGAGAATTTAATAAAAAAGGAAATGACAAATTAATTAATTATTTATAAAAATAACTTATAAAGAAAAAGTGTGCCTGCAATTTAAAAAGGAGGAGATTAAAAGATTGAAAAATTTAGAGAGAAAAATAAATATATAGGCTATATAAAAATGTGTATTAAATTAGAATATATTAAATTATCATTTCAATATCATGCTTTTGTTCAATATTTGTAAATCATCAAATTGCTTTTTATAATCTTTCAAAATAGCATTATCTTCTTTTGTTTGTAAAAGGATCTCTAAAACTTAGTATTTGTTATTTAAAAATTAATGTAAAAGATTCTCGCTACTGATTTTTGGTGAAAAATTTTCAGAAGCTATTTTTTTGAGGACATTCAAATCTTTTTTCTTGTATTTTCCTGAAAATTGAACTTTAGACAACATTTCAATTTCATAATCTGAGAATTATAATCTTTTTTTCTCATTCTTTTTCTTACTTTTTTTATGGCTTCTATTTTCTTCTTTTTCGCTTCCTTCTATTTCTAATTATTCTTAGGTCCCTTCTTATTCTATATCATCTTATTCATTTTAATTTTCTTCTTCTAATTCATCTTCAAAGTCATATTCTTCTGACCTTTCTTCATCAACACTATTAAATAATCTTACAAGTTTTCCCCATAAATAACTATTTCCATAATTGAACTCAAGTATTTTCAAGATAATTTCCTTAACAAATGACTTTGAATCATCTAAAAAGAATTCAACATAATTTATAATCTATTAAACATACTCTAAATCAAATATATCTGCATTTAACAGTTCAAGTATCTCTTCTTTTTCCAATTAATCACCATTTTCATAAGCCAGCTAAAAGTATTTTTTCTTAATTAAAAAGCTATCAGCACCATGGAATTCAGTTTTATAATTCTTTAAAATGCTTAGTACTTCTTCAATCGTCTAGATAAAATATATTTATTAAATGCATAAGACCTTAAATAATTTACTTCTTCATTTTAAGTTTATTGAGCTAAATCTAAAATCATGTCAGTTGTAACATTTTTTTCTTTTAAAACTTTTTCTTTGTATTGCTTAAGCTGAAATTAATCTATTTTTAACAATCAGAATAAGGTTAAATAAATAGTCAATTAATAAATTAAAAATAATACTTGGCAATGTGTTAAATGTGTTAAGTAAAAGTGTGAATTTTATATTATTCATATGATCAGAGTTAGAGCTATATTAACTTGTTAAGTATCCTGGTATTTATCTATTCTTTTTAGTCATAAGCATGAGGCCAACAATTCTTTAAATCTGCTAAAAGATATTTGCATACTTTTGCTTACGTTTTGAAACCAAAGTTAGATGATTAAAAAATTAAGTAAAAATTTCATCTTCTTATGTATAAAGGTAAATGATAAAAGTTAAATCTTCTAAATATTAAAGAAGCTGAGACTCAACTTTTTGAGTTTCTGGATTGTACGAAAGCATTAAATAGTTTATAATTCCAATACATAAATCTAAAATTTTTCCATCTGATTCAACACTATATACAAATTTTTTCATCTTTTTCAGGTAGAATGCTAAAATACGCTTCCTCCTTAACTCAATTGGAGTTATGGCATAATTTGTATGATACAATAAAAAATTAGAATGAGGTTGAACCTTCGAAAATCTATCTAAATATGTATAACTTTTGGAATTCATTTGGCCTAGTTAAGTTTTAAATTAAATTTTTGAGATAACTAAATTAATTAAATAAAATAATCAATAAATTCATAAATATTGCTAAATATTAGCCTTTTATTTTTGTATAATATCTTCGCTCAAAATGAAATTTTACAATATGCCTCATAAAATTATAATTATAAAGTGAATACTTCTACTTTATTTTATATTATATATTAAATATCTACTTTAACCTCGTTCATCTCTTGCTTTTATTTCTTTATCAATCTTAAAAAAATAAACTATTACTATCAAATAGCATTTAGTATGTTCTGAAAAAAAAAAAATCAATTTTTAGAAACTTCAAAATTTAGAATTAAGGTTTTGAAACAAAAAATACTTTCTGAAAAAAAGAATACTAATGAAATGTAATATTAGTATTCTAACATTTAATTTATTGAAAAAGAATTGGATAAATAATAAGGGAAATAAAAATTTCTAAAAAAACAAAAAAGATTTTTTATTGATTTTAATAGAATTATTTTGATGTAAAAAAATTTACCGATTGATTTAGTGATGTAATTTTCAAAAATAGTTCATTTAAACAAAAATATGATGAATATAAAATTGAATAAATGATCTAGATAATCTTCATTCTTTTAAAAATGATCAAATGTAAAAAATCTAGAATTTATTGATAGGATGTTCATTACACATTTTGCATAAACTTGAAGAAAAAAGTACAGAAAAACATCTCAATTCATATTTAAGGCAAGAGGGAATCTTGTAAAAATTATTTCTTATTAAAATGAGTACAATGGGTTTTTATATTTTTACTTTAATTAAAAAATTTATTTTATCTAAAATAATTATGTAAAGATTTAGAGGGAATTACCAATTTGTTAAGCAATAAAATATTTATTTGATCAGAAATGCTAAAATGATTCACGTGTAATAAATTACTTAAATTGATTGATGAATTATTTTGGTAAAATTTGATGTAAACCAAAAATTTAATTAAATTTAAGAAGATATTGTTCTGAAGAAATAAATAAGATGAAATTAATAATTTAAATAATATTGTTTTTAACATATTTAATAAACAATATTTTATGCTAAAAATCAAGCTTATTCCTTGATTAGGAAGTACATGAAATAGATCCATTTAGTTTAGAGGATGGAGATGTCAGTTAAGAATATAATCATTTAAATTTTACTAGGAGCAAATAATATTTAGTGGTTGAAAATATTGACAAATAAGAGAAAAGATATTGTTGGAGTTTTTTTTTAGATGATTTTATTGATTTAGATGTTGAAACTGAGAACAGATTTGTTAGAGTTTTCTTTTAAAAGTTAAATTTTATTTCTTCCTTTAATGTCATAGGACTTGAGTCTCTTGAGCATAATAAATTTAAAAGAATTTTCTTGCATTAAGATGGAAAAATTGGATATGCTTATTAAGATTAGAAATTATTAACTTCATAAGATGAGAAAGTATATCTAGCAAGCTCAATTAACAAAGAACATACATTTAAATGGAGCTAAGGAGATATTATTTAAATATTTTACTTTGCAGAAGAAAAATCAATAATAATATATAATTAGAGTAGGGATAATTTGTTTAAATTCAATGAAAATCTCATAACTACATTAGGTAGAAAATTTAAAATATTTATAGGAATTTCTTCATATTAAGACTAAGTAGTATTAAGCAACTATTTACCATGAATATATTTTATATATTATATGTTCCAAAATATATTTTTTAATTTTAAATGTTTGCTTGGGTTATGTTTTGATTCAGTTCATTAGAAAATTTAAAATATTTATTTGATTATCTTCATATTAAGACTAAATAATATTAAGTAACTATTTATCATGAATTTATTTTATAATTTTTATGTTGTGAAATTTATTTTTAAATTTTAAATATTTATTTAGATTATGTTTATTTTGTTTGAGTAATTGATAAAATATTTTAGGATTGTTTTATTTTTTTTATAGGAAATAAATGAGTTAAAATTAATATAAAGTTACTAGTATTATACTTAGAATGCTTTAAATTGAAAAGAGTAAGTAGATACTTGAGAATTAACATTTATTTCTGATGATAAAGCAAGATCTTAATGATTTTTAACGGTATTTAATTGGGGGAAGGATTTGTTTTATTTTTGGAAGTATTTATTTAATTAATTGAAAAAGAAAGATTAAAAAGAAGCAATATTATTATTATAATAAAAGATGAAATTATTAAAAATAGTGGTGGTGTTTGCTCGCTTTGCTTGTTTGTTTGTTTCTTTACTATCTATCTTTCATTATTTTTTGTGCACTATAATTTGAATGATAATCAAAGAAGGTATTTGAGTTTTTTAATTTACTAAATGTTTGGAATTGTGAATGTAAATTTCAATTTAGTTGCATTAGTAATTTAGCTAAGTATTAATGTTAATAAGGAAATTAATTAATTAATTATTCAATAAGCTTATTGCTTTATAGTTGTAAAGTTAAGAAAAATTATTAAAAACAATATCAAAAGAAACAATTTATTCGTAAATTAATAAATAGTTAATAGGTATCTGAGGTGTCTAAGTCTGGAAGAAATTAGCTCAAACATCAACATCTGTTCCTCAACACCCTTCAAACAGATATAAAATACATTAAATAGCTTCAAATATTTGAAATCTTACTTGCAAATGCAATTTTATAATCCAAATTCCTCTTCTTCAGCATCTAAAAATACTAATATCAAGATGCAATAAAATCTCAATAACTCTCAACTGAATAACGCGCTATCTCCAAAAGTAAATTTTAGTTTATTCTATTAAAATATAGTAATTAAAATGATAGCTAAATCGGAAAGCAGATTAAGTGTTATTTTTATTGTAATTAATAAGTTTTTATTAGCTTTCATATAAGGGTTGAATAAGATTTTTCAAAATCAAATTTATCGTTAAAATACATTTTAATCTCAAATAATTTACAAATACTTTGTATGATGAGCACAACTAATTTTAATTTTTTATTAAGAAGTATAAATAGAAGAACATATCATTGGATTTAGGTTCAAGAAAAATATCTCCTTTGGATAATAGTTTAAGGAAAAGAATAGAATACTAGCGTGATAGTAAGCAAAGCATTAAGCAACCAAAGCTAACATTAAACACAAGCAATCATAATAATACATGCAATCTGAGTAATAATTAGAGTTTTGTTTAGAGTACTAAACATTATTAGGGTAATTCATCAATTCATATTACCGGAGAAAAGACTTTAACATAGCCAAATGCTAACCCATCCGGTGGAATAAATATAAATACAGCAAATAATGCTAACAATAGTAACAGCTTAATTATCAATCACATTCTTGATTCAACTAAAAGTTAAGGTGGTACAATAAATATAAATGCAAATAATATATCATTCCATAATTAATACAATATAACAAATCTTGTTTCTTAAATGAATAGAAAAAGATAACCTGTTGGTGCTAATGTGATAATAAATAATAGCGTTGGATAAAATAACTTGGTTTCAAATAATGTAAACTAGTTAAGTACAAATGTATAAAACCTTAACAACATTCTAAATTATTAACATAGTGGAGCCTCTACTGCAACCAACAGTAATGCTCCTCGTAGTATTTAATTTCACTAGTATGGTGCACCAAGCACTTCTAATAAAGTTAACAATAGTTTTAATTAATTCAGTTAAGGAAGTAATACTACAAATAATTATATGAATTTGAGTTCTGTTTCTACCAGTTAAAATGCTTAAGTAAACAACTCATAACAGATTAACAATAATCAAGGAGGAAGCAGTGGAAGTAATCCAATAAGAAGATCTAAATATAAAATAAATACAGAAACAATTAACACATAAAACGATTATTCTCTTACCATAGATCATTCTGGTGGATCTATCCCTCGTTATCCTCAAACAGTAATTTATTCAATTTTATATAATAAGCAGATTTTAACAAACATTAATTTAGATATTTTGAAAAAAATAATAAAAAAATAAATTTTAATGGTGATTTTTATCTGAATAAATTTCTTTTATCCAAGAAAATGACTTTCTTCAAAATAAACAATCCATTTCTAAAACTATTAAAAATTCTAAAAAACAAACTAAATTTAGAAATAAAATAAATAATTATTATTATTTTTTCTCTTTTAAATTTAACGAATTTCTCTAATAAATATAAAATAATTAGGAAACGCACAAAACTGGAAATAAAGAAATAATTATCCCTCAAACAAATAAAATAGAATAAATTTCTAATAGATATAATTTATCAACTACCAATAAGCCTAACTCTAGAATGCACTTAATGATAGGTACAGAAAATGATCAATCTTAAAATTAAATGGGAGGTTTAAAAGGTAAATAACATCAATTATTTTCTGAATTTTTAAAAATTTTTATTTTATAATAGATTTTCTTTCTCCACAAGGTGCAGCTTTCGTTAAATCAAATGTGTCAAGTAAAAGCACTCAAAGAAATTATTCTAATAAAAATAGATACTTGGGTTTAAATAAAATGCCAATTTAATAATAAAACTCATCTTAATCAAGAGTTAGAAATAATATAAAATAAATGAGCAAAGATAAAGCACTTTCAGTTGATAAAAATTCTTATTACATAAATCGTAGAGACTCTTCCTAAAATTAAAATGGAAACTATATTCAAGATAAATCTTCTCTATTATAAACTTTACAACCTCCAGCATCTTAAAGCTATGATTAAGGAGGTGAAAATACTTATTATAAGCATAATACTTTGCAAGATGAACAATTAGGAAGCACTTATTACACAATAGATAATTAAAATTTATAATAACCAACAATTTAGTCCTCCTCTGGTAGCTCAAAATTAGAAGAAAAATAAGTAACATGGGAAGACCTTAAACTTCCTGTAGGGCCAGATGATGTTTTAAATAAGTATGGGTACGAATTCCTAACTGATTATGAAAAAAAAGAGATTTTATAATACATGAATATTTATTATGTAGGCCACAAAGCTAAAAAACCTGCTAGATCAGAAGTCTAATAACCTAATTAATATAATTTCGGATATGATGATGAAAAGTAATTTAGCTTATTTAAATCATTTCATAAAAAATCAATCAATTTTTATAATTAATTTTAATTTTCAAATCAAAAAAACATTTTTCATATGAAATTATTTATTTTTTAGAGAAAAAAATTAATCTCTTTCTCTTAGCAAACACCACTTAAATTCTTTTAAAAAATTATTTTATTTCAACAAATGATATTATATTGCCAAGAAAAATTCAAAAATTCAAAATTAAATCAATAGTAAATCTAAATAAAATTTATTTAAAAAAATAAAAATAATAACTGAACAAATTAGTGAAAAAAGAATATCAAAATTTTTAATTGATCTAATTATTATTAACTAACTAAATTTATTGATTAATTGATTTTTAGAAAAATTAAAATATTCACATCTGATTTATGTTTTTAATTTTACTCAATTATTATTAGAGGAGATTATCAATATACATTAAATGATCATATTGCTTACAGATATGAATTAATTGAGGCTTTGGGTAAAGGTTCATTTGGATAAGTCATAAAAGTGTTTGATCATAAGAGAAAGGAATATTCTGCTTTGAAAATTATTAGAAACAAAAAAAACTTTTATAACTAAGCAATAGTAGAGTTGAACATACTTAAATACATCAAAGATAATGACCCTCAAAACTAAACAAACATTGTAAAAATAAAAGATTTTGTTATCTTTAGGAGTCACGTGGTAATAAATAAATAAATTTCTTTGATTTGATAATAAATAAACTCTTATTGAAATATATTTTAGAATAAATTCTGATTAAATTTTTGTATGATTTTAATAAATTAATCTTCTAAAAATAGTGTATTGTTTTTGAGTTGCTAAGTATTAATCTTTATGAGTTTTTGAAGAACAATAAATTTAATGGGGTTTCTTTGGAATTAATTAGAAGATTTGCAATTTAGATTTTATAGGGATTACTGTTTTTAACTAAAGCAAATATCATCCATTGCGATTTAAAACCTGAAAATATTTTGCTTAAGTAAGAGAATAAATCAGGAATAAAGATTGTTGATTTTGGATCTAGTTGCTTTGAAAATTAAAGAGTTTACACTTATATTTAAAGCAGATTCTACAGAGCTCCAGAAATTATTTTAGGCTTACCCTATGGAAAACCTATTGATATGTGGAGTTTTGGCTGCATAATGGCAGAACTTTACATTGGTAAGATATTAATTTTAAAATAAATTTTTTACATAAATAATTATTTAATTATTTAAAGGCTATCCTTTGTTTCCTGGTGAAAATGAGGCTGAGTAATTTTAGATGTTTATGGAAATTCTAGGAGTGCCTGAAGAAGAATTTGTTGAGGTAAATGATTTATTTCTCAAATAAAAAAATTTCTAAATAAAATTAAAATAATTAGAATTGCCCAAGAAGAAATGTATTTTTCGAAAATAACAAAACACCAAAAGTAGTTAAAAATTCTAGAGGTAAAATAAGAACTCCAGGTACAAAACACATAAATTATTATCTTCGCTGCCCAGATGAGAATTTTATTGATTTTGTTTCTAAATGCTTTACTTGGAAAAATCATGAAAGAATGTGCCCAGCTGAAGCTCTTGTTCATGACTGGATATTAGAAGGACTGCCTGAAGAAATAAGGGCTTAGCATCTTTAACAAATGTAATAAACATCTCCTGAAATAGATATGAGAGCAAAATTTAAAAAATATAAAATCGCATGGATTCCTCCTCCTAATCTCTAAATATTTAAGGGTAAAATTCCTT
This sequence comes from Tetrahymena elliotti 4EA, assembly GCA_000231825.2. NCBI lineage: Eukaryota > Ciliophora > Oligohymenophorea > Hymenostomatida > Tetrahymenidae > Tetrahymena > Tetrahymena elliotti. Next base: position 52,227 of record JH720340.1, read on the forward strand.
CAGCTCCTCCTTCTCAACAATATCCAAATAAAGTAATATTAAATTTATATTATGAGACTAATATTCATATTTATTTCTAATTTTATTATTAGACAGCTAAATCTTAATCTAGCAAGGCTAATACTATTGAAGATTAACCCCAAAATAATGAAAATACTAGTGGAATAGTATAAGGCAGAAACAGCTTTAAAAAGGCTGAAATGAATAACTCAAGTAGCTTTGGACCTTCTGTTGTTAGTGTCAATACTGGCCTTTAAGAAAGAAACAAAAATATAATTAATTCTCAGTCTCATCAAATATAGGATCTAAAGATAAATCCATAATCCTAAGCTAGTAATCCATCATCATCCTCTTGCTAAAACACAATAAATAAATATGGTTATATTCAAAATAATGGAAAGAACTTTGCTTTTAAAAACTAAAATCCATTGAATTTAGCAGCAAACAATTAACCTCTATCTCATTCTAAAATGGAATAAGGGGAAAACCCTTCATTGAATAATCTTTCATAAATTCCTTAAAGTTAAGGAATACCATTACAAAATAATAACAATAATAATAATAAAAAGAAGACGGATTTGATACATTTAAGTGATTTTAATCCATATGAGTCAGACTAATTTTCTAATAGCTTTTAAGCTGCGACCACAACAAATGCTAAAAAAAGTAATTTTCCAAGTATCATTTGAATTCTTATCATTAACTCTTTCATTTTTATAAAATAGCTTAACAATAATTTGGGTTTGTGTAAAATAATACTCCTTAACATTAAAATCTTAACGGTGTAAAGGCTAATAATTTTCTTTAATCTGGAAATTCTTAGAACTAAACCATATATTAAAATTAAATGAAATTAAGAAGACCGGACTCTTCAAAAAAAAATAAAATAGAATAAAACTTTGAAGCTAATGAAGATCTGTAAAAAAATTAAAATTCACAACTGTAAACAGGAGGGAACTGAAAATCAACAATAAAATTTAGTTTTAACAGTAATATTTTTTAACATTTCAAAGAAAATTGTATAGTAAAGGAACCTGCATTAATAACCATTTTTGTACTTCTTAGACTTTTCAAAATGAGAAAATTTAATTTTTTCTTACAATAATAGAAATAGAAAAAACCTCAAAAACTCTTTAATAAAACCTTCAATAAAAATTAAAAAATCTATTTATATTTAAAAAATTCTTAAACCTCAAAATTAATAATTCTTTTGTATATTTTTTTGTAATTATATTTGTGTAGATCCTTTCTTTATTAGTTCTAATTCACATATTGCAAACACTTCATTTAGATATCTATTAATAGCTTTAAAAGCTAAAATTTGATTTTTTTTAATTAAAAAATTTTTTCTTTAGTTTTGATGTAAGCTCATATTAATTAAATTTATTAGAGTAGATTGAAAAGATTATTTTTTTTTCTTAATATGGGACTTTAAAATTGAATGCAGCATTATTAGCAAAATCTATAAACAAATATTTATTTATTTAAATTAAATTTTAAATTTTGATGTCAGATATTATGATTTAAAAAGGAAGTTCTATTTAATGCTTTGAAACTCTTAATAGTAACACTTATAGTGTTGATGGAAATGTTAACTCATTTAGAAATTATAACCCAGCTTCTTCTCTTAATTCTCAAAACCAATATGTAGACATGGGATCTCTTCACAAAAACAAACAAAAAATTAAATTGAAATAAAAAGTTAATGATTAAAATAATGTTCCTGGATATAGCAGCTATAGCCCTTACCAAATACCCCCTAATTGGAAATTAGCTGATATTCATAGGGTATTAATTGATATTAGAAAAATAATTCTAGAGTAATAAAATCATTTTATTTTAGGATGCTACTGCAGTAGGTTAACCCAAAAAACAATTTAACATGCCTTTCAGAAATAATTAAGTTTGCCCTTGCTGTGGCTTTTAAATTGTAAATTTCTTGTTTTTTATTTTAATTAAAACCAAGAAAATTTTGTTTTACTTTTATTAATTTTAGAATAAGAAATAAATTAATATGATGGATGACTACACTATTTTATCTTTTCTTGGTTCAGGCTATCCATTATTTTTTAGTTTTACAAAATATTGTGTCTATATAATAGTAACAATATTGTTAACTTCGGGTTCTTTTAATTTATGGACAAATTATAAAGGAAAGAATTGTCTCACAAGCAAATAAATTAAACAAGGATTGCCCATGATTTGTTCAGCAGATTATATATCTACTCTAACTATTATTAATAAAGCTAATGATCCATAAGCTATGGCTTTGCAAAATATATTAGATTTTATTACAATATTTTTGCTTATGATTTTGTGCGTTTTTTATAGAACTGAACAAAAGCAAATAGATTATAATGTAGATGCAGAAGAAATCACTCCTGCTGACTACACTATTATGGTAATTTATTAATTCAATAAGAAAATATATAGTTATTTATAAATGGAAATAAAAATTTAGATTAAAGGAGTACCCAAAGATATGAGTGAATAAGAATTAAAAGAATAGCTAAGAGCTTACAGAGAGGATGATGAAGAAAATAATGATCCTTTGAAAGTTTCAGATATAACTTATATATATAACGTTAAACACATATAAGAAATAAACAAAAAAATTAAAATTTTAGTTAAACAAAAATAAAAAGCACTTGCAGACTTTGATGAAAACTCTCAAGTATTTGCGTAATCAATTCATTAAATGAGTTTTTTCAACTAATATTTATTTTAATCAAATTAGAAATATATAAAATGAATGGGATGATAAAATATATTATTTTTTACTGCAGAGTTAAAGTTATCTTAAATGCGTGCAAGATGATAAGACATAATTCACTGGATATGCATTCGTTTCTTTTGAGTATGAGGATGATAAATAATATGTGCTGTAGAGCATTGATAAAACACTCTTTGAATCAATTAAGGATTATTTTTTTTCAGCTGCACCAGAATATAAAGAACTAACTCTAAAAAAAACAAATACACTACTTTAGTAAATTTTCAATTTCTTTAAAAAATGTAACATTATCATATTTAAATAATAGAATGACAGAATCTCCTGAACCTTTAGATATTATTTGGGATAATTTAACTATGAACGATCAAGATAAATTAGGAATTAGAAAAGTCACTTTTTACTCAACAATAGCAATTACTAGTTTTTGTGCATATATCATTTACTTATTGAATTAATATCAAAATGAAAATAGTATAAAAAATGATAATGATGACGATGACATATCTATTTATAAAGAAATTATGGAATAACTTTCCTTTAACAGTTTAATCACATCAGCTGCAATTATTTTTATTAACAGCTTTATTATTAATTTTTCTTTTGCATATTTTGTTAAATTGGAGAGATATAATACTCGTACTCAATATAACGTGCAGCTTGCAAAGAAACTTACTATTGCTCTTTTTATTAATAGTGCCTTGGTCATTACTTTTATTAGTGTGTTTGTTACAAGTAATTTTTTAATTAAGGTTTTCCTTTATAATTTTTTCTTTTAAACAATAGAAAACGTTTATAAAAAGGCAGGTCTTATCTATAATACATTTTACTATTTTGTCATTGACACATTTCTTTCTTTTGTATCTACACTTGTTGATGAAGAATATTACTTCTATCTAGTAAGGAGATGGTGGTATAGCAGAAAAGGTTCAAAAAGTAGACTAACTTAATCATAAGCTAATGAGTAAAAAATAATTATTAAAATTTTACTATCATTTAAATTTTAAATGAAATCATTTTAAAAACTAATTCAAATATCATATTTGTTCACAATAAAAAAAAATGGGAGATTTCATATCTATTGAAAAATAGATAGATATAGATACATGATAGTCTCTGATAAAACATTTTAAGTTATGGAACACTTCATTTATTTTTTAAATCAAATCAGATAGCACTATCTTTGTAGCTTAATATTGAAATAATTCACAGGTGTTTGTCTGTCTACCCAATATTTCCCAAAAAATAAAACAGAAAACATAATTAAAAAATATTTATTTGAATAAAAGAGAATAATCTTGGAGATTAAAAAATTTGAATAATTTTATGAACAAAAAAATTAATTTAATAAATGTAAAAAATTAATTCATAATTTTATTGAAAGGTTTTATCTTTAAATCAAAATTAAATTTTTTCAAATTTATGGTTTAGCAGAATTTAAATAGTATTTTATTTAAAATAGAATTTATTAATATCCAAAACATGAGATAGAAATGTGCTATGCTGAATTGATGAACGGAATGTATATATGTGTTTTCTTTTCTTCAGCTGTTCCTATTGGTTTGATTTTCTAGTTAATTAGTATTGTTCTTTATTATTGGATTACAAAAGTAATATAAAATTGATTAAAATGTTTTTAATGTTTACATAAATTTTTTTTGTTAGTATTTATTGATAAGATAGAAGAGAGTTAACTTTTAAATTAGCGCTGCTTTATCTTTAGAAATGACCAATTTCTTAGAAATGCTTATTCCTGTTTATGCAATTTCTGCAGCAATCTTTAGTTATACAGCTGGAAATTCTATTTCTACATTATAAATTATCACTATAGCAATAAGTGTTCTTTTTTCTGCAGTGCCTGTTTAAGTAATCCTAGAAAATGTAATTGAATTTGATATTTAAGTTGAAGAAATTAGCTATTCAAAAGCTATATTCCAATTTGCTTCTACATTCAAGAAAGAAGATCCATTTTCTTCTTTTAACAGAAGATATTTTAGTAGAAGGTACAGAAATGATTCATTTGTTGAATTAAATTGATAAAATAGATAAATATTTATTTTCAAAATGCTGAGAGTAAAAGATATTTTTAAATTCCTTGTAATTGTAATTAATATTTTGTAAATCATAAATTGAGGAGACTAAGGCTAAGATATATTTGAACTAATTTCCCCAGTTATTATGAAGTGATAAAAACCTCTATTAACATTCATATAATATTATATAATATTCTTTTATAGAAAGAAAGAATGGATAAATTAATCTTATTTGTTTATTTGTTTGAAATACTAAGAAATAAAAATGAAATCATTAACTCAATTGTTTATTTGTTTCTATTCGCAACAATCACAATAAATAAATAAATTTTTTTCTTGAGAGGGAAAGTTTTAATAATATTATAAGAATCGTACTTTAAGAAGAAAAACAGATTTTCAAAATTTTAATAATATTATTAAACAAAAACAAAACAAATCAAAGAAAAATAAATCAATAAATTAAAAATTTCTTAAATCATGAAGAAAACTTTAGTTCTATTCATTTGCCTCTCTCTAGCTTTCTGTGCTTAAACATCCAATTTGAGAAGAAAGTTTTTACTAGGAGCTATTCCTTGGGAGTTTAAAAATTGTGGCTCTGAAAACGATCCTATGGTAGTAACTGCAATCACTTTAGATGCAGTACCTGAAAAAAGTGTCAGCGATGATATAACAATTGTAAGAATTTCTAAAAAAAATAATCTTTATTAATATTAAAATATTTGTTATCATATAGGTTGGCGTCAGCAATGTCCATGATAAAATAGTCTAAGCAAGAATTGATGTATTTTTACAAGGTGTTAAAATTACTTCTCTCAGCTAACCATTTATCTAAGACGCAGATCCTGGTGATTAATGGATTTTCAAGTATGGTTCCTTTATCCCTAATATAGCACCTACAGGAAGATATACAATTAGATTTGTTTTTGTCAATTCTGGTTAGAAGTAGTTAGCATGCGCTTCTCTTGAAATGGATCTCTGATCTCAATCTTACAACAAATAATCTTTTTAAAAAATGAAAGAAATTTATATACTCCACTAACAATTTTCAATTTATAATAAAATAATTACTATATTGCCCTTAGTTATTTATTACCTTTCATATATATAAAGTATGCATTTTAAAAAATTCAGCCTTATAGATAATTCTAAAATATAATATTTTACTTCTTTTTTTAAAAACTATAAATGAAATTGTTAAAAATTACTATTTTTTTTTCATTTCACCACTGGTGTAGTTCTTGTTTTATTGTATTAAATATATTGTAATCCCCTATAGTCTAGCAGGTTAGGATAGAAGGTTTTCACCCTTCAGACCCGGGTTCAAGTCCCGGTGGGGGAATTATTTTTTAATACTTTTAATTGATTTTCTGTTTTAAATGAAAACAAAATAGTATTTTTGTAAAAATATTAAGTTAAATCTTTATTTTTCTAATGAGAATCAAAAAAATAATATTCAAATCTCTTAAAATAATTTACAATATCTGATAAATGATAACTTGACCAAAAATAAATAATTAAATATATTTATCTCTCATAATTGTTTGTTTTTCTGATTTATTTTTTTTTAAGATAAAACAAATAAAAATATTTTTAAAACAATCAATTTAATTAAAATTAGTGAATTTTTGTCTCCAAATCATATTTTTATAATTTAAAAAATAAAAAAATAGTTATTTTAACATTTTTAAAATCATCCTAAAAATAAAAATTACTCAAATTAAGATTTTTTGAATCAAAATTATTTTCATTTTTCTCAAATTTTCCAAATTTTAAAAATAATAATTTTCTTTTATTAGAAAGGCTGATATTGCTTATCTTTAAATTGGGATAATTATTTATTTAGTTCATTTAAAAATAATTTTTTTGTTGATATTTTATCTATTTGCTATGCTTCTCTCTATTCAGTTTGTGAAATTTTGTTATGGTTAATAGACATAAAAAGAATTGAATAAGTTACTAATTGCTTTTACTTACATAGAATTTGATTTTTATAATGAAATGATTAAGAAAAGAATTTGTTGGTTAAGTTCTAAATATTTTGATAATTATTAAGAGAGATGATAAGATATTTATGATTTCGATAAAATGAAATAAAAAAGAGTTGTTAAATTTTGTTTGATAAAAACAAAAAAATTAGTTAACTAATTAATTCGTTTGATAAATTAAGTTAAACTTCCAAAAATATCAAAGAAAATAAATAATATCAAAAGTTAATTAAAGAAAACCTAACAAGAAACTAAGAAAAATGAACTTTAGTATATAGCTAGCTCAATTGCAACTTTAAAAGTTACATTAAGAGCAGCAGATAAATAGCTCTAGATTCAATTCTACTTAAAAATTCAATTCTAACTCCAATTTCAATACCAATACCAATTCTAAATAAAATAATAATTATGAATATGTTTCTGCTTCTAAATATAACTCTGCCTCTAATTACAGCAGTCAATTAAGTGATGCAAAATCTCCATGTCCAGCTAGAATGCACACATTAGAAAATGAGAATAAATAAATTAATGGAATCTATAAAAGATAAGCTTATATTAATCCTTAAAAGGAGCTTATTTTGAAAGATTTGATTAGAAAAGACTATAATCCCTACTAAATACCACCTGACTGGAAAGCAGCAGAAAAACATGGAGTAATTCTAATTTTTTTACTTAAATCCTCTAAAATTTTTTATTTTGTAAAGTTAGCAAGAAAAGTTGGTATAGATAGACGTCCTTCCCCTAATGTCCCTTTAGAATATGATATTTGTCCATGCTGCAAATATTAAATAGTATAATAATTATCAATTTATTATTTGATAAAGCTCATTAATTTTAATTATTTAATAAGCAAAAAGAAATGATTAGTATATGGGAAGACCCTCAAAAATTATCTTTTTTAGGTTCTGGATATCCATTATTTTTTAATTATATGGAGTACTGTATTTACATATTAGTTGTTATCATAATATCATCAGGAGCTTTTAATATTTTTACTAATTTTTATGGTCATAGTTGTGAAAAAGCAAGCGATAATAGAGCTTCAAATGACCATACTTGCCAAGCTGATTGGATATCTGTATTTTCTCTTGCTAACAAAAGCTAATAAACTGCTGATATACAAGAACTCCTTAATTTTTTTACAATATTCACTTTGATGATTCTTCTCATCTTTTTCAGAAAAAATTAAAAGGAAATTGATTTAAAATGTGATGAAAAAGAGCTTACACCCTCAGATTTCACAATAATGGTATATTTATTAAATAGTTTCCCCTTTAATGAAATAAAAATAATTTTTTAAACTAAGGTTAAAGATCTTCCATAAAATGTTAGTAAAGAGGAATTAACAGAATATTTTGAAAGCACAGAAGTAGAGGAAAAAATAGAAGTCACCGAAATAAGCTATGTCTATGACACAAGAGAAGTGGATGTATTAAATGAAGAAATTGAGAATATAGTTGAAGAAAAGAAAAAAGCTTTATCGAAATTAGATCCGAATTCTTCAGAATACAGGTTTGTTATCTTTTACATTTTATAAAAATTTCAATCACTTTAATAGCAAATAAATCTATTTTTTTCGGCATTTCATTTCAATTTGTTTTTCATTACTTGGAACAAAAAATTTCTTAAAAAGAAAGAAATAAAGATTTTACAAAAAAATTTTTTATATTAAGATCTCTCAAATAAAAAATAAAAAGAAAATTTAAATTCTTCCAACTTAGAAATTGAAGTAGTAATCTTCTATTAGATTTAAAAATGTAGAAAAAATATTTTAATTTTTTCACTTTTTTCTGGATTATTTAGGAATGAATAATAATTTTATATTGTAAATAAAAAATAGAGATACTGCTGATAAATTTGATATGGAAATTAAAATGCAACATAAATTAATTTCAGAAAAAATGAAAGAAGTTTCTGAAGATCAAACAAAATTTAGTGGTTATGCCTTCGTTTCTTTCTAAACTGAATCTTAAAAATCATCCATTTTAGATAGTGCTGATAAATCATTTTGTGAAGAACTTTATGAGTCAATTTTTTCATAATCATCTGAGTTTATGAACTTACCATTTAAAGACACTGTGATAAAGTAATTAGTTTTTTAAATTTGATAGTGCATTTTCATATTAATTTTTTTAAAGAGTTTCAGAAGCTCCTGAACCTCTGGATATCATATGGGAGAATATGAATAAGACAGATAATGAAAAAGCTAACATAAGAATGTTTAGTTTCTTTGTCACTGTTACCTTGCTTGTTACTTGTGCCTGGGCTATTTATTAGCTAACTATTTACTAAGAAAATGAATAAAATTTATAAGATTAATAAGCATAAGATAAAAATGAGACTGAAAGTTCAGAAATCGAAAAATTTTTGCAAGATTAATATTAAAGTTTGATGATTACTATTGCAATTATGGTTATTAACTCTGGTATTATTGGTTATGTATTTAGGTATTTGGTCACAATAGAGAGTTACAACACACATACTTTATACAATATCAATCTTGCTCAAAAACTTTCTCTTGCTCTTTTTACAAATAGTGCTTTGATTACTTGTCTTATTAGTGTTATTTATACAGGTATAAAATTATTTAATAGTTGACACTTTTTTTAATTGATATCCTTAAAAAATAAAAAAAGAAAATGTATTCGGTAAAGGTGGACTTGTTTATACTATTTTTTATTACTTCACAATTGATACCCTAACTTCAGTCATTTCTTGTTTTCTTGACTACTCAATCATTTGGAATAAATTCTTAAAGTGGTGGTATATTAATGTCTAAGGTAAAAAGTGCCTACTTACCCAAAAAGAAGCAAATGAGTAATTTCAATTTTGTTTTTTCCAAAAAAATAATTCTATCTACTTATTAAAATAAAGACTTTGCTAATTACCTGATCACGAAATAGAAGGATGCTATGCTGAAATTATGAATACTATGTATATTACTATTTTCTATTCTCCTGCTGTCCCTCTTGGTTTATTTTTCTCTCTTATTGGTATTTTCCTTTATTTCTGGGTCTAAAAGGTATTTACATATTTATTCTTAAATAAATTAATTTGATTTAAAGTTAAATAAAAATAATTCAATAACAAAAATAATATTTAAAATAAAAATTAACTTCCCCCATTACATTTTTATTACTTAGCAAATAAAAGTGATTTAACTGCTAGCATTACTTTGCTTTAATAGAGTTCCATAAACATATTAAATAATAATTTACCTTTTTTAAATTTAAATTTTGTTTAAATAATTAATGTAGTACCTATTGTTAAGAATGAACTCTGTTGAGAAGTAAATTAGTGTGAAGCTCTCAATTGAAATGACAGAGTATCTTGAATATGTGATTTCCATATATGCAGTTTCTAATGCTTTATTTAAGTGGTAAACAGTAGGAGGTTTCCCAACATTGCAAATAGTTGGTGCTGTTATTGGTTTTGTTTATTCAGTTTTGCCTATCTAATTATTTGTAGATAAAGTATTTAACTCTGATAATGATGATGAAGAATGTCCTTATTACAAGGCTAAGCACCAATTTGTAACCACATACTCTAGAACTAATCCTGTTACAGCTTATGATTATGTTAATAATGATAACGAATAGGTAAATGAATAAAATGTATGATGAAACTCAAATTCATCTGTCTAATTAAACAAACAAACAAATTAATAATTAATAATTGCATTTCAAATTTAATTAAAAAATCAATAAATAATAAATTTCATGTAAATAACTTTATATCTAATGTTAAATTTATTTTCTACAATCTTTTAGAATATATGATATTAAAAATTAGGTGTTTTTATTTCAAACTAGTTTTTCAATAAAGTTTTTATTTTTTTCAACCAATATTTTGATTGTAAAATCTGTATTTGTAAAGTCATAGATGGATATTGGTAATAAAAATCAAGTAAATAATCTAAAAAAATTTATTGTTATTATTTTTTAAAATGTAATGATAAGGATGGTAATATTTATTGAACATGAAATAAAATAAAAACAGAATACTAAAATAACAAAAATGTTAAAGTGTAATCTAAATTCTAATTGGCAAATATAAATACAAAATATTTATAAATTGAAAAATAAAATATAATGTTACAAATTATTTTTAGAATTAATTTTATATTTATAATTTACTATTATATTTTTAGAGGTAGATTTGTAAATTTGTATTTTCATTTTTAATTCATGAAATAGTTATTTTTTGAGATCTCACTTCTTCATGTTTTATTAAAATTGTTTATAACATTTAATGATTATCAATTAAGATATTTCATTCATTGCTCTCATCAAAAAATTTTGTAAACATAACAGTTTAGAATTTTCTATTGCAGATTGGACAAATATCTTCATTTAAATTTTCTTAAGTGCATGATTAACTTTAATTAAAAAATAGGTAAATAGGTTTTATTAATTCAAATGTTTATACCAATATCCTGCATGACCGCAAGGCATAAAAACAGTATCAACCTAGTTTTAGTTACAAATTAAGCAGTAGTTAGTGTTTTAAAAATATAAATTTAAATCATTTTATAATGCTTAAGAAACCAAAAACTCATTTGCTTTCATGACAGAATTTTAAACTGTGATTCCTTGGTCCATTTCTTCTTCTATTTGATTATTTTGTTACTGTGCTTACTATTTCATTTTTTATTCATTTTATTATTTCTTTAAAGCAGATAGCTTCTTTTTTTTATTTTTTTTGAGTTTCTAATCTAAATCTTAGCTGTCACTATCAGAATCAAAGTACTTAATAGTTGTTTGTTCATTAAGTATTTCTTCTTCCTATTGCTACCATCTTGTATTGTTTTATTATCCATTTTTTTAAAATAAAAAATTATTTGCTGAAGATTTTGAATGACTTCTTTTGACTTTTATTTACTGATTGTAAAATTTTTCTTTTTAAAAAAATAAATTTAAATGAACTGTATGATCATAATAATTTATTGATTTTACATGGATCATGTTAGATTTATATGTCTTGAATAAATACTTATTACACAGAACTGATTTCCTTCTTCTTTCTTTTCATAATCAAATCTAACTAATTATTTGCATCAACTTGGAATACTCTTTGTTTTATTTTATCATTATTTAACATGTTGTTTTTCGTGACAATTTTACTCACTTTTTAGGGAATAGCTACTCTTGTTTAAAGCACATTTTTTTATGAATCTAAGTTTTTGTTTTCATTTTAGTTGAAATATTCTTTTTTTTCAGTTTTTTTCATCAATTTTATATTCTCTTTTCTTACGCTTAACATTTCTATAAATAAGTTAAGATCGGGAGCTGGAATACATTCTTCATCAATCAAGTAATTTACATTAAGATAATCATACCCTAATTGCAATAATTTTTATTTGAATTCTTCCTTCTAAGCAGTCAACCACTTTTCAGGCTAAAAAACTTTAGGGCCATTTTAATTTTATATTTTTTATTTATCTCTTTTTTTATGCTAATCAATTTTTAAACGCATGTATTCTGTTCTTGCTGTTTTAAGATCTCTTTTAGTATCAATAGGAATAATACCTCTTTTTTCCATATACTGTAAAAATTATTATGGCAAGTATCTCATACATTCTCTGGCTAACTTTAATTGTTCCTAACAATATTCATTAAAAGTAAAAAAATGAATATTTTGCCTTTCTGATGCCTTGTTTAATCTTTTGGAATGTATTTTATAATCGGTCCCTACTCCTTTCAGTCTTTTATTATTAAATAAAAACTTAACTTTTTTTTATAATTAATTATCTATCTATAAATACTCTTGCTGCATTTTAGGAAACGGATTGTCTCCAAGCCCAACAATCAAGTAACTTATAGGATATGCACTTGCTTCAACTAGTTCATCAATCATAGAATCTAAATCATTAGGATCACTATCAGTTATTATTAGCATTACATAGTATTTTTAGCTATTCATAAAATTGTAAAATTGATAAAAGCACAATTTTAAAAATTTTACTTTTTTTAATTAACAGCTTCTGCTTTTGCATATTGAGCACCTAGCCTTATAATATCAGAGAATATTGTAGGCCCATGAAAATCTATAAATGGAATCTTTTCCTTATATGTTTAGACAACTCCTTCACTTCCATTAATTAATGGATTGAAATAATCTCCATTCAAGGCAAAACAATTAGAAACAACGTTTTTAAATGGAGGTAATTTAGCCCCAAAACCATAAAGTGGAATTAAATTATCATGATCAAATTACTCCAAAATATCAATTAAATGTCTCAAGGCCTTGCTGTATTAGTTTTCATCTTTTAAATTTAATTTTAAAATATAAATTAATAAATAAACAATTTGTACCATTTTTATTTTTAGGGTCTAAAGCTCTATGCAAAGAATCTTGGGAAGTTGAAGGTTTATTTGAATTAGTAAAATCTACTGCTGTTACGAGAGATATTTATGCATTAGAAAGAAGATAATTAATAAAACTAATTCTCTTAAAACTAACTATATTCTAAAAAATTATTTCTCCTTTGAACAAAGAATTTATGATAATCCTTTATCTTTTTTTTGTATTCTCTTTAAAATAACTCAGTGTATTTTCGAATTCTCCTAATATCTATTCAGGTTTATCTTTATAAAATTCCACAACTTCTAATTTGCAATACGCTTTATCATCCATCCCAAATTTAGATAAAGGTATTTCAAATTCACCCCAAAGTACTAAATTTTTTTTATTCTTCAAATTCTCTGTACGATGGATTGGTTGGTATGTTCTTCCGTCTATTTAAGAAGAAACTCTGATAAAAATTTCATTTTTAGATTAAAACTATGAGCATCCTAATCATTAATAACAAATAAATTAAATTAAGAAAAAAAATGAAGTTTTGTTGTATTTTACCTAGATGAAATAGCATTTTTTCTCCTCCTGCATCATACTCATTGCATCTTATTGTAATAAAACCTCTGTTATCTTTTTTTTCATGAAAAATTGGTTTTTAAAGCTGATAATTAGAACTGCACATAACTTCTCTTAAAACAAATTCTACTGAACCAATATAGTCTTATTTGAATCTGTTATTCTCATCTATTATATCTTCAATTTCATCAAAATTGTCTATATCATAAGCAAGCAACCTAAACTTTAAATTTCAGAAAAGAGTTCAACTCAAATAGATTAATATAATTATAATTGTCCCTACTGTTTAAACTCTTTCAACATTATAAGGAAAAATGAAATATTTAAGAAATTTTGGATTTAAATTTTCAGGAATGACTTCAGTTCTACCTTTCGGAATCCATTAATCTCTTTTAATAATTAAATACATTTAATTTTACATTTCAATTTCTAAATGAATTTATTAATAGAAATAAATTTTACCCAACTTTTTCTTCAACATAAATAACTGCGTCTGTTTTACCAAGCAAATCCATCGCTGGTAGTTGCTCACACGAAAAATGCATTTCAACATTAATAGATTCATCCTTATTGCAAATTGCTATTTTACAAAAAAAATGCTAAACTTATTTGAAATATTTCATTTCTTCTCATTATAATAGTTAGTTTTTAAAATAAATTACCTATGGCTAAGTTAGCAGCATCATTAGTATCTTCATGATAATCATCTTTCAATTAGTTTGCTTGATCATCTTTTATTCATTATTAAATGAAAATTTATATAAAGATTGGTGCTGATATTTATTTTTTTACTAAGCTTATTTAGGTTGCTCTTTATCTTATCTTTCTTTTTCTTTTTATTAATAACTGCTCCCATCTTTGGTAATTTATTTGAATTAAAATTTCACCTATTCTTTTTATTATATGAACACGTCCTCTTGACTTCTTCTTCTACTACTTAAAAAAATCCAAAAGGTAGTTTTTGTTGGAAGAATTTATTAATTAATTTTTACAATCAAAAAGATTTTTGCTTAGTTTATTTGTTTGTAACGTTATAATTAAAAAGGTAAAGAAATTTTTAATAATATTTGTTAAATTTATTACAAAAAAAATTAACTTATGTTCCAAATTTCTTAATTCTACATCAAAAATACAATTATCCATCCAATCAATATTTATGAAGTATCAATCACTTTTATAGATTTTATATCAAAACTAAGATTTATTAAAAAATCTAATTGCTGTCTTAATATCATATTTATTGTAAAAATAAAAAAAATTATATTAATATTAACTACTTTTATAATGAAAAATACAAAAAATACTAAAAGTTGATAACAAATTAATTTTTAAGTAGAAATTTCAAAATATTTTTTTTAATTGTGAGAAAGAAAAACATTTTTAAAAATAGGAACTTTTTCCACAAATTATTTATCATCATAAATTAATATTTTTTTTATCAAATATTTGGAGTTGGGGATAATTATGAATTAAATTGGCTTTATATTTTAAACGTTTGAAATTTTGATCGTACTTTTTTATCTTTCTTTATTTACTCTATTTTTTTACATATTTTAAAACAAAATTAATAATCTAAGAAGAATTTATGAGAATTTTTGATTGATTCATTAAAAAGTTTTTAAACAATCGAATTTTGTGACAGCAATTTTCATATTGCTAATTAATTACACACATAAAAAGTTAAAAAAACAAAGATTACTTCTATTAACATTAAAGTTACCCTACATTTAAAATAAATTTATAAAATATTTGAATTCTAAATTGAGAAGAATTCAATGGATTAATACCTCAAAAAAGAGCCTCAAAACCCTGGGTACATACACAGGACACAAGAAGAAAGATCAAGAAGTTAAAATAAAAAACCTTATTCATAAAGGATTAAAAGTAGTCATCCAGCATTTAGTAGCAAAAAAGAAAACTTAAATTAAGAAGTAGTTAGTTAAGATTTGAAAGATAAATTAAAAGAACTTAGTAAAGATGTTAATCAAAACTCAGCATCTGATATAATTGAAGTTTCTAGTGTTAAAATAAAGAAGGTTAACTAAAACAGTCAAAGTTTTCTGAATGATTTCAATCTAAATGTTCAAGTCAATAATAGTTTAAATAGTAAAAAAATATATGGAGACAAAAATAGCATTTAAACAATATAAGAATAAAGAAATGAAGAGACTCAAAATTTATTTGAAAATCAAAAAAAGAATAATTTCCTTAAGAATGATTAGTAGATTTTAGACTCAAAATTATAGAATGGAAATCTAAATAATTAATAAAACAATCCAAACGTGAGTAAAGTTACAAAGTAAACAGCAATTAAGATTAGATAGAGAAGTAATAGTCCTAATATTTTGAAAGCATAGGGCTAGATTCATGGTCATTAAAATAGAATTATCTCTGCCAATCTCTAATCAAAGGCTATGGCTGCAGCACAAAATATTAATGATTATAAAGTAATTGGATAAAGTAATAAAAAAAGAGAATTTGAAGATGTTACAATAAACAGCAATGAAGAAAGTATAAGTTCAATATAGTAAAAAGAAAAATTTAAACAGCTTTAAGGTATTATTAAACCAATTTCACAGCTTTAAAAATAAAACAAAAAAAAGTATGAAGACTCTGCTTTATCTTCTAATAATTCTTCTGACACAGAAAATAATGGTGATTCAATTTAAGACAAAAGAGTTAAATCAATCAGTTTAACACCTGGAATAGTTCTCCATAATTAATTTAATCTAAAGGAAAGCCAAAACACTTTTGATCCTTTCGAAGCAACAAACAATTCTAATGTAACTTAAAAAAGAAAATCAATCGATTCTGAAAATAAGCTCCCTAGAATCAACAAATTAGCTGCTAAGTAAAAAGAAACAACTCTTTACAACTAATTGAGGGAAAGCAATTAAAAAAATGCTCTAGAACTACCATCTATTATAGATCGTAATGATTTAATTTGAACGTTTTTAAGAAAAATTAATTTTCATAGTAATTTATTCAAAAAAGAAATAATTCATTTTTATATATAAGAAAATAATTTTGTTAAAAAAATTTATTGTTAAAAATTTATATTATTTAAAAATAGATATAAAATAGAATGTTAATTCTTGTGAGAATTTATTTAAAAACAGATTTAAAGACAAATAAGGAGGATTCTAAGGGTAGTTTTAAAAGCCAAGTGCAAATCAACTAAATAATATCAAAGAAACAGAAATGAATTATGACTTTGAAGGTGAAAATCCAAATACTCATGAATAATTTGATAAAGCTATTATGAAATAAATTAAAGTGAGAAATGATAATAATCAGGGTTTTATAATTAAGAAAAAACGTTAAGTTGAAAGTGCTAAAAAACGTGATTCAACAATTCCTATTTAAAATAAGAACAAAATTAGAGATGATTCAGCAATTAATAAAGAATCTCCCAATTAATTATTTAAATACATTAGACAATCACAGCATAGTGAATAAAGAGAATCAGCAAATAGAAGGGATTCATCTATCTCTCATAAATAAAATGGAGCCTCTATATAATAGTTTATATAAGCAAGAAATAGAATTAAATCTGAAAATAATGTCATGCAAAATAATAGTAGCAGTAACTATCAAGATAAATCGTTAAAAGATGATAGTGAAAATGAATCTTTCTCTACTGCAGATAGAAAAAAATTAAAAAAGCTCAATTAGATATAATCTTATTTAAAACATAAAATGGACAATTAGAAGTAGAGCTAAGTGATATAAAATTAAGTTTAAAATTCAAGCAACAATAACAATAGTTTAATTTCTAATAATAGTAATAATTAAAATAATCCATAAAAATCATAACCCCATAATAAAATCTAAATGTAAATTTAGTAATAATAGCTCTTATAGATTTCCAAAAATTAGTAGTAGGCTCTGTCAAATTAAAAACAGTAAATTAATTCACTGGTTGATAATCATTCTGATTAAAAGATTGCAGCATCTCCTAAATAATAGGATTTGTAAGAACCACTTAATTTACCAAATTAAAGAGTACAACAAAAGGGAGTTATTGAAGTGCTTGATCAAGCACTCTGCAAAAGAAAAGAAGATAAAATAAGCAAATCTATATCCTAATAAATAGAAAAAGAAATAGATAAACTCAATGTTTTAACATCAAAAAGTTAAAATGCTAGGGATGAACAACTTAAAATTTAAGAAGAGTTAATAAAATACAATTTAAAGGTAAATTTATTTATTTTGCATAAATTTATTATTAAAAATGTTTTAATTGAATAGATTAAACTTAATAAAATGAAAGTTGTAGACACTGTTTAAGAAAATGAGTAAGAGGAGAATTTTTGAGAGCAAAAATAAAACAAAAAAATTGATTTCGTTTTAATACATAATAAAAAGAGAACAAACAAATACACAACACTAATTAATAAAGTTCCTACTAAAAATTTAAATTTTCCCAAAAATTAATTTTGAAATATTTTTAAAACCTTAGAGATGATTTTTCAACCTATTTATAAATAAATAAATTGTTTAAGATCATTAAAATAAAACTAATTTAAATTATTTTATTGGTAATTTATAAAAATATATTTTATATTGTACATATTTATTCACTAATTCATTCTTTTCATAATACTTCTTGATAATAATAACTATGTTAATTAATCACAATAAATCTTCTAAAAATATGTTGTTCACTCTATGATTTGGACTAGAGAAAGCAGCACTTAAGGGTACATTTAACAATATTTATTATTCAGAAAAATTGAAAATTTTATCATTCTTTTTTCTCTTATTTAAATGGAATAAAACTTTAGATAGAGTTTATTTTATTAAACTATTAAGTTATATTAAATTAATTACCATTCAACATAATAAAAATTATCATATTAAAAATATTTAGATTATTATTACATAAAAAAGTATTTGATGTACAAAATTTTAAATTAATTTAGGTTTTTGAAAAGATTATTTTAAATTACTTTTAAATAACCAATTTATCTAAATCGTTTAATTATGTATCTATGAAAAGAATCTACATTTGATGTTTTTAAAAATGTCATCAAATATAAATTAATCATTTTTTATCAATATCAGATAAAATCTTATGGACGTTATGTAAAGCAGAGTCATTGAGCTACTTTTTCTTTTAAGAGTTGTAGCTGCTCAAATTTTTCAAAAATTATTAGGCCCTTTAGACTACTTTAATATTGTTACGTGGTATGCAACCAATAAATCCCTCAAAATGAACTTCACAAATCTTGTCATTCAAAAATTTAAATATAACACAGTCATCTTATTTCAAATTGAATTTATCTCCCTACAAACTTTAACACGACTAAGTAATAATTCCAATATAAGAATCTAGATTAAAATAATAATTAATTTAATAATTTTGTTAAAATAAAAATACCTTAATCATAAGCTTCAACAGATTAAGTCACATTTATTGGGGAAATATAATTGGATTCATAAAGAAATTCTGAAATATTTCTTGAATCAGCTTCTGTGAATTCGTTTTCAACATAACATTACGAATCTATCCTGCTGTCTTTCATTATTTTTGAGGAGTTTCGTAGTTAATTTGACTATTAAGATTAATATTTCTTTAGATTTTCTTTCTTTTTTTATATCATTTCGTTTTACTTTTATGCTCTAAGTTATGCAGATGATGTCATTTATGTATATTCAGAATTTTAAGGCTATTTTGCTAGTTATGTATGTAAGTTTGAAGTAGGTTAAAAATTTCTATTTGAAGAATAATCATCTATTTACATATTTTAAATTCTATTTTAAGCTTAAGGTATTTCATTAACTTAGCAAATATTTTTATTATTATTAACTTAACTTATATTTATTTAATGATTTTAAGACAATTTGCTTTAATTACCATTTTATTATGACTATGATTACAGAGGTATTTACTTATTCATATTATATTATTGACTTCTATCACTGAGTTAAGGAGGGTTGATTAAATTTTAAGAAATATTTTATTAATAAGCTAATTAATTATTTTCATAGAAATTTAGTTTTTATTCTTCTTGTTTAATTTAGTCTAGGTGTTCATTTGATTATATTTTATGTGAACTTAAATTTTATTGTGCATTTTATTGATTTCTTTAGCTGTCTATTTGCTTTGAATTGCTTTTATTTAGTTAAACATGTTAGATTTATGCTTGGTTAAGTGATAATTATAAATTGTTAATATTTATGTTGGAGTTATTCTATTAAGGATGATCAAATATTTTCTATTTAATCATCGAACTATTTTATGTTTTCATTTTATTTTCATAAAGTACTGGCTGCTAGTTGATATCTTGCATAACTTATGAATTTAATATTCTGCTATTATTTTAGCTACGGCTCAAGTGATTTTTACTGCTTCCTGATTTGATTTAATCATCTACTATTGCAATGTTCAAATTTGAATTATGACTACCCAATTACCCTTGAATTCTGTTTTATTCTTGTATAGCTGGAATCTCATCATAAATTTCATAATTATCTGATCTTTCACTTGGAAAAATTTCTATATTTTTAGTACCCTCTTGATATCTTTCTTGATAAACTGGAAGAGGTAGTTCACCAAGTTAATTTGAATCATAATTTAATTAGTTATTTTATATGTAATTATCATCATGTTAGCTACCAATCAGCTACTAAACCTTTGAAAATTCCTCTTAATTAATTCTAACTTGTTCTAATCTTCTTTACAAATCTAGCTAAAATTTTTAATTAATCAGTGTTTATTCATTACTTCTTTAATACTAAGATCTTTATTTTTGTGAGCTACTTTTCTAAGAATCAATACTAAACTAATTTTATATTGTACTTGCTGATTATATTTGCTTTTAGCTTTAATTTTATTACTTACTACTTTAGTCTGTGTATGATAAATTAGTATTGTTTTATGATTTTTTATTTGATGATTCATTTTTTTAATTTTAATAAATCTAAGATCTATTTTGTTATGGTTATTCCTTACGATTGCTTAAACCTTGCTAAGTATTATTGAAATCATTTGCCTTTTATAAATTTGAAGATCTATTAGGTGTTTCAATATTAGATTTTTAGCTTGAGTATTGAGTTAGAGGCTAGCTGATTCTTTATTATGAATTTCTTTAGAATGGAGAAGGTGATCTGCTTTTTGTTGCTGATTAAATATTAGAAAGTTAAAGTTATAGTGTCTTTATACCATTACAAGTTTAAAATGGGTTTTCTTCTTCCTCTACTTCTGGAATGATATTATATGCAGATTCATTATTTGCTGTTACAGACATTTATAGAGGAATTTAAGCATTAGCTTTTAATTCAAATTGCTAATTTTAAGCATATACTTATGGCTGATTGTATCCTGAAGTTTTTATACTGTTCTAGTAAATATCAGAATATTTCATAGGAGTGCTTACACCTTAATTGGTGATATTCAAAGATTTCATAGCTCTCTAGTGAGTTATCAAATTTTCATCAAATACTATTTAGCTATTACTATATTAGTTATTGTTTTAAGAGTAATTATTGTAATGGTTATTTTGTATAGCTTATTAGTTAAATTAACCCTCTAGATTTTATTTATTTGTATTAAAATTTGTGTTTTAATCTGCTTATTCTGAGTAAAGGAGTTATTAATATTAAGTTCTCTCTGACTCTATTTGTTCAAAGACTTCATTATCCATTTATTATTACAACTAATATGATTAATCGTTATGAGGGGTGTGATTATTATTTTTGTTAGATAATTTAGTACTACTCTTTGGTCCTCCTTGCTTAAAATCTTCTTCCTAAATAATGTGAAGTTGCTTTATGTTTTATTGAGAATTATTCATATTTTTCATCTGGTTTCCTTTTTAGTCCATTACATAAGGTTATTATTATTATTGTTGTTATTATTTTCTAAAGGTTTCTGTTTAATCTATATAATTTAATGCTATTAGCTACTTAGCCTAAGCATTGAAACCATCTTATACATGATGTATACCTTCTAAGGTATTGAACTTACCTGTTTCAGGTTGATTTTCGTTTAGCACTTTTATTTCAAATAATTTGTCTTGTTAGTTTTAACCTACTATTTAATCTTCATAGGAAAGAGTTGGCTATTTCATAAATGATTTATTTTATGGTTATTTTTGATGTGTTTGAATCCCTCTCTCTGCTTCTAAGGGCTCTAAACTTTACTCTAATTGTTAACTTTAATTTAGCTTTTCTAAAATTATAGAGTTTTCTTTGGAAATATTCTTTGATTTGATATTTGACTAAATCATCTAATTTCTTACTTGATCTTCAAAATACTTTTATTGCAATTCTTCTGAGTTAATCTTAATTTATGATACATTTGGAGATTTTTATGGGGATCTTACTACATGATTCACACTTTTTCTTGGGGATGAGATAGATTAAATTTGCAAGGCAAGCATACCTTTAGGAATCAAAGAATAGATCATAGTTTTAATTTTAGAAATAGATTAGTGTTTTTTGATGTAATCTTACTTTTTAAAGAGATAATATAAGTTCTAAGCTGTGTTAGAGAGTTAAGAGAAAGGTACTTAGTTGATCAAATCTGTTTTTTACAGTGGATCAAAGTTTAAAGCAAGAGACTTGATAAGAGGGTATCTTAAGGAATAAATGTAATTTTAATAGTTTTCCCTTTTTTCAAAAGAAAAATTAGGATTATATTATTCAACTTACTAATAAATAAGAGCTGTATAGAATGTGTTGTAAGCTTACTGAGAGGGAAAGCTTAATGCAATAGCTTTATTTTATGTAAATTTTTCTCCATTAGATTGATGTTTTGTCATATAAATTACATATATTTTTATCATTAGCTTTTCAGGTAAGAGCTCATAAGTGTAGTCGTATTTACTTATAGACCATATAGATCTGATATTTTAGAATCTAGATGTTGACAGCATCAAATCTGCTTTTATTAAATTTATTTTATCTTAAAATTTAGATTAACTTTTATCTCTATTTACAGTGTCTTAACCAATCTTTTCTGGAGATTAATTTTAGTACAAATCAAGCTATTCTTTTTAGTCTTCTTTGTAAATATATAATGTTTGAGAGCTCATTTTTACTTAACATTTTGCCATTCCTTGAATTGATGAAGAAAATTTAAAGATTTGTCCTTGATAATAAATTTTTTTCCTGAACAGATATGTTATTTAAGGAGATATTTTTTTGAGTAATTAATCATTTTTATCAACTGAATATTAAGAATTATGGTGTATTAGTTCCATGTACAGTTCTGCAAAATCCAAAGTATTTGTGGCTCCCTTTTAATATAAATTGGTAAGAAGCTCACTCATACAATCAAAATATGATTTATGAAGTAAGAGCTTTACTCTTTAGCTTAATCTTTACTTTAATGATTATTTGAGGAGGAAAAAAAGGTTATCGTTCAAATAAAATTAAAGTGTTTTATCATGTTTTTGATTTTCTAGATGAGATAAATTTAATTTATTTTCTTCTTAATTAATGAAATTTTAAGAGTTATTTTAAGTTATAGCAATACTTGAGGAATTTAAAGATTTCTTTTTTCTTTACTGGCTATTTTAAGTTGAATTTTATACTTATTTTTCATTCGATTGCAAGTTTATTAGTCTGAATAAATACATTTCAGTTATAGTCTCTGTCACTTATTCCTCTGGCAAGTAAAAAAAGTTTTACAAAAAGAACCTCAATTTTTCATAATTAATTGCTTACCCTTACAGAGATAAAGTTAACCATATAAGATAGCTTCTGTTTTTAAAGGATACTTCTTTACAGTCTTTTAAATAATTTTAGGAGCTGCTGACTGAAAGATCTTCATTTAAATTACTATGCGATTAATTAGCTTAATTATTGAAATACTTTTGTTTTGGTAATAAAATCATTTGGTTCTCCTTTTCTAATAATAAATTTTAAAAAATTGAATTATTAAAATTCATGAAATGAAGAGGGCAAACAAGAGGGTTCTCAAAGATATTATCATCAAAATTTTAAAAAGCTTCATTGATTTCAAAGCAAGCTAGCTATATTTTTGGATCATTTTATTCTTTGATGTTGTTATTATTTGAGGGTTGGTTTTATAGAGTTTGATCAAAATTATTGTCTTTGTTAGATTTAATAGACTCACTCATTTAGGAAATTCTCCTTTTTTCAAAACTTTGGTCTTACTTTAAGTGAGATTCATAAACTAATATTAAGCCACATTTGCACATGGTATGGAGTAATAATAGAATCTTTTAAGGGGTATTACATTCATACCTTCTAAATACCTAAATTAGAAGGAAATCGATTCCATGTTTTGATTCTTTTTCATCTATTTTGATTGTGTAGAAATTTTCAATAGCTGAAATGAGCAATTTCTTCTATTCTTAGTAGTTTATTTAATTGATGTTTAATCTAATTGAGTTATTTTAACAAGTGAGCAAGGTTATTTATTAATTTAAATATTCATTATTTTTAAAAAGTTGCTTATTTGTTCTTATCATAGGGATTATTTTAGGTTCTAATTATAAATAAGTAGCTATATCTTCGTTTGTTTCACTTGGTAAATGGAACCTAAATGTTCCGACTATGACTATTTTGTAATTATATTGAATATTTTACTATATCCTTTGCAAAATGCCCCAAGACCACTTGTCTTAATATTACAAGTCATCTATCATAAAAATGATTAGCTTAGTATTTAAACTCAACAAATATTCTTATAGCATAGTAAATATTAATTCAATAATCTCATTTTATACATTTTATTGATACAGTATTGATTCTTCTTTTTGCCAGTCTCCTAAATTCAAAGAAGCATTTTAAAGTACAGCAGAATTTGTTTAGATTTTCGAGACATCTCTTGTTAAAAATGTCTGTATGATCAGAGTTAAATTTATTTACTTAGCAATCTATTCTTAGAAATCTGGATTTACTTATTGCAAATATATTTCTTCAAGTTTTTTAATATACTTCTAGCATAAGAGTATCAAAATATCATTGAAAGTATTCAAAAGAATTCTTCTTTAAGGTTACCTTATTGTTTTTTGATTTGAGTGAATATTTCTTAATTTTATTTCACTCATTAGACTTCCTCTTAAAGACTTTGTGAATACAACACATTATCCTATTTTAAATGAATTAGCTATATCATTACTCAAAAGCTACATAAAACTGCTTTTACCAGATCCAAAGTCACCTTCTATCAAGATAAATTCATTTTGATAGCCATTCTAAGTGTTAATTGGCTAATTTAAATACTCTTTCAATTTAATAATAATAGTACTTCTTTTCTCTAAGAAAATAGAAGCATTTTAATAACTTTAAGTATGATTAAGAATGGGATTCCAATGAGATTTGAAAGAAAGCTAGTTGTTAGGGTTTTCACGGAAGTATTAATTAACTAAATCAATATTGTACTAAATAACACCTTCCTATTTTGAAATATATTTTACTTATTTATCTCTAAGACTGTGTTTAGAATATGTTGATTAGAATAAATAATTTGAGTTATTCTACTGGCCTTATGATGAGCTTTAATTAATAAATAAAGTAAAAAAAAAAGCTAATTAAGAAGAGGCTCTTAATTTTTTAAGATTTTGCATCTGTAGCTGCTATAAAATACTAATGAATAATGCAGCTCTAGAATAGTAATCAATTTTATTTCTAACAATCAACCTTACAGTGAGTAGATTCTAAAATGCACAGTAGAAAACACTATCATATTATATGCTTAGCGTTTCTACTAACTCTTATATTTTATTCATTACTTAATTTAAATTAACAGATACATTATTTCTTTCAACATCCCAATTTATTCCTTCTAAGCAGCTTTTTCTGTATTGCTTTTCATTATCTTAATATAGTTATTTCAATGGTGAATTGACCTTGTTTTAATTAGTGTAATTATCAAAACTGTTTGAATGCTAATGCTCAGGTTGGATTGAGAATACCAATTTTATAAAGCTAACTGCTTCAAAACCTTCCTAGTTTTCAGTTAAGATTTTAACTTTTTTAACAAGCTTATCTTAATTTGGTTCATCATTATCATCAGCTTCAATAAGCTAAAGAGAAAAAGATTAACTAGAGAACGAATACAATTTATTCTCTTTTATTGATGAATAAGGTATAATAAAAAAAGAACTAAGAATAGTCGCATCAGTAATCTTAACATTTGAGGAGTCTTTCTTCTTCAACATATATTTCATAAGATTTGTTTTTTGCTCAAAATTTATTGCAAAATCTTAATGCAAAAGTAGATTTAATTGCAAATCCAGAGCTTTACTTAATTTACATCCCCTTATAGATCCATTTATTGCTGATCCAAAAAAGTAAAAGTCAAAAGTATTTTCTTCTTTTTCATAAAAACTGACACAAATTTCTCCAAAATATATGCTTGATAATGTAGCTATCTTATACTTTAAAAGAACTTATTACAGATTTGTAATCATAGATTTCCAAAAAATTATCCCCTCCTGCATTAAAGGTCTGTTCTAAGTCCTCATTACCAAAGTAAAAGTATCCGATCCATTAAAATCTAAAAGATGCAGAGGAACATCTGAATTCTAATTCACAAAAAACTTTGAAAGTTTTTCGTTAAATTGTTGTATAAAAATTTGTAAATAGTCATTGACATATTATAAAATCTATCTGTGAAGCTCATAAATTTTTTAAACATTTTCAGGTCTTAAAGCTATCTTTTCATCTTATTGTCTTGTCGTATTCTCTACTATTTTATTTATATCCATCAAGTATACACTAAATGTTGTACATTCATTTATTGTAAAACCAGTAGGAATTACATTCTATGCTATCTCCTATGTGTTTGTATATTTCTACACAATTAATGGAATGTACTTCCTATATGTTTGCTACTTCTGCATTAGTATATTCTAGAACTTTAATTTTTAAACTGCTTATATCTGTGTTTAATCTGTTTATTATAAAAATATATTCTAATTTTGCCTCCTGTGATTCTCTTGGGTATTAAGTATTAAATCTAAATATTTTCTAATTTGATTAAATTATCCTTACTCAACACTTTCTCTTTGATATATCTAATTATTATATTAATCATAAATAGAGTTCATAAATTCATTAAAAATAACAACCAACTAAAACTCTATCGATATTTTTCTTTTTTTTAATAGCACTGAATAATACTGTGCATTCAAAAGTAAACTTTGATGATATTAATAAAAAAAATCTGTATTAATTATTAATTCTCAATTTATCATTTTGAGGAATATTGATTTTTGATCACTCCTTTACATATATTTACATTAATTTTTAGTGATTTATATTTTTAATTAACAAACAAAATCTTAACTTTACTAAAATACTCAAGTTAAAATTTATTTATTTTTATCTTACTTTCTAATTTACTTTATTTCTATTAACCTTTATTTTATTAATGGATTATCTCACTTGGTTTTTTTCTCTTTGCAAAATATTTAGAAATTTCCAAATCTACTAACATTTTTGTCATTGGCCTCTCCTTTAACTAATAATGTCATTTGAAAATGATTGGCACTTAAGTTTTATCCCTTTTTTTTCCATTTTGTAAGTTCTTAGAAATACTAAGAATATTTGTTATTTTGAGTGTTAAATTGCTCTAATCATTTTAGCTTTTTTAGAATTTATCGATTCAATTTTTACAATTTTAATTAATACATTTTAAAATCAATTAATTAATTCAATAAAGAATTTAAATGAAATAGAAAACTTATTTTTAAAAATAAAACAATTATTTATGGAATTTATATTTTACATAACAAATTTTTTGAATCTGTTGTATCTGCTTTTAAAAATATCATATTTATACGCATTAGAATTGAAAAAGTCAAATTAAAATAATTTTTGAAACTTTAAGTAAAAATCATGGATTCTAAACCCATTTGTTTGGTCTTTCTTTTTAATTTGCTGTTGAAGGGTATCTTATTGTATAGTTAGTGTTTGATAAAAAGGAGTGAGGAGTAGTTGTTGTGCTATCTTATTAGAATAAATAAAAGTTTTAGAAAAAAGTATTCCTAAAATTATCATCATTGTTTTTGTTGGGTATTAATTGTTGTTTATCTTGTAATTGACTTCTATATTTGACTTCTGAGGTTTTTGTTTATTCACGTCTAACTAAGAAATTCATATTGTTCACAGGTACTGTACTAAAATTATTTTGTTGGTTATATTTTAATTGCTTATTTCGCTAAAAGGCAATGCTTAAGATTGGATTCTTATGATGGGCATTTAAAATAAGTCTTTACTGCTTTTCTAGCCACATTTATCTTTCTTTTTCTTGAATTAATAGAGGCTCAGTTAGATAAAAATGTGATAAACTCTTGGTGCTTTATATTTTTTGTTCTGTTTTTTCTTTGTTGAAATCCAAATTAATAAGCAAATTTGAATCTCTTTTTACAGGTCTTGGTCCATGAGAGGTTTAAGCTTTTTATGGAAGTTTAGGTTTATTTTTAAAATTCTTATGCTTTTTGGATTATTCGAGCAATTAATCCCAATAATTTTAATTTTGTTCAACTCCTAATCTTTTAATTTAATTCATTTTATCTTCGTGCTCTTCTTCTAACAATTTCATTTGTATTTCTTAGTTTATTTTCATAACTTTTTAGAGAGTATTTTCTTTTTTTTATTAAGTAGAATCTATGTTTTAAGTAGGACTATTGGCTGGTTATATTTCTTAATTAAAATCAAGATCAAAAAGATTAATTGAATCCATGCTTTTAGCCCTTTCTATATCTTCTATTTTTTTACTGTTTTTGTTAGAATCAAATTATTTGCATTTCTCATCAAAGTCTTTCAAGAATTTCTACAATCTAACACCTCCCAAGTAGAGTTGTGATAGATGCTTTCTCTCTATTTATTATTTAAATATTTATTTAAAAAAAAATAAAAAACTAATTTAATTTTACCTTGAAAATATTTATTAATATGCTTGTATTTGTGATCAAAGTCTACATGAGATCCTTAGATGTTATTAATTTTTTCTACAATTTGTTCTACCTTTTATCTTTAGTTGTCAAATCTTGCTGCCGTTAAAGCAAATTCATTTTTTGAAACTATGTCTTCATCCATTTTTAGATACCTTAATTATTCATACTTATTTGGTTTTTGTTTTAAATCTTACTAACTTGCTTTTAGCTCTTACTTTTCTTGCTGCTCCTTTTGAACAAACTTTTACTTTATTTCTTTCTCTGCTTTCTCAAAATCAGAAAGGATTTATTAAATCTCCATTGATTTTTCGTTATCATTTTTGAAATATTCAAGTTCTTCAAACTTAATGTCATCGTCATATGGATATTTTTTTCTTAGTTTCAAATACTCATTAAGTATCTTAGACCTTTCTGCTAGCTTTTACTTTTCATAATTTTATTTTTATTTCAAAAGCAGATTGTCTAAACTATTTCCAATACGAACTTTTTCTAGACGTTCAGTACTGTTTTTTATTTCTTTCAAGAGCTGCTTACTTCTTAACTGTCTTAGCTTTTTTAAAAAATCAAAATCTTATGCAAATATTTTCTGTATCTATGTAATTTAGACACTCTCCATAATAGAATATAGATCTTTAAGACTTTATCTAAATTATTTTGCTATCAACAATCCCTCTCTGGTTGATTATAAAGATTTTTTATCAGGCATCTAAAGCCTAGACATCATAGCTTCTGTTTCTTCCATTTAATGCTCCAACACTTCCCTAAATTTCCTTTGCTGCTCAGGGTTTAAAATTGCTTAATTAGACTACTAACTTTTTATTAATTTTGTTAGCTCTTCATGTATTTTATCATATATTTCTTAAAGATCTAGCATCCATTCTTCTTTATCTTATCTATTTTCTTTTTCTTGCTCAGGATTGAATACAATCTAATATGGTTTTTTTTAAACTTCATGGATTTTAGCCTTATATTTTAGCTCAATTTTCTTTCTAGACTGCTGATCTGCTCTTATCAGAGCAACCCTAGGTCTTATGGGCTAAAAAGGTTTATTTTCTTCCTTAGCTAAATCATTGTAGCTTTTGAAATCTTTTACATTAAGCTATAAATTAGCTGCATTTACCTAATTTCCAACTCTTTTAACAAATTCCTTGAACTAAAATTTTATATCTGAGGCTTTCTGACAATTCATTTTGTTAAAATGTTTAGGAAGGCTATTTTAAATAATAATTTTATTTGCAAAGCCAGTGCGATTTATAAGAAAATTTAGATGTTATATTTTTTGATTAGGATATTTTGTTACTTAAATTTTATAATTAGCGATTATATAAGAAACAAACAATGATTAATAGTGTATGTTAGCAATAGTAGTAATACTTCAATATTAAAAATCAATTTAAATTGGCAAATGCATTCTATAATATTTAATTTATTTATAATTATTATTATTTATTATTAACCATTTTTATCACAGAGTTAAAAACCTTGATTTAAAATTGTACATTTTTTAGTCGTGATCGATAATTCTAAATAAATTAAGAAAAGATGAATAAATACTTGGTAATTGATAAGCTTTGTAACTTCTTACATTAAAAGAATAATTAAGATAAATTATAGTCTTAGAAAATTAATTTTTCTAACAAATTTTTTTAATTTCAAAAAAGAATATTGTTTTATTGAATAATATTATCAATTAATAATTAAAATAATCTAATTTTAATAATCATTATTGTGTTTTAAAATAGCTCTATAAATTAGTAATCCTATTTATCTATGAATTATTTTTATAGAGAAAATTAACTTACTAAAATAAATGAAAAATTTTAATAAATTCATTTCAAAAACAAATCAAAAATATTTTTTTCTTTCCAATTCTAATTAATATTTTATTAAATACTTTTTTTACTTAAAAAGAAAATTTTTTATTGAAACCTATTGTAGTTAATAAAGTTATATTTTAAGCAATAATTGTATTGATATATTAAAGAAACCTTTGATTGATACAAGAGCGTGAAGATCAAATGATCAAATCATAACTTGTTAATAAACTATTTTATTATATCATCTCAAAGAAAAATTTTTAATTAATATTTTTTTAAAGCAAGTAGTGTTTAAAACATAAAGATAACTTAATAAGATCATATTTAAGAAGAATATTTTTTGTTTAGATTTTTTGCAATAATTATTTCTTTTCTATTGTTTTCTATTGCTGAAATAGCTTGCATGTATTAAACTATTTTAGGATTTTCTTTCTGATACATTTCATAGAATTAAATAGCTTAAATTAAAAATAATTCTATTTTTTTAACTACTAATGGTATATATTAGATTTTATTTACAAAATCGAATCTTATTTTTTGCAGTTCTTACTAGAAATAATCAATATCAACTAAATTAAATAATCTCAAAAATTTTCTGATTGTATATTATTTAGTTATTCTTAAAGGAAGAATTACTTTATCTAAGAAAACCTACACATATCCTATCTTCCAATCTTAGGATTCACTTAAAGTTACATGTCTAGGAGTTTTTAAAATCTCAAATTGCTAAGTGAGTTTGAATAGTAAATCAAGTACTGGAAAAACATCATTTTAGCAACTTTCATATATCTCATTAGGGGTAATCTAATCAAAATTTTGATAAATATCTTTTAGTTCTTGAGGAATTGATTGAATTTCTTCTTCAACTACTTTTCTATCTAATACATCTTCCAAATCATTTTTCATCTTCATATAGCGATTGAATTTAGTTTAGAGTTTAATATGAGATATAATACCCTGATTCCATGTTTTACAAGTTAATCTAAAAACTAATAACTCTTAGCATGTAAAAAATTAGAAAACACAAGATAACACATTTTTATTCAATTTATCATTTATACATATTCCATTTTACTTTTTTTAAACCTTTAAACTACTTTCTTTTTTTACAACAGGCTTTTTAATTTATTGTTTTTAAATAGGAGCCTTATTAGCTATTTTAGAAGCTGGTTTGTTAATCATAAATATATTTTTTTCTTTTGTATTTATTTTGTAAAAATTAAAAAATTGATATTTATATATTTCACTAAAAAAAAATTTACTGATAAATCCTGCAAATATTTTTTCATATGAATAAATGTTTTTTTCGATATTATTGATTATTTTTTAATATTTTGTTATTGAAAAAATAAAATAATTTCTTTTACTTAATAAAGCTTAGAGTAAATATTATTTTAATACTTTAAGATTTTGTTTCATAATGATTTTAGAATTACTTAAAAATATGATTTATTGTCAAGTTGTTATTATTATAATTTTTGCAAGCCTAAAATGTAAGTTTTTTTTGTAATTTTAGCAAAAGTTTTTAATTATTCTTTTACTTTTAAGTCTAAAGTAAAACTGAAGTATCTAAGATAACTTGTTAAAAAATAAAAATAAAAAAAATCTATCATTTCTCTCTATAATATTAATATTTTGAAAAGTCATTTCGTGATTAAAATTTAACAATATTTATCTTATTAAGAAACAAGATAATTTGTTTTGAATACAATTACTTTAATGATTTATATAAAACTACTGACCATAAAAAACAGAAAAAAAAAATTGGTTTCTATATTTATTGTTTAGAGTTCTGATTTGATCTCATTCATAGTTGGATGGATTATAATTTTTAAAATTTATAATATCTTATTTAAAATCAGCAATATTTTTAAAATTAATTTTCTAATAGATTTTTTAATTTTCGTTTTCATTTTTTAAAATCAAAATAATTTTAATCAGTTTAAAAATTAACAATTTTTTGATGATTTTTTTATTCTCTCTAATCTTCTTTATTTAATGGAATAAATAAAATAAGCACAACTCTTTATTTTACTCTAAAACATCATAAAACAAAATTAAAGTTTTTATAAATATTTTAATATAAATATTTTTTTCATAAAAGATATTTTAGGATCAAGAAATTCATCTTGTCTTGCCAATTTTTAAGAATATGATAATTAAAAAATGATGATGAAAAAATATCATTGTATGAATTTATTTTTGATATATAATTATTTTCAATTTTTCTAGTGACTCATGTATGCGAAATCAACGTTTATCTTTGAACACTACTATTCAAGAATAGTTGATGTAGTAAAATTTATTTAGACTTTATTTATATTAGAAATTATCCTACTTTTACTTTTTTATTGCTTTTTTGCTTTTACTTAGTTTATTGATTATCAAAATTTACTGTGATTTCTCCTTTAATTTGTTGTGAATTTAAAAAATTAATATTAGGTTTCATTACATAAATCTACTGATAAATGCTGTAAATAATTTTTTCTACTTAAGATTATTCGATTTGAAGTATTATCTAGAAACTTCATAATCAAATAGATAAGGTTAAGCAACACCATCTAATTTAAAGTAAGTATTTTACAAGGTATCACCAAAAACAAAGAAATATTGAAATAAAATTCTTAAAAAAATTAAATGAAATGAGCTCCTTAACTATTTCAAATAAATTTAAAAAATTTTATTATAATTAAATAATTGTAAAAAATAAATTTCATTTATCTAAACTCTTTTTAAGTTATTTTTAAATTAACCTAGGATTAGTAGGTACTATAAAATTTAAATCAGGATATTTAAAGAGATTTATTTTTAAGGTCATTTTTTAACAACAGCTTATTATATTCTATGAATAGATATTTAAAAATTGTTCAAACAAAATTGGTAGGGAGTAAATGAAAAGAAAATTAAAATATAAAAACAATTATAATGTTCTAAAGATACAGGTTTTCAAGTAAACAATGATCATAAATTATAGTCTGATGAAGAGATAGATAAATAGATAATTTAAACCACTAATTTATAAGATTTATTAGATTTTTTATTTGCATTGTTTTGCTTAAAAATAGGAATTGTTTAAGATAAGCTAAACAAACTCTAATTAATTAATTATTTCTATTTACGAAAAATCACTAAATTATTTAATTTATCTCAAACTTTAAATATACAAGAACAATCCATGAGCTCTTATTATCAACAGGTTTTAGGCATTAACAACACTTCCTTGGCCATATTAGTTGGCTTAGGCATAGGAATATTTGGATTTAACTTAAATGAAATGATAGCAAATAAAATTAAAAGCTCTAGATCCAAGAAAGCTGCAGAATTGTTAAAAAAAAAGTACGAAAATCTAACAGATAAAGAATTATCTTAAGAATTTAAATAGGTCCTACAATCTTACAGCAAACAATTTGAGGATTCTAAAATATTTGAAAAGATTATAGAAAAAAAGGTAGAAGACTAAACTTAAATTAGACAGCTTTCTAAAGGTTTTACTTACACTTATGAAGACGAATAGCAAGAAGATTTGATAAAAGTAATTTCTTTTCTTTAGCTACTCTATTTATTAATCATAATTAAATTTATTTAGTGTCTTTCCGAGCCTATTTGGGAAATGCTAAACAGAGGTGGCAAAAGGATTAGACCAATATTTTGTGCATTGATTGCAGAAGCATACAATTATAAGCTGGTACATTTTATTGCTTAAATTAGACAGATTTTAGATTAATATTGATTATTTTACTAAAAAGTAAGACGTCATTGAAATTGCAGGATTTATAGAAGTTTTGCACAATTGCTCATTAATAATAGATGATATTGAGGATGATAGGTAAAATAGTTTGAGTGGTAGTTTAAATATATTCAAAACATGTTTTAAATGCAATTAGCTATAAAAGAAGAGAAAAAGATGCTGTACATATAATATATGGTGTAGATATAAGTATAAACGCAGCTAATTATGGATATTATGCCCCTTTAAATTACTTATTAAATTTAAAGAAGTATGATTAAAAGACAATTAGCTAACTTTCTCTTATATATGCCTATGAAATGTCATAAATACATCTTGGATAAGGCTGGGATCTTTTGTGGCACAACTAAAAAAAGGATGAGTTAAGAATACCTTCAGAAAATTAATATTTATAAATGGTAGTTAACAAAACAGGAGCATTATTTAGAATGATGATTAAAATGTTAGGAGTAGTATTAAAACTTGATCAAAGTAATGTCAAAATGCTCTCCTTATTCACTGAAAAAGTAGGAGCCGTATTTTAAATTTAAGATGATATTATTAACTTAGATTCAAGAGACTATACAACCAAAGGAATAAGAGGTGAAGACATAACTGAGGTAATATAAATATTCCACACTATATATTTAATGAAAAAAAATAATTTTAATAGGGTAAAATTACAGTGATTGCAATCCATGCTTTAAATAACAACACAGAAGAAAAGAAACAAAGATTGTTTGAGATATTATGCATGAAAACTTAAGATTAAACTTTAATTGATGAAGCAATAGAAATTATGTAACAATCTGGTAGTATTAAGTATGCCAAAGAACTAGCTAGTCAAATAATGGAGAAAGCTTGGTAATAATTGGATAAATCTTTACCTGAATCAGAGTCTAAATACAAATTAAAATTAATTTGCTAATACATTCTCAAACGTTAAAGTTGATTTTACTAAGCATATATTTATTTATTATAAAAAATAAATTATAAATTATTAATTTTTATAAATAATTAAATTATTTATTTATTATCAATCACTAACTTATTCTAATTATTCCAACTTATCTTAACTCAAATTCTTACTATTATATAGATTTATATATTTTTCATAAAAAATTTAAAGATATTAAAATATCAAATTAAAAATCATTTATTTTAAATATGGCTAAGTTAATTAAAGAATATCTTTCTCGTTTTGCAAATTTAAACATAGTTAAAACTATTTCAAACTAAAATAAAATTTAAAAAACTCAACACTCGAAATGAATAAAGTATCTCAAAATTTAAAAGTGGTTAATTTACAAGCTTACTTATTGTATTTAAAAAATGTAAATTATAATTAAGGAAACAATAGCTTAATCACTTTCTAGATTTTTAAATATTAGTTGATTCTAAAAAGAAAAATTCTTTTTAAAAAGAGATTGATTGTAAAATCTCTCTCCTTTTAAACATTTTATTATACAAACATGAATTTTTCCCCATTTTTATGTAACATTTTAATATTTTACTTCTTAATATTTAAATAAATAATCATAAAAATTTAGTTTAAAAAATAAAATAAATTTGATGAGTGTTAAATCAAATATCTTTTGAATAATTTGAAAAAATATTAAAATTCATTAATAATTTGATACTCCTATTAGACTGTGAAAAATTGTTATTTTTATTAAATTTTCTTAAATTATATTTTAGATTTTCTAGAATTGTCTATTTAAACATTTTTTGAACATAAAAATTACTTAAATTTAACTTATATAATATTTTAGTTAATCAATCTACTAGGTGTAATTGTTTGTCTTCTTTAAATTTAGTAAGTAGTTCTTATCTGAAATCTGTATTATACAATACGCTAGTAATATTTGCCATAAATGGTAGATGTCCGTCAATGAGGTGAGTAAAATTAAGATTAATTATTTTAGATTTACTTGTTTTGTTTTTTTGATCTTCTATAGGATTAAGACCTATTGGGTTTGAGAAAAAATATGTAGTTTTTAAGACATATCTTAAGATTTAATCTTTTTTAGTGTAGCAGTTAAAGACTCTATGGGATACAACTTCCGTAAGATGAGTTCTTTTTATAAAATTTGTATCAACAACTCCACCCATGAAAATAACTGATGCAATGACACTAGGTTATTTACTAAACGTTATTAACTTTTTGTACTCATATAAACAACTGGCAATAACTTAGGTTCCTAAGCTAAAACCTATTAAAGAAATTGAGCAATTTGGAAATAGATTCCTTTTAAACAAAAAGTGAGCTAAATAGAGACCTGAAAGCTCTGCCTAAGTAAATGCTTTCTTAAATGGATTATCAATAACAGAACCAGCTACAAATTGCATTAATTTCAAAAGGTTCCCTCCAGGAATAAATAAAGAAGAAACAGCATTTGATTTTAATGAACTGGCTACATCTTGTAGAGTATATGATTGATATTCTAATGCATAAATTTCAGAATCAGGATATAAATCATCTAATTCTTTCCATTTTATCTGCTTATCTTCATCTTAAGAAGTAAATCCACTAACGGCAATAATTATATTCCTACTTCTTTTTTAACAATGACTAATTTTTTTGATGTGGAAAATATTTGGTAGAGGTTGATTCAAATATTCGGTTTTTAAATATTTCAATGCAGATTAGAATTTTTGCTATATTTTTTCATCATGATTCAACTCTTACTTGCTTATTTCAGTTCTCAACAAGTGCATTAAATCATAGTCTTAATTGTGATAACCAAATTTTATCTTA
The DNA here is from genome assembly GCA_000231825.2 of Tetrahymena elliotti 4EA. NCBI lineage: Eukaryota > Ciliophora > Oligohymenophorea > Hymenostomatida > Tetrahymenidae > Tetrahymena > Tetrahymena elliotti. The sequence goes on from JH720340.1 coordinate 89,033, forward strand.
AAGCCTTGGGTTTAAGCAATATTTTCAACTTATGAATATGTTCCAAATTGATAAATTATTTTCTTTTCAAAAAAAGAATCTAAATAATTGAAAAAGAATGTAATTTAATGTTCAGGAAACTGTTTGTTTAAAGGCTTTAATATTTCATATCTCAATTCATATAAAAATCCATAGTAGGTATCTACATTTACAATTTTTTTATTGAAATCAACTTAAATGTTGGATAGAATCATGTAAAATTAAGTTAGAAATAAATAAAAGTAGTTGCCACCTATTTTTTAATAAAATTTTTATATAAAAATATTTATAATAAATCTAATTAATTTACTTTGTAAAAGGATTTAAACAAATTAGCCAGCACCTTCTTTTATAATATTTGCATTTTATTATTTGAAGTTTTCATAATCTGTGACATTCTGTAGTACTTGCTAAACAAATACAGTTCTATCTTCTTCCATTAAACTAAAGAAATAATTGAAAATATTTTGTATTATTTTCAATTGCTAATTGTTTTATATTTAAGCATAATACATAATATAATAAATGATATTAATTATATCTTGCTTATTTTGGATATTTTAAAATGGTCTCTCTAAGATTAAATGCTTTATTTTTTTCATTTGATTATCAAATTCAGTATTTCTGATGTTTGTCAATTCTTTTTTCATCTAAATAATAGCTTTACTATATTAGACATCAATCTTTTATTGAATTTCTAAGAGTTCATTTTTGTATAATGAAAAACATATATCATTAATTTCATAATGTATGCACAAAAAATCTTTAATTTGCTTAGCAATGCTTTTTTAATATTCTATTTTAGACTTGATTAGATTACTGATATTATTATTACAAGAAACTTTGTCTTCTATTACTTTTTAGTCAATATATAATTCTAAGCTGTTTATACAGGCTTTGACTGTTGATTGATTGCTTTTATATAATTTACTATACTTCTATTTGAATTATTCAAAAACAATTTCATTTAAGTGATTATTTAACTCTTCAAGCTCATATTGATAATCTAACTCAAAAGAATATTCTTTGAAATCTTTCAAAGTATAAAAGTAGATGATTTATATTTTTAGTGTATCCATAAAAAAGCTTGCCATTTAGATCTATAAATATTCACTGAAATCATATTTTTCTACCTTCTCTTTGGATTTTTTTTCTAAATCTATTAGCATCTTCTTAGTCTAAAACTAACATTCCTCCTAATATTATGTTATCCATGATTCTAAATCTATGAAATAGTTTATGTTCTTTAGGATAGTTGTTAGTTAGCTTTCCCATTACTCTTTTATCTATTTAATCACACTCTTTACTTTCTAGTTTATGAGTATATTTTAAATTTATTCAAAATTCTCATTTTGTTCACTTTCAAAGATTTTTTCACTTAACTTTTTTGCTACTACATAAGCTGCAGTTTCCTAAATAATGGATAATTTTATAAAGCTCTAGCATTGTATCACTTTATCGAATTCTTTTTAACAAATATCCAACTACAAATTGAATATTTCCTCTACCTTTTCTAAATTTTGGCCAATTTAAGGAGTTTCTTGTTGAATCATCGATTCATATAATCTCTCTTCCATTTTATTTTCTTCCATCATTTTGAATTTCTCTCAAACTATTTTTTTCTTTCTAATAAAATTTTTTTTTAATTTACTTTTGAATTAATAAACAAAAGGATTCATTCAGTAAATATAAAAATTGACTAAAAAATTTAATATTCTATTAAGACATCGATATAGTTTTTATTTTTTCACTTGCAATTCTAATATTATTCTATTTTATCTCATTTACAATTTTACATGCTTTTAGTTCTAATTATTTGCTTCAAGGTTGCTTTATTAATATGTGAAATTGTTAAATACCCAGAAAAAAGACTTAGAATTTGTGTGTTTTAATATTCTAAAATATTCTCTTTATCTAAATTAAAAGATATATCATCTTTTAACAAAATAAATGAAACATAAATATGAAGTAACAATAAATTTAAAATCACATAATAACTAATTACCCTTATTAATTAAGGCTATCCACTCCTCAGTTTTTTCATCTAAAAAATGACCTTATTTTATTATTCTTAATTTTAACAAAAAATAACCATAATATAAAACAACTTAATTAATGAGGAAATACAATATTGATTTTCTTAATCAAACATTTTCTTTAGAAAATATTCTAAAATAATTAGAATTTAATATTGATATCAGTCTTCTCTTACAAATTTCATAAAAAAAGAAGAAGGAAAAAGTGTGAATAATAAAATTAAAAAAATTTTGTTATTAAAATTATTTTACACAGCAAATAATAATTTTATCTATTTTTATTTAATTGAATTTAGTATTAAAATGACAAGATTCTTTTGAAAAACAAGTAATTTAAATGTCCATAAAATAAAATCAAAGAATAAGAAACTAATAATTTTTGTGCACCTCTAAAATATGATGATAGACTAGCAGCTGTTTATGTGAAGGTTATATTCATCTTCATGCTAGAAATACATTCTTAATTGCTTAGAATGCTCAAATAATAAGAAATTTGATGTATGTGATTCATAAAATGGATATTTATTGAATATATATAATTAGAGTTAGCTCATTAAAATAAGGAATTACTAGTAATTGAGCTAATTTGGAGACAGAAGTTTAACAACATAAAAGATGAATTTGTTATTAAAAAATATGGCCATCTAGTCAAGAAGTATAAGTTCTTTATTGCTATACTTAGATTACCTATATTTTATTGTTTATAATTTTTAAATTTAAAATATAATTTCTTTTATATTATCTCTATGTGTTTTAATAAAAAAATAAGATATTCCAATTTCATTCTTTAATTTTTCGATTAGAATATTTACAGTATATCAAATAAAAAGGAATGATAGTATGGATACAAATTCTTGATAAATATTATATTGATAATATTTAATTTTATTTTTAATAATAATTTAATCTATTAGTCTTTTTTTATTTGAAAAAAAAATAGTATGATTTAAGATAATCCAAATCTTTTAATATGCATAAAATATTAAAGATAAATTTTCTTCTTCGTCTTTTTATTTAAATAAAAGTGATTAACCTTGAAAACAATAATTTTTCATAATCACTAATATTTAACTTTGAGTAATCGCTACAAAATTAAAATTTTATTAAAATTTCTGGAAATTCAAAAGAAATAACAATTGTTAAATAAAAAATTTACTCCTTATTAGTTAACAATTGTTAATTTCTACGAATTTGTCTATTACTATTAATTTTATTTTTAAATTTCCTTTTTTTAAAAATATAGACAAATTAGATACTAATTTGTGGAATAAATAGAAAGCAGTACAATTTTTACAAAACTCAATATTTAGTGTTTCCACATAAATAATTTAATATGATTTATAAAAAGTATGCTGAATTAAAGAATTATTGAAGAGATAATATGATCTATAGTTAAAACAATTATTTGTTATTTAAATTTAATTATTTAAAATTCATTTGCCCTTTTTTATTCAAAGAATTTTATTTGTACTTAAACTATCAAAATTATAATTTGATAGAATTTGAATAGAATAAAAAATTGTTTATAAAAGAATTTATTTGATTACCTCAGATAACAATTGTTTTTTCCTCATTTTTCGATCATTTTTCATTTAAATTTCTTATCATTGCTAAATGCTTAATGAAAAATTTCTGGAAAAGGAATAAAAGATTAGAAGAATTTCTAATTTAAAAACATTTTTATTTATTTTCATGACAAAAATATTAGAGTAATTAATAGTTAAAAATAATAGCTTAGAATTTAAATGTTTATACAATATGTGTTTCTGTATTAGAAATAGTATTAGAGAACAGTGAATTTATTTTGTGCTTTCTTAATTAATAAAAGTTAAGCCAAAAATACTAAGAATTTTTTATCCAACTATGCCATAAATTATTTATAAAAGTTTTTAAAGGATATCAAGAACTATTTTTAGAACAAATCTAGAATTATTTTTGCATTTTATTTATTTTAAAAATCTAGAATTAGTTATATTATTTTTTGATAGTCTTTTACTAGTTTGGCTTGAAAGTCTTTCTTTTTAAAATTCATTTTTTCCCTCAGAGAAACTTCTTCGAGATAAATAGTTGTTAAACATGAAGACACAACAAAGCAAATTACATAGATTTTAAATTTATAATAAAATTCTTATTCGCTACTGCTTTTTAGGTGGGTTTAGACATATAGGAGGTAGATTTGCTCTTTGCTTTTTTTAAAAAAATATTCATTTTTTAAATAGAAAGAATTTAAAAAACAAAAATGGCAAATAGGTTTTTGAAGTAACAAAGAAAAGAATATGCATTTTGTAACATAATAAATATTTTTTTATTCTTTTAGTATGAAAATATTCTATGTATTTACTAAATTGTAGAGAAGAAGGTTCGATTTTTAGCTTTATAGTTTATATGGGCGTAAATCAAAATTTTTGATCAAACAATTGTCAAAGATTTACCACGTAAATAATTGTTTAGATCTAATGAAATCTTCCTTTCTTAGTAAAATTAATTGTAAATTAGAAATCAAAAAGAATTTTTTGAGAAAAATCAAGCAAACAATTATTAATTTTGGGACATTATAAAATAGAAGTTTTGAGGAATTTAGTTTGATTTCTTCATCCTAGAAGGTAAAAAAATAAACTCCCCACTCTATTGTTTCATTTGAAAATATTGTTCTGTGTATAGAGCTAAATTATTTCCTGGACTAAAGTGTTAACAAATGTCAAGAAAAATGAATATCCCATGGCGGAATTAGCTTAAAAAAGACATTTTTAATGAAGGGTTTATGGATATTATTTATAAAAGATAGCGTCTTTCAATAAAAAAAGATTTGAAATGAAGAAATAAATATAAGACGTATCTTTTATACTCTGCTACTTTTATAACAAAAAAAAGACGAAACTAAATATCATGATTAGTTTTAATTTTATTAACAATTATTTTTAGGGGGTCTCTCTTATGATTAAGTCAATCTAAAGTGCTATAAAAAGAAGCAATTATCTAAAAGTCAAACAAATAATTAATTAATTAACTAACAAACAAATATATTTCTAAAATTAAAAAATAAAGCAATACATAAATAAAGATGAGTCTTTGGGAAGGTAACAGAATTAAGGATATTAACGAAGCTGACTTCGGTAGAAAGGAAATTGAAATCGCTGAAGTTGAAATGCCTGGTTTAATGGCTTGCAGAGAAGAATTCGGACCCAGCCAAATTTTGAAGGGTGCTAGAATTACTGGTTCTTTACACATGACCATTTAAACCGCCGTCCTCATCGAAACTTTACAAAAGTTGGGTGCTGACCTCAGATGGTGCTCTTGCAACATTTTCTCCACCTAAGATCACGCTGCTGCCGCTATTGCTAAGGCTGGTACTGCTAAGGTCTTTGCCTGGAAGGGTGAAAACCTCCAAGAATATTGGGAACTCACTTTCGAAGCTTTGAACTTCCCCAACAACCAAGGTCCTACCATCCTCGTCGATGATGGTGGTGATGCCACTATGATGATCTTAGAAGGTGCTAAGTGGGAAAAGATCTATGAAGAAAGAAAGGAATTACCCGATCCCGCTAGATACGAAACTGAAGACGAAAAGAACCTCTACGCTGTTCTCAAGAGAACCATCCCTGAAGATCCTACCAGATGGAGAAGAACCATCAAGGACTTAGCTGGTGTTTCTGAAGAAACCACCACTGGTGTCCACAGACTCTACCAAATTGCCAAGAAGGGTGAACTCCCCTTCCCCGCCATCAACGTTAACGACTCCGTTACTAAGTCCAAGTTCGATAACGTCTATGGTTGCAGACACTCTCTACCCGATGGTATCTTCAGAGCTACTGATGTTATGATTGCTGGTAAGAAGGTCGTTATCTGTGGTTTCGGTGATGTCGGTAAAGGTTGCGCTGAAGCTATGGTTGGATGTGGTGCTAGAGTATACGTTACTGAAATCGATCCCATCTGTGCCTTACAAGCTTGCATGAAGGGTCTCTAAGTCGTCAGACTTGAAGCCGTCCTCAAGGAAGCTGATATCTTCATTACCACCACCGGTAACAAGAACATCATTATGGCTGAACATATGGCTTAAATGAAGAACAACGCTATTGTTGGTAACATTGGTCACTTCGATAACGAAATCGACTACCACGGTCTCTGCAACTGGCCTGAAATCAAGAAGGTTGAAATCAAGGCTCAAGTTGAAAGATTCATCTTCCCCGATAATCACGGTATTATTATGTTAGCTCAAGGTAGACTTCTTAACTTAGGTTGCGCCACTGGTCACCCTTCTTTTGTTATGTCTAACTCCTTCACTAACTAAACCCTTGCTTAAATCGAACTCTGGACCAACAGAAACACAGGTAAATACAAAAACGAAGTTTACAAGCTCCCCAAGCACCTCGACGAAAAGGTCGCTAGACTCCACTTGAAGTCTCTTGGTGCTGAACTCACTGTTCTCTCTCAAGATCAAGCTGACTACATTAGCGTCCCCGTTGAAGGTCCTTACAAGAACGAAGACTACAAATACTGATTTAAATAAATAAATCTTTTTCAAACATTGCTTTTAAAACATTAATCTATTAACAAAATCACAAAATAGTAATTAGTAAAAAGAAGTATTAGATAAAAATCTTAGGGAGATAAGGCTACCTAAATAAATGCTGTAAAAAGAACAAAAATAAAGTTAACAATATCTATGAATAAATAAAAAATTAATTAGTTATTTGTAAATTTATATTTATTTCTTGCAATACCCTAGAATTCTAATATTTTGATTTACACAATTAAATTCTTTCATATTTATTTTATCAATCATTTTTATTAAAATGGATACCAAATTAAAGTCTAAATATAATTTATAAAACCTTTGCTTTTTGGATATAAAATTAACAGATACATTTTTTGATATCAATTTTCATTAACATTCATAAAGAAAGACTTGAAATTATAAATTAAAGTTTCTAGAAAGCCAATTATCTGTTTACATTTTTCACAGATTAAATGAATTTATTAATTCATCAAGCATTACCCAAATTTACTAATTCATCTAAAATTTTTCTATTGATTATTGTTAATTAATAATATGTCAAAACAAAATATTTATTTTTATTTAAAAAAGAACATTCTATCTCTACTTTTACAATTTTCTCAAAAAATTTTTCATCAAATATACCATTTCATAAGATTGTTTAATTTCAGACATTTTATTGACTATTTTTTTTCAAAACACTAGGTTGCTAAAATCATTTTTTTCTTAAACAATAAAAAATAAAAATTTATTGTTATAATCAAACCATTTAATCAAATTATTTACTCAAAATATATTTTAGCTTTAAGAAAATAAAACAAGCTTATTATAATATTTTTATGATTAGTTTTTGTTAAATACATATAAATTAGAAGGAGAACTTCTTTAAGATTATGGATATTTTATATTTGGATATTAATTAATAATATTTAATATGACTACTTTATATTTATAATAAAATTAGTTAGCGTTGAACAAAATTATTTTAATGAGGATTAACATGATATACAAAATTTTATTTGATTTTAGTAACTTTTATTCTAAACTTTTCTTTTTAATATTTTGTCAAGGAAAAAATAATTAATGGACGAATGAATGAACGAGCAGAAGAAAGAAGAAATGAAGGATCAAATTTTTCTTTCAGTATTTTCTTTTGTAAAGGAGTTATTAATATTGAATTATTATACATTTTGACCAACATAACCACTATTGGAGGATGAGTAAATTTAAGGATTGACAAATAGGTTCATATATTATTGCTATTATTGGCTGTTAGGTGTTGAGCTTAATATATTTTATTAATTTAGCAACCCTTGCTGCTGGTAGTTAGGAAGAAGATTTATACCATTATTTTTAATTCCATTATTATTACCACCTGAAGACGTTATTCGTTCATTCATTGCAGAGCTAATTAAATTTTAATTATTACCACTTCCACTACCTCCTCCTTTGTTGGTGATCTTACTTAAATCACATGGGAACTATTCAAATTCAGTTGAAATTTCTCTCTGTCTATCACTTTAGTAATGAGGATTTAGAATGCTTATACTCCAGCTAAAACTTGTTAAGTTATCATCTCCCACAAATGTTCTATCAGTTTAAGTTCTAAAGGAATAATTATCTTCTGTATCCTAAAGTAAATCTTCAAGCATTCCGATATTTTCTTTTAAATCCATAGATGATTATTCTCCCTTTCTATTTTTTGAAGGATTCCTGCTGTGAGTAGATTAATATTATGAGGCATCTACTGGGTAAAAAGGTGTGAAATACTAATTATTACTGTTAAATTAACTTCCATGTTATTACAAATATTAGGGATGATGAGGGTGATAATGAAATACAGTATTTGGATTATTACTTATATAATTATTGTTGTTTGTCTAATTTGCTGTCATACTTGTATTATTTTATCTTACTGCACTTCCTATTGTTAAGTTAGGATTGCTATTAGTATTTTTGTTGTTGCTATGCTATGAAAGACTTCTAACATGTTAAGGTGGTTCTATTTATTAAGTAAATTGATTGTTTTGCATATTTGTATTTAGCATAGAAACGCTTGGGTAAGGTTAATAACCAAAAAGCTAGTATTATGAAGCTATCTATGACTAAATATACTATTATTATAGGATACTAGGATTTTATAGGAATTATTGCTATTAATTTATAACATTATTATTGTTTGAGGAAGCACTTCCATTGTTAAATATGTTAGAGGCACTTTGAGAAATAGCCATACTTCTCTTCTTTGAACTGTTAGTTCCAGTGTTTTACTATGATTAAGATGCTTACTTTTATTACTACTATTACTATTAAGCTTAATTGTTAATTCCTTACTTATTCTATTATAAAAAATTCATCATATTTTATGATGCTAAGTTCAAATAATTGTTTTAGAAATTTATCAAGTTTGGATTTTAAGAAAAATCTTAAAGAAGTTATGGATGCTAAAATTGTTGAACATTTCCAGCTAAATTATTCATTTAAATAATATGTGCTTAGAAATTGTTATTATAATTTTATTTACTGCTTGCAGAGTTAGCAGGATTACTAGAATTTCCATTTAATTTGCCTATTTTCATTTTAAGTAAACATGCTTAAATAAATATATTTTTGTTTAAATTTTACCTTCTGTACCAAAACGATGATTCTTTTAGTAGATTACATAATAATTTTGCTTACATTCTATATCTATGATTGATTCAGCATAGGAAGTCAAAAATCCTAAAAAGTCCATAGACCCAAATAAACCAAATTAGAAATTAACTCCCATAGATTTATTTAATGCACTATATAGATCCTTAATATGTATACCATTTGGATTTTATTTTAAAATAGTCTCTATGCTTTATTTTACCTTTTCTAGAAGCTCATTAAGCTTCTCTAAAAAAATAGCAGCTTACTTTTATGTTTATCCACCATTTGTGCCATACTAATTCTAAAAAAGAGCATTTTAAAAGTCTTAACAGTTTTGCTAATTTTACTAATTGATGTACTATTATTGAACATTCTAACTTATGGCATAGCTTTAATTAAATCCAAATGCTTGTCTGTTTACCTAATTACCTTATTATTCATTTAGTTAGCCTAAATTAGGCTGGTTGCTTGCTGACAAAGGAGATGATGTGCAAGATTAATCTGATATATTGTTTTCAGGTAAAAATGAAGGAGTACACTTACTTGACTTTGAAGCATTTGATTTCAAAATAGCGTATGAATTATTTGTTCCAGCTAATTCAATTTATACTTTATCACTCATGGTTTGAATAAAATTTTTTAGTTTTGGAAAACCTAGATCTTGTAGATTAAATTAAAAGTATACTTTTTTCTTTAGGTATTAAGGTATTTAAACAAGAGAAACTCCCTTTGGATATTCTTAAAGAATTTCTAACAAAGCATCTTACAAATGCTTTACAGTAACATCTCTCTATAATCCATAAGCTGATTTTTCTAAGATATGAACGGAGTTTTCTAATGAAAAGACAGAACTAGATTCATTCAAAATGCTATTTTCTTCATTATATGTATGTTTCACTAGTAATGTTCTATGATATCGAATTATCCCTGTGTTGATAGCTTCTTAAACGAATAGACTTAATCTGCCTAAAGAAAGCTCCTAAAGTTCTCTAGGACCACAATATTTCACTTTTTAAATAATTAAAGATTTAAGTTTGGATTTAAAAAAAATAAAATTTTTATTAATATGCAATCAAATGTTAAGCTCTTAAATGAGCATGTTAGTTTTACCATATTAAACACAGCCATATCTTCCTCCAGGTATTGCTCTTAATTCTTGCTAAGATTGGGAATTAACTTATTAGATAGGATTTGCTGGGTTAGTCGAATTTACTTGAGAATTAGATTAGCTTTATTGATTTCCTGAGCTACTTTGATTGATAGCTGCTGACTATTTTTTACTTGATTTGGTAATTTTTGTTGTAAAATAAGAATTCTTTTTGCTTGAAGCAGAAGAATTAGATTTATTATCATCACTTGTTTCATTCTAAATTGGCTATTTGAAGTATAAATCTAGAAAATCTTTAAACATTTTCCACATTTTATCATTTTCAAAGTCTATCCTACCTTTATCTTCAGGAATCCATTCCTATCCTTTGATATAAATTACTGTAGTATCTGCTCCCATTAATGGATCATTGACTTTTTAAACTATTAGTTGAGGGAGATCCAAACCATTTTATCCATTTTGATAATTTTAAACATAACTTGGATGCTACAAATGATTTAATATCATGTCCCAACTTTTAGGAGTTAATTTTAAGCCAAAACATTCTTTAATTCTACTCAAAATAAGTTTATCTGTAGGAGTCATTAGATCTTATTTAATGGATTTGATTATCCAAATAAGACTCTACAAAGAAATATATTCTAGCTTCAAACATACAAAATGTAGTTCAGTGGAATTAGCAAATGTTCTTGTAGTTTAATGTATAATTCCAGCATTTTCTGCTTCATTAAATATTTCTACACAATCTTTTTCTGTGCAACCTGGAATATTATTTTAAACCATTTTCAAAAAGGCTTCTTTGGGTATCATAAGTTCTCCTATTTTTTAAGCAAAATATAAATAAAAAATATATATTACATTTAATTTTATACCTTTTTCAGCTAAAAAAGAGAGCTACTTCTAGATGCCTATAGCTATTTACTAGTTTTTAACAGATACAGTTTTAGGATTCTAAAATTACTAGAATGGCATTCCACATGTGTATGTATTATGGCTATTCTTTGATTTTACTTCTAATGCTCCTGATGATCCATTTTTATTAAGCCCTTAATTGAGGCTATTATTTAATATATTGTTAGTACCTCCATCAATACTTCCTTTGCTAGTATTTAAATTTCTGATGCTTCCACTACTTGTATTTCTTGATAAACGGTTGCAACTATTATTACTACTACCCTTACTAGCCTTTTTGGATTTTTTTTAATTGTTCTAAGCTGCTGCAGCACCAATAGAGCAATTATTATTATTATTATTACTTGTATTTGTTTATGGTTGCTTAGCACTATGAATACTACTTCTACTTGTGTTTTCTGCATTTTTAGAGTGGTTTTAATTAGTTATAACAGTAATTTAATTACTTAAAATATTATTATTGTTTGAATTGTTATGATGGAATTAATTTAAACTATTATTTGTGTTACTAATGCTGCTATTAATATTTCCATAATCAAGCTAAGGGTTGGTGATATTATTACTATTAGTTTATTGGCTATGCTTGTGGTTAGAAGAATTATTTCTGGGTCTCGACTAAGACTACTTGTTCAAAGGATTTGAATTAGGGCTATTTGCATTATTATGAATACCAATATTGTTACTATTGTTATTTCCAATTGTATTTTAAATAGTTAAATTACTATTTTGTTAATTATTTCTTAAAAGACTATTATTTCCTATACCACTGTTGTCCCCAATAATGTTTTACTAGTTTATTTATTAAATACTATTGCTTAAACTTCCTTGAATTTAATTATACAAACTATTGGAATTACAAGCTTTTCCAACAGCAACATTATTATTGTTGTTGTTATTATTGGTATTAAATATGTTATTATTACTTAAGTTACTATTATTTTAGCTATTGTTCATGTTGCTGTTGTTTATCAAGAGGAACTTACTGTTTAAATTAGATGGAGGATTACCTTCGTTTGAGTGAGACTCAGAAGAGCTATATATTTAGAAGCCATCATCAAAGGATTAATCTTTGTTTTAAAATTATGAATTTTTTTTATCAATATTTTAAGAGTTGCTTGGATTTAATAATGTATTTAAACTTTTGTTTCCATGTTTCTTTTTGCAAATTTAAGACCCATTTACACTTTTTGAATCTACCTTTTGTACTTTTTCTTCTTTGTTGTTTAAAATTATTTAAATTAAAAATATATCTGCTAATTTAAAATTAATTACCTTCTGTAGGATTATATACTGCACTATTATTTTAAGAGTTCTTAGATTCCTCAACACTTGTTCTGACTTAATTTTATATGTTTCCATTTGAATTTATATTCAAGCTATTTTTATCAACATTTAGGCAAAATTAATGTGGCTGATTACATTAAGTTTATTGCTATGTAAATGAATTATTTGATATGAAAGGAGGGTTTTATTATGGAGCAGAAAGACTTTATGATTATTACTATTACATGGAAACTATTTGTTATTGCTATTCTTACTAATTCTAATTATTCCATTATGCCTAAATTGACTGCTAAGGTTTTTAATTGATTTAATTTTGCTTAATTTGTATTTGGTTTATTGGAAAAATATGTTGAATTTATTGTTAAACCGAATGGAGGTGCATTTACTATTACTTTTATTGTTGTATCATTTATTAATCTGTCGATATTCCAGAAGATAAAATAGGTAATTTTGTAAAAATAGTTTGGACATTTGGAAATGTTTATTGCAAAGTAGACTACTCAGTTGTATAGCTTTCTTATTATGTTTAAAAGAAAATGCAAGTTGTTAGTTAAGGCATAAATTTGAGGGTGTTTATAAACTTTTCAGATAATCCATTTGAACGCTCAAATTGATCCCATTAGTAGTTCAAATCAAAATTCAAAATCTATTCACATGTATTTCTAAAAACAACCACTAAAGAACTTCTATCACATTTTATTCTTTTTTTCTGTAATTTTTCTATAAATCCATCATAAACTACTTTTTTGCTGTTTATCACTTCTGCTAAATCTTCATCTATTATTATAATTACCTCAATTAAAAGATCTCTTTAAAGGTTAAGTTGCTGTCTAGTATGCTTAGCTCTTTTACATTTGTTGTGAATCCTTTAATCACATTTCGTACATAAATTTTATCCACAGCTACCACAGTAGAAAGTAGCTTCTATTTCAACTTCTTCACATTCTTAGCAGAAAATTGATATGCCTTATGAATGATCTGGACTTTCTTTCAAATGTTTTCTACAACATTATTTACAATATTGCTTAATTTTATCATCTGAGCATGCCCTACAGCTCATTAAATATTCTATTTCATCACCTTAGCATTTACAAACGCAGCATTGCAAATTTTCTTAACTCATTTTTATAATTTTTAAGATTCTATTCTCAGATATTTTAAATAAAAAACTTTATCTCAAGCTAAACCAGCTGAATAGATGGTTGGTTATTAGAGATTCAACTAAACTAATAAATTATCTATTTTTCAAATATTGCTGTCTTTTCTTGCTTCTCTAAAGTTCAGCAATACTTAAATTGAACTATTTTTATTAAAAACAAAAAATTATAAATATTGATGCTTAATAATAATAATGAATAATATTTTTTTCAGAGAATATGATTATTTAAAAGTAAAATATTTTCTGAAAGAAATGTGGCAAAAATTTTATAGCTTTTGTGGTAATTTAATAATTAATTACTCTTTTGTGTATCTTTTTTGGATGATATTGATTTTAATATTGTTTTGTTTATTGCGTTAAAATAGGCTTAGAATACTAAAAGTCAAATATATGTATATATTTAAATGTTTATTAATCAATAATTTAATAAGGTTATATATCTTGTTTTTTTATAAACTAAAACAAACATTGAACATCAAAAAAATAGAAAGCTTTATAATAGTAAAAATATTATTTTTTTATATTTAAGACAAAAAGAACCAAGAAATAATACAAAAAAATCCTTCCTTCTACAATCTTTTTTAATTATTTTTACTTAAAAGCAATTGTAGAAATTAATGAACACCAATAAATAAATAAATAAAAATAATTCTTTATTAATATAATAAGAAAATCAATCAAAAGTTAAATTCTTCTTCAAAAAAAAAAAATTAAATTTTAAAAATAATAATAATCCTTGTTATAACTGTATGTAGCCTTAATAAGCAGTACCCTAGGGTACTATACATATATATATAATATTATCAAACAATCAAACTTTCACATTACTCTTTATTTTTATTATATTTTAAATTAAATTTGAATGCTTTCATATTCATAATTTATGGAATAAACAATATCATAAATATCTAAAAAGACAAAAAATAATGAGGAAAAAAATATTTCTCTTTTTCTATGTATCTTTATTTTGATTTGTGTTTCATTTATAAGTATTTTTAAAATATGAAATCCTTAAAATAAGTTTCAAAACTGAAAAATAATTTTAATTTATTAGCTTAAATGTAAAAATGCAAATAAATTATAAAAAAATACAAATATTTTATTAGATCCTACACTTTTTATAATTCGTAAGTGCTTTTTTCTATTTCAAAAAAAGAAAAATTCTATTCATATTATTTTAGTAATTTAACAAGTTATCTTTTTCAATAACAATGTCATTAAGATTTTATTAAAAATAAAAATTAAAAAGACAAAAAAAATTTAGAATATTTTAGAATTAAAAGACATTTTTTTAATTAATAGAAGATTTTTTTTATTAATTTGAAGACATTTTTTGATTTATGTGAAGACATCCATAAAATATGGAAGTGACCAACAAAAATCTAATTATTTAAAAATTTAAGAGACAAAATATTTGTTTTATTTTAAATATAATTTCTATAAAAAGAATTCATTTATGGGTTTTCAAAAATTAATATTAATTACTAGATTTTGGTAATAAATAAACAATTCATGATGATAGATGTTTAAAATAAAACAATAATTATTTATTTACAAATGATAATTATTAAAATTTAATTTAAACAGATAAAACTTAGATTTTAGTTTAGATGAATCTAATATTATAATAGAATTTTCATTTAAAATTATCTTAAAATGGGTTGATAACAATAAAATTTTTTCATAAGAATTAGTTGATTTTATTTAAGAAATTTATCCTTTTTAATGTGTAATCTACAATCTCAATAAAGAATCATAATAAATAACAACAAATTTTTTAATTTTTAGAAGATTTAAGTATTAGAACCGTTCAATATGTGGTTGGATGGAAAATTGAAACTGTATTAAAAATACTTGAAAGAATTTTACATTAAAGTAAAGCTGATCACATAATTCTAAGAAAATGTTGATGATCAAATTAAGAAGTGCTGAAATATTATTATATTTATTGTATTAGATAAAGTAATTTGATGGTATTTATTCTTTGTAGTCAAATATAATATTTTGTAAATACGTAAGATAAAAAATAAAACATACTTAGATTGCAGATTATTAGATCAAAATTTATCCCCCACAAATTTAAAAAACAAAAATACTTTTTTAATAAATGCCTTTTGTATGGGTAACTAACTACTATATTATGCTCTTTAAATACTTTTTTCAGTATTAAATATTATCTCTAATAATTAATTAATTAATAATAATAATAAATAAGACAAAACCATCAAAAAATTTCAATTGTTTAGAAGATTAGATGAGCAACTCTTTGAACATAGACAACGATTCAAATTCTAAATTTCCTAATTTTTCATAATCTAATTCAAACACTAGATATGAATAAATTGATATAGATCCAGTGGAAGAAAAAATACTTTTTAGTTAAGATGAATAAGTAACTTCTAGTTTATTCAATTAAAATAATCCCAGACTCAGCCTTATTTGTAGTTAGTCCTCTCAAATAAATTAAAAAAATAAAAACTAAGTTCATTAATCTAATTTCAAATTTTTTCAGAATTTGTTAGTGCAAGATTCCAAACTATCATAAAACATGAAAGATTAGTTACTTTAATAAGAGAACAATTATCATTTAATCACCAAATAAATTGATATACCATATGAATAATAGTATAATTAATATAGAGATAAATATTAACATTATAACTACTAAGCAGAGTCTAGTTCACTTCAAAATATGAACAGATCAACAGGAAGTTCATCAAATTCTACTAAAAAGATTGATACTTTTTCAAGTTAAGAAAACCAAGCAAATTTTACAAAATTACACAATATGTAGAATTAAAAAAATAATTAAATTTCATAGGTCATACAATCTATGAGCTTCCAAGAGACTGAGTAATCAAAATAAAAATAAATTTGAAATATATTTAATATTTTTAAATAATAGTCTAGAAATAATCAAACAAAAAGATAATAAATATAACTTATATTATACATTAAATATGGAAAATCTTAATAGAATGCTTGAATCTGCAAAAAAGGTTTATTATGAAGATTATAAGATAGAAAAAAAAGAAAATGGTATAGATCAGAATTTTGAAAGAGAGAAAGAAAATTATTTTAAGAAATTAAATGAAATAATTAAACATATGGAAGAACTTTAGATGTCGAATAAAAATTTTAAATAACAAGAGTAACTAAAACTAATACTTTTGATTCAACTAGCGCATTTAATTTATAACCACAAATATTTGCAATTTAATTTGTAGAAAAAAAATATTAAAAAATAACAGGAAAAAAATGCTCAATAAAATAAGAAAAGTGTATTAAAATATTTACCATGCTTTTGTGGTAAAAAATATTTTAAATAATCCCCTTTGTATAATCACCAAAATAAAAAACATGGGATAAAGAAGTTAAACTGGATATGTTAAGTGATAATACCAACTAAAACTGGGGCAGGTTCAGATTTTTATGAGTATAAATAGCAATACACTCAAATGTTTGAATAATATCTTGATGAATAATCTATTATTTCAGAAGAAATAGAGCTCTAAGATAGTAACTATTATTTAGATAAAGTAATATACTTGTTGCTAGAATAAAAAATAATAAGATGAAATTTAGATTCAAAAAATAAAGTTATTTATTATAATTTTTTTAAAAAGAAAATATATAAAATGTATTTTATCTATTTTTAATTTTTCACTCAAAACTATTTACTCCAATTTTAATCTTGTTTGTTGTTTTGTTTTGTTTTTTAATTTTTAATTTTTCCTTTTTTTCTCATTTAAAATTTTAACTTTTTTAGAAATATTTTACTGAAATTTTTGTATTTTTTGCACATATTTTTGCCTAAAAGGTAAATAAGGATTTTACTTTTTGAGCATTTCAATAAACTTAGTGATTTGAAAAAATCTTGGCAATTTCAGCTAATTGAAAATCCCTATCAAAAAACTAATAAAGAATGAGGTAATAAATTGAAGTGATAGTATGATATTCTTTTTTTACTCTTTTTATGTTATCATCATTTAGAGGAGGAAAACCATAGATTTTTATTTATTTCAAATATTTAAATTTAGTAAATTTTCTCAATTTCTAAATAGTGTTTTATGTTCTAAAATAAGATAATAAGTAAATTGTGGATCAATTAAAAACCAATTTTAACCAAACTTAAAAAATGTAGAATGCAAATTAGCTTTATTAAATTTTAATTAAAAACTTACATATAAAATCTTCTAATAAAAGTTATGATTGTACTTTTTGTTAACAATAAGTCCTACCAATTTAATCAATCAATAATTCATTAATAATTATTTACTTTATGTAAATCTAAAAATCGAAAAATTTTGTTATAACTTTTAAAATTAAAATATCAATCAAAATAAATTTTTGAAATAAAGAGACAAAAAAATGAATTAGATCATTTGTTTTATAAAATTCATTGACATATATGGTCAAAACGTACAAATGAATTTCAAATAAAGCCCTGTTTATAAAACAATATATGGAGGTATAGTTACAATTATAATTGGTTGCTGTTTTATAGCTGAATGTTACTTTTTTGGCTCGATTTTGATTCATAGACTTGATCCTTCCATTATCACATAAGAAAGGTCAGTTAAGTCTGCAGCTAGAATTAATATAACTAATTCTAATATTTTTGCTATGTTTGGTATCTCTAATGGAGCTTCTCAGATATGGTCTGATCCTTCAATATTTTGAATGTATGCTGTTTAATAGGTATTATAAATTATAAAAGATAAAAACACTGGAGAAGAGTTAAGATCATTAATTTCTCATAATAGAACAATGAAAATATGTGAAGAGACTGATATAGCAATACCAGAAGTTAAACCATATTTTAATAAATTAAATTTAACTAATCTTTATTGTTTAGAATAAGGGTAGGATATATATATGGAAGGGGATTATGATGCTTCTAGCTTTGTATAATTGTTTGTTTACGTAGAAAAGTGTTCTAATGGGACTGATCCTAATATTATTTGTAAGCCTATTGATATAATAAACAAAGAACTATAACTCAAAAAAATATAAATCTTTTTATCAAATACAATAGTAGATCCATTAGATTATGAACACCCTTTTTCTTCTAAAGGTATTAATCTCTATACTTAGACATCTTCAAATTTTCCTAAAGAAGTTCAACTTTATTTTACTAACTAGTATATTAAAGATAATGTAGGATTTATGTTCAGATAAATAGAAAAAAAACATAATTTTGTATTTACCATGTAGTAAGAAACATCATTTTTTAGTAATTATAATGTCCTTGTTTGCGTTTTAATTAGACTCCAAAAATAAAAAGAAAATTTAATATAAAGAAGGTATTAAAAATTTTAAGAAATTGTTGCATAGATAGGTGGTCTTATGAAGTTGTTAACAACCATAGGTTCAATGATAACATATCTCTTTACTTCACTTTATTTGTTTAAAGCTGTTGATGATACAATCCTTATTTATGATGATTCTAATATTTAAAAAATTTTAAAGTGTAAATTAAACAGTAAAAGAAAAAAAAAAGAAAAGTAAATTAAAAGGATCTTAATAATAAGTTAATTAAAGTGAAAAAAATTCAGATTAATAATTCTAGAATAGCAATCTCCAATAGGTAAATAGCCTTTGTAACTTTGAGTATGGAGAACAAAAAAATGGCGATTCCTCCTAAGTTTTGAATAAATTAGAAAGCAAGAAAAGTAAATCACCTATAATCAATAATCTATCAAACTAAAACTAATATCTAATAAGCTAATTTAAATTTAAGCAATCTTTTCAAGAGTATCAAAAACTATATGAATTATAATTTCTTAGATTATTTTAAATAAATTTTTATAAAGTCCTTACAAAATTATGACTACAGAGCAAAATTAGTCTAAAAAGGTATGAAAATAATAGAAAAGCAACTTGATATAACTTTTATCATTAACAAATTAAATGAGATAGATAAGCTGAAAGCAGTTATCTTTAACAAAGATTAACAAAAATTATTTGATTGCATCAATAGGCCCATAGTTTCTGATGAATATTTATTCGAAAATCAAGACAATTTCAGTTTATCTCAAATTCAAATAAATACTTCAAACCAAACAAATACTTAATTATAAAAACCTAAACCAGATAGAGAAAATAGGATATCATATGATATATAAATTAAAAAACATGAATCATGTAAAATTAAAGAGGCTGTTTAAGGAATTTAGAACTTGATGAGAAATAAAAGATTAACAAAAATAGATAAATAACTAATTTCAATTATAAATCCTAATTTGTTGATACATTTTTAACTATAAAAATGTAGTAATAGTACATCAATATATTAAAATAATGAGGCAAACTCAAAAAGATTGAGTGTTTCTATATTCTAAAATTATTAAGGTGAAATTGATGAAAAATCTAGGAAGTTGGATCCAGAAATATTTAAAAATTAATAAATAAATATAAGTAAATAAAATCCTTAGATTATCATGTCATTAAATACCATGAAATCTCTAGGTTAAGCTTACAATACAAATAAAAACCTGAAGTAAGTTTATAAATTCAATTACTAAATAATATAAAATTATTTTTAAATATACTTTAGAAAAGAATAGACAGAAGATCAATGATAAAAATATTCTTATTCTATCAAGAAATTAAATTTTTTAAATTAATTTTCATTTCAGAATCAGTTTAAAAAAACTTTAAAGTTCTCTAATCTATTCCAAACATAATATGAATTATATATGTTTATGCTTGAAAATTATCTTAAATTAAAAATATTAATTTATTAAATATTTCTTTAGTTTCTTTCTATTTAAATTATTAGCCCAAAGCTATTTGATTTTTCAATTTAGAATTTGAGTCTCATTCTTCAGTTATTTATTTCAAGTCAAGCATGGTGGCTAAGTAGAATCAAGTTGGGTTCATAACTCAAAAGAGAGTTTGTAGATAAATATTTTAATTATTTATTTGTTTTTTAAATGAATTTTATGAGCCTTAGTTTAAATATTTTTTTAATCAAATCATCATTTAAAAAGGATTCAATAAAATAAGTTGGAGTTATTTTGACCAAGATCTAATTTATTCCTGTTATTTTCATGTAAAATGAATAAATTATTTTAAAATACTATGCTATAGAAGGATAAAAAGTTGAAGATTAAATAAATATAAGTTAAACTCAATCAGTGATTGAAACTTAGATAATCTAGAAAGATACTATCAATTATTAAGATATTTAGGAATTGGAATTTTTTATGATATTTCATATTGGAAAACTTAGAAAAATATATTACCAACAATAATATCTCAAATGAAAAAGGAAAGTCAAAAAATATAAAAACTCAAAACTCATTTGGGATCTAATTTTATTTTTTTTCTTTCATTCATTCTCTCTTATTTCAATCTTAACTTATTTTTTTGATCTTAAAAAATTAATAATTTAAAACTACAGATATCCTCATAAATTAATACTTCAATTTACTGGGTAAAAAAAAAGATTATGCGAAAAAATTCCTTTTTTAAAATACCTTATTTATTTATATGAGTTTTACCACACTAAATTTATCAATTTTTTAAAAATCCCTCATTTCCCATTCTACTTCCTTATCAAAGTAATAATATCTTTATTCATTCTTGAATTAAATTGAATATGGTGTTCCTTATCAAAGATGAATGATAAATTTATATGAATCATAAAAATATTTCTCTTTAATACTAATCTTATTAGGTTTTATGATAAAAATTATTATAAAGATTCCAAAATTGCTGTTATTTATTTTGGATTTTGGATGGTTAAATTATTCTAATTTTCAATTGTTACGGCTTAACTTTACTGTAATAAAATTTTTTCATGAAAACTAATTATGTTGGTAAATTTATAAATTTACATTTAAATGTAATTTTTAAATTTGTTACATTCAGCACAATAAAACAATTAGGTTTCAACTTATTACTGTAATCTTTGAGTAGTGGTTAAATAGGGTAGATACTGACTGAAAATAAATAAGATATTAGAAAAGCAATTAAAATGAAACCAAATATTTGAAAAAGACAGTTCTAATTTGTACCAAATTTTTCATCATAAATGATAACATAATTTTTTATATCCCTTTAAAAATATATCTTTGATCTTTATATCATTTTTTTTATTTTTGCCTTAATATCCAATGCTCTTATTATGTCACTGCTAATTTTAGAATAAAATTATTTTGTTCAGAAGTATTTTGGGCTGGTTATAGGATGACTTTATATTATTTTAAAATAGATTTTATTATTATTTAATGTTTCAATAATTTAA
Organism: Tetrahymena elliotti 4EA; assembly: GCA_000231825.2. Lineage (NCBI taxonomy): Eukaryota > Ciliophora > Oligohymenophorea > Hymenostomatida > Tetrahymenidae > Tetrahymena > Tetrahymena elliotti. The sequence goes on from JH720340.1 coordinate 110,933, forward strand.
GTTTCTATCATTTGTATCTGTTTTAAAAACAATAAAATTAGAGTAATATTTTAGGGTAAATTTTAAATTTAGTTTTTAAAAAATGTCATGATGGATGGAAAAACTTATTTTTCTTAAAATATTTGAATACTTTCCTTTGATCATATAATTTATAGTTCGTTTAACTGGAACTATTATTTAATTTCTCCAAGAATAAAATTCCTGATATTTAATTACAACTTTTAAAATTAATTTGGATTCTTCTCTTGATTAATAAAATTGGATTTAGTTAGTTTTATCACTAAATTAGGACTTTTTGTGGTAATTGATTAGTTTCTCAATTAACTTTTTTATATGGAAATTATAAATTGAAAATAACTTTGGAGCAATTAAATTTAGAAAAATTTGACTTCATATATAATAAATGAATAAATAAAAAATATTTTTTACAAAAATAGAGAATAAAACTTTTACAAATCCAAAAATTATACAAGAATCTGATTCTAAGATTCAATAAAATATAATTTCAGGCTTAACATTAAAGTTTAACTTACATAAAAAATTAATTTAAAATCTTATATAAAGGTTTAAGAAAAATAAATTAAAACAGCAGCTTACAGTTTATTTTCTATTGTCCATAGTTATTTAAATAATAGTTGAGTTTTTAATTGAATTTATATAAAATCATAATATTTAAAAGATAATAATAATAATAGCAGTAATTAGAAAATGGTACAGCTTAACGAAGAAGAATAAGTTTAGCCTTTGAGTTTTAAGGAAAGCTAAGATTACTAAGACATATACAAAGGTATAGCTATTAGCTAATTTTTAAAACTATATAAGAAGTACTAAAACTACACACTATCAGAATAATTGAATGAAAGCTAGCATCCTATGTCAATTTTATGGGGAGATGAAATTGAAAGTTAGATTGTTAGACTTGACCATGTAAATTAAAAGGTTTATATGGTTTATGACAACTAGCAGCTATTTGAATATTTTGATAAAAATTAAGATACTCAATCATTTAGTCTTTAACCTGAATATGGCTCTTATTAGATTGAAACAACACCAAGATTTCCCTATTGCAGTTTGAGTGATCTATCAAATATACTAGAAAATATCAGGTAAAGAAACTGTGAGCTATAGACTTACCTTAAATAAAATGAAAAAATTATCAATATCCCAATATTTCCACTTTATGGCTAGGACTTGCAATACTTTGAAAAAAAAGATGGCTAAGACTTTACTAATTCGGTAACTTAAAGTAAATTTATTGATGATAGAATGATTAATAATCATCCATTCTTCCATCATGTTACTTAAACTGGTACTTAGAGATCAGGTTCAACCCCTTTAATTAAAATACCTATATTTAAGGATATTAATACAAGCTTTTAAGCAACAGACTCTGAACCTTATCCTGGCTATATTTATATGGACTCTGCTCTCTATGGAGCTGCCTGCTGTCTTTAAGCAACTTTTACTGCTAGAGATATAAAATAAGCTAGAAGATTATATGATTAATTATCAATCTTAGGTCCTATTTTCCTTTCTATGACAGCTGCCACACCTATACATAAAGGATATTTGGCTAATACAGATACTAAGTGGTAAGTGCTGTCTTAATGCTTTGATAACAGAACTTCAGAAGAGTTAGATAGTAAATCTAATAAATTTATTCCTAAAAGTAGATGGGAGTCTATCTCTTTGTATATTAGTGATGAAGATAGAAATTATAAAGAGTATAATAATATCTAAATTTAGTAATTGAGTGAAAAGTTAATTAATTATATTCAAGAAGAATCATAGAAAATAGGTTTAAAATTAGATTAAAAATTAGAAAATTTCCTCGCTTTTCTATTTCACCAAGATTCCTTATACATCAGTAAAAAAGATATAGAAAACAAAAACGGAAATGACACTTCCCATTTTAATTTGATGTAAGCTATGAATTTACATTCTGTCAGACTAAGACCACCTCCACATTTTGATAGTAAAATAGGATGGAGAGTAGAATTTAGAACAGGAGATATTTAAGTAACTGATGAAGAAAATGCAGCTTTTTTGATGCTCATATATATACTGGGAAGATTATTTTATGAATCAGAAGAAATTAATTTTTACATTCCATTGAGTTATGTGGAAGAAAATTATCTCAGATCATAGAAAGCAAATAGTATTGTTGATCAAAAATTTTATTTTAGAACAAATATATTTGATTAAAACAAACCTATCATAGAAGAGTTAACAATTAATGAATTATTTTTTGGTAAAGATCAAGCTTTTGAAGGGTTTTATTAAGTATCTGAAAGAATCTGGAAAGAAATGGAAATTAAAGCCTATGGGAGAGAAAACATTCAATAGAATCACTACTTTTAAAAAACATTTTAATTCATTAAAGATAAAACAAATGGAAATAGAATGACAACAGCAAGTTGGATTCGCTAATTTGTTTAAAAGCACCCAGATTATTAAAAAGATAGTAGAGTTACTAGCAATATTGCTTATGATCTCATAAATACTCTTTCATAAATTGCTGAAAAATAGATATCAGAAGAAAATTTTTCCAACATATTTTGAGCAGAAATAGTCAAACGTTTTTACTAAAAAATAAATTAATTTAAATTTATTTGTTTCGATGAATTTTTTGACTAGTAAAATCAAAACATTAAAAAAAGTTTTTAATTTTACTAATTTTTTAATATGTTTTTAATTTAGGTGCTTCTATTGATAATAATATAGATTTACAGTTTTATTATCAAAAATTATTTGATGTTTTTTTATTTCCACAAATAATCAGTTTTCAAAAAAGAAAATTCCCATCTGAAGCTGCTAGTATATTTATTTTTATATGATAGTGTTTTTAACTCTTGAAAATTATTTTTATTTATTTAATTCTATTTGATATCTGATTGTTTAAACTTTAGATAAAAAGATTAAACCTCAATAATTTTTACTTTTAAGAAGGAATTTTTTAAAACTTTTTTTAAATTTCTCACAAGTTATTAATGCAAATTAATATTCATAATGATTGAAGATACTGTTATATTAAATTTTAAGCAAATAAAAATTGCTTAAAAGGAGTGAATAAATTATTTTTACTATTGAAGAATAATTCAGATTCATTGTGCTCATTTTCTAGCTTAAGAAATCAAATTTTCGTTATTAGATTTATAAAAGAAAAAGATACAAGAAAAAATAAAAATGGTAAAACTAAGCAAGGTGAACAAGATTAACTTGTAGAGTTTAATGAAATTTAGGAGTACTAAGATGATTACAAAAATTAAGCCATCAACCAATTTTTTAGACTTTATAAAAAGTTTTAAAATTATACTTTAGCTGATTAACTAAACGAAACTAACATCATATGTCAATTTTATGGGGGAGATGAAATAGAAGGATAGATAGTTAAGCTTGATCATGTTAATAAAAAGGTTTATATGGTTTATGACAACCAAAACCTATTTGATTCCTTTGATAAAGATAGTGATCTATACAATTTCAGTCTTTAGGCCGAATATGGCGCCTTTTAATATAAGACTACACCAAAGCTTCCTTATTGTACTTTTTGTGATATCTATTGTATTAGAAAATGTATAATAAAGAAATTCTGAACTTAAATCCTATCTTAAAAAGGATGAAAAGCTTATTACTATGCCAATTTTCCCACTTTTTGGTTAGAAAATTTGTAGTATTTCGAAAAGAAAGATGGTAAGAATTTAATAAATAATATTACTTAAAGTAAGTTTCAGGATAATAGATTAAGTATTTAAAGATTAGGATCAATTCCTTCAGTTAAAATCCCCATTTTCAAGGATGCTAACACAAACTTTTTACCAACAGAATCAGAGCCTTATCCAGGTTTTATTTATATGGATAATTCGCTGTATCGAGCTGCTTGCTGCCTCTAAGCAACTTTTACTGCAAGAGATGTTAAATAAGGTAGAAGATTGTATGATTAATTATCAATCTTAGGTCCTCTTTTCCTTTCTATGACTGCTGCATCTCCCATACACAAAGGATATTTAGCTAGTACTGACACTAAATGGGATGCATTATGTTAATCTATTGATACTAGAACACATGAAGAAAAAAATAAAGAATCTGCAAATTACACTCCCAAAAGTGGTTGGGACTATATTTCTTTATTCATTAGCAATGAAGAAAGAAATTTAGACTAATACAATAATGTCCAAGTTAGATAATTAAATTAAAAGCTATCTTCTTACTTAAAAGAAGAATAATAGGAAGTTGATTCAAAATTAGATTCAAAATTTGAGGAATTTTTGGCTTAGCTACTCAAGTAAGATGCTTTATGCTTTCATAAAAAAGATCTGTAAATTTAAATACAGATGACACCTCATTATTTAACCTAATTCAAGCTATGAACTTACTCTCAATGAGGCTAAGATCTCCGCAAAGCTTAAACATTAAAATAGGGTGGAGAGTTGAATTCAGAACAGGAGATGTATAAATAACAGATGAAGAAAACGCAGCCTTTTTGATGCTTATATACATACTTGGAAGATTATTTTATGAATCAGATGAAATTAAATTTTATATTCCAATGAGTTACGTTGAAGAAAATTATGTTAGGTTAGTCATCAAAAATAGACAGTGTTATCAATCAAAAATTTTATTTTAGGGCAAATGCGTTTGATTAAGGTATTTGATTTCCTATCACATTTTTTTGGCTGAAAAGAATATTTCACAATATTTTATTGGAAATTTAATACTGATCAAAAAATTTTACATTTTTAATATTTAAAGAAAAGGCCAAGAAAATAACTATTTCAAACTTGTGAGAAGAACAAATTACATTATATTTCTCAGTTATTTTACTCAATTTAATATTTTATCTTATTTTCTATTTTAGGATTTAAATTAAAAAGTACTGACTAAAATTTAATGATACAATAAGAAAGAATTTAGACTTTTAAGTTTAATTGATTATTAATAGTAAAGACGTTTTGTAAATTTTTTTATTTATATTATCATTTGAGGGAGAAACTTTCTATTTTTAATTTTTCTTTAAATAAGGTTTATTTTCTAACTATTATTTAAATTCTCAGGTTATTTTTGTTAAAGAGATATTAATAAAATATTTATAAAATTACAAAATTTGATCAATTATAAAAAAATGGTTTAACTTAAACAAGGTGAACAAGATTAGCTTTTAGAATTTGATGAAAGTTAAGAGTACTAAGATGACTACAAAAAATTGGCTATTAACTAATTTTTAAGACTTTATAAAAAGTTTTAAAATTATACTTTAGCTGATTAGCTAAATGAAACCTAACATCCTATGTCAATTCTATGGGGAGATGAGATAGAAGGATAGGTAGTTAAGCTTGACCATGTGAATAAAAAGGTTTACATGGTTTATGATAACAAAAACCTATTTGACTCCTTTGATAAAAATAGTGACCTTTACAATTTTAGTCTTTAATCTGAGTATGGGGCTTACTAATATGAAACAACTCCAAAATTTCCTTACTGCACTTTGAGTGATTTATCTAACATATTAGAAAATGTCTAATAAAGAAATACTGAGCTTAAAACCTATCTTAAAAAGGACGAAAAGTTTATTAATATGCCTATTTTCCCACTTTATGGTTAAGAAAATTTGCAGTACTTTGAAAAGAAAGATGGTAAGAATTTAATAAACAATATTACTCAAAGTAAATTTCTTGATGATAGACTAATCAATAATCATCCATTTTTCTATTGTGTTACTACTAATGGTATCTTAAGATAAGGATAATCTCCTTAAGTTAAAATCCCCATTTTCAAAGATGTTAACACAAATTTTTTACCAACAGAATCCGAGCCTTATCCAGGTCACATTTATATGGATTGTTCTCTCTATGGAGCTGCTTGCTGCCTCTAAGCAACTTTTACTGCAAGAGATGTTAAATAAGGTAGAAGACTATATGACTAATTATCAATCTTAGGCCCTCTTTTTATTTCTATGACTGCTGCAACACCTATTCATAAAGGATATTTGGCTAATACTGATACAAAATGGGATATATTATCTTAATGCCTTGATAATAGAACAAGTGAAGAAAAAAACAAGGATTCTAAAAAATATACTCCTAAGAGTGGTTGGGACTCGATTTCTTTATTCGTTAGTGATGAAGAAAGAAATTTAGATTTATACAATAATGTTCAAGTACAACATTTGAGTGAAAAGTTATCTTTTTACTTAAAAGAAGAATAATAGGAAGTTGGTTAAAAATTAGATTAAAAGCTTGAAAATTTTTTGGCATTCCTACTCAACTAAGATGCTTTATTCATTCATAAAAGAGATTTAGAAAATTTAAATACTGACGATACTTCCTAGTTTAACCAGATTCAGGCTATGAACTTACTCTCAATGAGGCTAAGACCTCCCCCAAGCTTAAACAGTAAAATAGGGTGGAGAGTTGAATTCAGAACAGGAGATGTATAAATAACAGATGAAGAAAATGCTGCTTTTTTGATGCTCATATACATACTTGGAAGATTATTTTATGAATCTGATGAAATCAACTTTTATATTCCAATGAGTTACGTTGAAGAAAACTTTGCAAGATCTTCAAAAATAAACAGTGTTATCAGTCAAAAATTTTATTTTAGGACAAATGTGTTTGATTAAGGTTTACCAGTAATTGAAGAATTAACAATTAATGAGATATTCTTTGGTAAAAATCAAGTTTTTGAAGGACTTTATTAAATATCATAAAGAATCTGGAAAGAGATGGAAATTAAAGCTTATGGAAAAGAAAAAATTCAATAAAATTTACACTTTTAAAAGACATTTGAGTTTATCAATGATAAAACTACTGGAAAAAGAAAAACTACAGCAAGTTGGATTCGTGACTTTGTATTAAATCATCCTGAATACTAAAAGGACAGTAAAGTTAGTGACAGCATTGCCTATGACATCATAAATACCCTAACCTAAATTGCAGAAAAATAAAAATCTGAATAAAATTTTTCAAATATTTTTTGATTAGAAATAAAAATTTGATAAAACATTTAATTTTTAAATTAATAATTATTAAATATGTAATTTCTTTTTCAAGCAAAAAGCAATCCATTTTTTTTTTAACCAATTTTCAGTAAACATGTTTTTCTTTTCAAATAATTTACACAAACTTTATATTTGAAAATTGATAATTTATAAAAACATCAAAAATAATAAATATCTAAATTTTATTTATGTTAAAATAGTTAAAATTTTTAAAGTCTTAAAACATATTTATTTAATCATTCATATTGAATTTTTTTTAATTTTATTTCCTTTTTGTTTATTAAAAAATTAAATCTTATTATTTAGAATATTTTAGTTTATGAAAAAATTTTTATTTAGGTAAACCATGTTCAATACTCAGAAACACAAAGATCAGAGTATTTGATTTGTAAAAATTAAAAAATCAAAAAAATTTATCAAAATAAAATCTTTGAGAAATATCTTTTATCAATTAGAATTAATTAGCTAAAATGGAAATCGAAAAACCCAACTTTATGACTTAAGAATAAGCTGAGAAGCGTTACGGAATGATCAAATAAGGATCTATTCATTATGACCTTCATTTAGCATTAGAAAAAGGAACAACTTTTAGAGGTTTAGGTAAAATAATTGTTATTTGATAAATACTCAAAAGATTTAATAGTAGGAATATGAATAATAAATATTTAGTTATTATCATATTTAATTGTCATTTTTTATATTTATTTTTTTATGAAATCACTTTTAAAATTTAGTCTAAGCCAGCTTTGAGACTTAGAATTTAATTGAAGACTTATTTATTGATTTTAGAGGTCATGAATTAGTTAAAATAGTCATCAATGGTAATGAATTAAGCTAGGATAAGCCTAATTTTTCTCATGTTTTCGATGGGTTATTTATCAAGTTCCCACTTAATTACCTTAAGAGCAATGAAAAGAATGTTGTTACTATCGTTTACTAAAACAAATATGCCGATGATGGTTTAGGTTTACACTCTTTCACAGATACTGATGGAAAGCAATACATTTATTCATAATGCGAATCTTTCTGGTGTAATCGTATCTTCCCAAATTTCGATCAACCAAATCTTAAGGCTACTATGAAGCTTACTGCGGTTTATCCTAATGACTGGATTATGCTTTCTAATTAGTTTGCAGAATAGTAATCAGCTTTCAGCAAAGAAAATTTCACCTCTGCTGGACCTCATGCCGATCTTCTTCTTGAAGGATTTTCCTTAGAAAACAAGAATATCTCTTTCTTCAAAAATACTTAAACTCTTCCAACTTATCTTTTTGGATTTGCAGCTGGTCCTTATGTTGTCATTAAAGGTCCTAATTCTTTCAATGTAAAATAAAAGATATTTTTTAATAAATTTGATGAACAAAGTTAAGATTTTTTGATAAATTGAAAAAAGATATTTTTGATATCCTTCATAAATTAATAAATTAAAAATAGAATATCCCCATGAATGTTTATTGCAGAGAATCTTCACTTCCTTACTTGAAGAAATATTCTGATTTTATTTTTGAAATTACTAATGAATGCATGAGATTCTTTGTAGAATTTTTCGGATACCCTTATCCTTTTGAGAAGTATGACCAAATTTTCTGTCCTGAATTCAACTGCGGTGCCATGGGTAAATAAAATTTAATTTAAAGAAAGATAGATAGATTTGCCAAGTTTTATAAAATGTTTAAAAAAAAACTATTTAATTAAATAGTCCTTACTACATTTTTGATAGATATTTTCTAGTATTTTATTATAAATTTATGATTATGAAATTTATTAAAAAACACCATAAAAATACAATTAATTGTTCTTTTTATTTGTTAATTTAGAAAATGCTGGTTTAGTTACTTTTAATGATACAAGATTCGTATTTAAGGAGGAAATTTCAGATACCAGAATGACTGTTTTCTTGAATGTTATTGGTCACGAATTGTGTCACCATTGGTTTGGAAACCTTGTTACTATGAAGTGGTGGAATGATTTATGGCTCAATGAATCTTTTGCTGATTTTATGGGTCACTTTGTTTTGACTAAGATATCATCTAAGATAAGACGTATTGCTGATGGATTCGTTCTCTTTAACAACAGAAAAGTTTGGGGGTAAATTATATCAAACATTTATTGGTCTTTTTCATTAATGATATATTTATTTTCTTGAAAAGTTACAACACTGATTAACAAATTACTACTCATTCTATTGCTGGTGATGTTCCAAACACTGAAGTCGCTGAGAATATCTTTGATGGTATCACTTATGCTAAAGGTGCTTCTACTCTTAGATAACTTCTTTCTTTGATGGGTGAAGATAATTTCTCCTCTGCTATGAAGCGTTACTTTAACAAATTTGCCTTCAAGAATGCTGATTTGAATGATTTTATTGAAAATCTTGACATTGAATTCTAAACATTGAACTTAGGTTTCTCCTTGAAGGAATGGCAATAGGAATGGATTTCTACTGCAGGTTTGAATGAATGCTAGCCTGATTTTGATCCTAACAACTTGAATTAACATTCTTTTCTTTGCATCCACTAAACCTGTGCTCTTGAAATACACCCTACTCTTAGAAGACACAATATGAAAGTAGCCTTTTTTGATGAAAACTGCAATATTACTGAATAAACTATTCTCTTAAAGCCTGCTGAAAAGACTACTATTGAGTATGATGGTTCAAAGAATTTCAAGGCTGTCCTCTTGAATTATGGAGATTATGCTTTTATTAAAACTATTTTAGACCCTGTTTCTCTTAAATTTTTACAATAAAATCTTCACAAAATTACTGATGTCCTTACTCGTACTCTTATATGGAAGGCCTTCTATGACATGGTAAACTTCAAAAAAAAGTGGAAAATTTTAATTTATTTTTTATATTATTTTGAACATAGGCTAGAGATGGTAAGATCTCTTCTAAAGAATATGTTGACATCTTCATTAGCTGTATTAAAAATGAAGTAAGTGAAGAAATAGTAGCTCCTTAGTTTACTTATTTATCTAATATCGTAAGCTTATTCACCCCTCTTAAATATAAATCTGAATTGAAATAATAATTATTCAACTTTTGCTACAGCTTCCTTCTTTCCACTCCAAAGGAATTAAAGAATAAAATAATTTCAATTAAAGCTGCTGTCATTTAATATGCTGACTCATAAGAATAAATCTCTTTACTTGTTTAGTGGTTTAGAGGACAAAGCAATGACCTCAAAGAATTAGAAATAGGTAATGAAGGTGAATGGTAGATTGTTTGTCTTGCTCATTAATCCGAAGAATATACCTTAGAAGAAAAGAAATAAGTAAAATTAAAATTAATATAATTTAAATAATATTTTATATAATTATAACAGATCTTTGAAGAACAACTGAAAAAAGACTCCTCTGATACTTCTAAGAATATTTAACAAAAATGCAGAGCTATTGTAGCTTCTGCTGAAGAGAGATTAACTTTATGGAATTAATACATTAATAAATAAGAATTCTCTCAAAGAATACTTTAAAATTCTATGGAAGGATTTGTAAGCACAAAGAATGCTGAATTAATTAAGCCTTACTAAGAAAAATTCTTCTCAGATATCAAATCAGTATATGCAAACTAAATTCCAGAATATGCAAGTGTTGTTTATGATAATTTATAACCTTAAAGTGATGATTTAGATTGGCTTATTTCTCAATTCAGTAATGTTTTATCTAGTGTCCCCTCCACTTAAGTATTCTTTACTCGTCGTCTTAAAGAAACTCTTGACTTACTCCAAAGAAAAAAGAGAGCCTTTGCTTGTTTCTATGAGAGAATTCAACATTGAAACTTACTTAAAAATAAATTCACTATTTCTTTATATCCGATTTTATACCTTACCAATAAATACATCAAATAAGTTAGTTATTAATATTTTTTATTTCGAAATCTTAATACATCAATCATTACAAAAATATATTTTATTCTTCTTTTTCCAGCAGTTTCATTCACTATCTAATAATGTGTATTGAAAATGACAAATTTTATCGTCACATAATCCTATTTTTTCTTGAAAAATTAAATATTGATAAAAAGAATAATTAAAATTATTTGAAAAATTGATTTATTTTAAAAAATTTAATTCAATAAAAAGACTCTTACTATCTCTAAACTTAAACCTCTATATATTTCTAAATTCTTTCTTTAGTTTGAGTTATTATTAACAGGAGTTAAGCTGTTAGAGTTTTTTCTCAAAACGGGAGTCAGTTGGTTTCTTTTTCTTTCTCTTGAGAAAGGAGTTATTCTCTAAGATTAAAAGCTATTACCTTCCTCAATACTGCCATTATAATAAAAGTTTTTATCTAATTTACAAGCTCTATCAAGTAGAAAGAGTTCTCTCTTCTTAATTATTTTTAACTTTTTGATAAATCAGTTCAATTAAAATTAAAGTTTTATTTTAATTCAAATAAAATTTTTGATACAAAATGAAAAATAAATTTATTATCACATAAAATACCAAAATATATAGCTAATACTGAAAAGAATAAACAAATAATACTTTTTATCTATATTACCATAAATATACTATTAAATTAATGCTATTTTTCATTCATTAGTTCTTTTTGTAAATATAACCTACAACTTTTGTAATAGGAACAAGTTCATAGAAATTAGAAAGTTTAAATCTTAGGAAATCATAAGCCATTACTGTATTATTTTGAGCGAAACCAATAAATTCTTATGTCTATCCTTCTTCATGTATTTTTAGCAATTTGTGTCTTTTAGATATGTGGGTTAGAAGAATATTCTTGGATAAAGACTGCAAAGCTACATCAATAGCCTCAGTAACAGTACTATGAAGTGCTTTTTCAGCTAAATCAACTTCATCATGTTAATAAGTTGATTCATGAATTATCAACGATGAGTTTTTAGCTGCTTCTATGAACCTCTAACAAGGGCGTGTATCTCCAGTATAAGAGATTTTTGTTTGATAAATATCATCTGCCTCTAAAACAAATCCATAAGCTTACTAACAATGAATAACAGGAATCATTTTTAAAGAAGAGTAACCAACTTCTTTAAGCTTCAATTTCAATTCTTCTACATTGTTATCTAATCTTTATTTGTTAGAATCTAAAATTTACCCAATTCTTTTGTTTCTAATTTGAGCTTTATCTTCTTCATATGTGTTATATTAAATCTTTTAACAATCAAACTCTAATTTTTTGAATCCATGTGTAGCATATTCAATGAAATCATCGTTATTATATGACTAAATATAAACTTCATTAAATAAGATTCCTCCTTACATCTCTCTTAGAGCATCTACCCATGTGGCCATATCCCAAGGTAAAATTAAGTAAATAGGATCATCACTATATTTAATACCTCTCTTTATTTAAACTTCTTATCTTCTCCAAATAACCTCTTAAAATCCCATATAGTGATCAGCATGAAAATGAGATATCAAAATAATCTTAATTTTCAATAATTCATCATCAATATTTTTATTACCATATATTCCCAACATTTAGAAATAAGTACCATCTCCTGCATCTAGCATTATACCTAATTTGAATATATCATTTTAGTTAAAAATTAATCTTTGAATAAGAGTAGAAATAAATAATTAAAAAAGTTAATGTACTTGTATTATTCTATTCATTTTTTACTAGAATTGAGCTGTTGTTTCTGTATTTGGATGGCAAGGCACATGTAGTACCTAAAAGTATGATTTCTGGGTCAAATCTATTATTATCAAGTTGCTGTTTAGAAGCTTCTACATTTTACTGATCTATTGATTTTTGCTTAAGCTCATCTACTAAATTTAAATATGTTTAATTATATTTAAATTCTTTATTTAATTCATTATTAATAATTGCTTCTAAAGGAATGTAGTCATTATTTGAACCACTTAATGTATACTCAAAGTTTCTCTTAGACAATTAAATATTCATAATATCAGGAAACAATTAATTCAAAGTAGGAAGCTTATCTTCCTAATTAAAATCTTGCTATTTGATAAATTGAGTGTGATTTGTTGAGATATTCAAAAAATGTTCAGTGAAATCTTAATGAAGTTTCGTTACAACACTCTGGTGACTATAAGGGACATTTACAATATCATAATTCTTGTCTTAAATTACTTCATAAAAACCAGGAGTTATGAAAATATGTTGAACGTTAGCATCAAATTTTTTTAAGAAATCATTATATTTAGGTAAAGAAACAATTTCTTTAGGAGCCATATGAACAACAAGAATAAGTTGATTGTCTTAGTTGGGGGCATATAAAATTCTTTTGTTTGAAATAGCCTCATCTATAATAGATTCACTCTGACAATCAAATAGAAGTACACTATTACCTCTTTTATCCTCACTTTTAACATAATCTAATCTGATTATTTCTCCAGAATCTAACTTAATTTCTCCATTTTGCATCAAATTTTTCATTAAATTTTTAGGTATTTTAAATTTATCAAGTTTTTCTTTATCAAGTTTACCTTTGACTGGAGGAAGATTTATTTAGTAGGCAAGACATTTTTAATCATCAAAAGCTATATAATCTATTGTAATCTATTCTTAACCTTTTATTGTTTAGTTTTAAATATCAACAATAGAAGCAGGATCAGTGATTATCTTTTCATTAATATTTTATTTTATAAATTCATTCCATTTCTCAACGTAATAATGAAGATTGAATTCTTATGGCTTTGCATATTTTAATTTTCTAACAGCAACTATATCATTAACTCCTACAATCTTTTCATTAGTTGCTAGATCGTAAAAGCTGTAACTAATGAATCTAGTATAAGGACATCTAAATTTATCAAAAATTTTAACTAAATTTTTTGGCCCATAAATTTTAGTTCCATAAGATGCATCTCCTCCATAGAGAGAAGTAATTAAATTTTGAATACCATTCATACAATCAAATGTATTTCTAGTGAAAAAGATATTCATACCAGAGACTAACTTAACATTATGCTATTTATAATACCTTAAAAAAGGTTCTCCCATATTAAATAGGAACTTGCTTTTACCCTAAGAAACGATAATACAAGGATTCTTTTCATGACTATAATTTTAAAGAATTTATAAAGTGACACGACTCATTTCTATGTAATAAATATGAATGATTTAAGACTAATTTTATTTATTTTAATTTAAAGTTAATTAAAATCTGTAATTTATTTGTGAATAAACCCTATAAATGCTTATAATTTATGCTTAAAAGAATTTATTTATTCTACAGATAGATACTTTAGATATCTAATTATTTATCTATTATTGAACTCAACCTATGTTAATTATTCTTTCTTTTTTCGAAGACACTTTAATTCTACTTGAGTAATTTTAAATCAAGTCCAATAATAACCTCCTAAATCATAAAAAATCCTTAATCATATAACTAATAAACCTCTTTTTCTTTCTCAATTATTTTTCATAAAAAAATGCTTTGATCAAAAGGATTTTATTTGTAATTCATTAAATTATTTTTCATTTATCATTTTTTAGAAATCCTTTTTTTTCTCAAAAACTAATTTATTTTTTTCTTTTTTGACAAATTAAAAAAAACAAGAAAGTCAGCACTAGAAAATATATTCATCGCTTTTTATTAGCACTAACAAAAAAAATTAATACCTTTACTCAAATAATGTATGATCAAACTAAACTAATAATTCAATCAAATAATAAATATTTGTTTAACCTAAAAAAAAAATATTAAAAACGTAAAATTATTTTTTGAGATTCAAAAAATAAATATTAAAATTGATAAAAATATTAATTTTATATTAATAATCATTAAATTAATGAGAAAGCTATTTATTGTTAACATTTTTTGATCTCTGAGAATATTGCCTTTATTTTATTTATTTTTTTTGTTTTATAATGAAATATAATATATTATTAAATTTTAAATAAATTTGGTTATTTTGGATTGACCAAAGTATTTGACAAATTAGAAATTAAATGTTAGTAAATTGCTTACAATTTACATAATTTAAAACAAATAAATAGCTCTAATATATTTATCTTTAAACGTGTAAGATCAATTTTTTAAAATAAAATTTCTAGATTTATTAGAAGTTAAAGAAAAAATAGATCTTAATTAAATCTTTTTAGATTTTAATTTTCTTCTAGAACCTAACTTCTTAATATTTTAATAAATATTTACTCATAAACAAAGTTAAAATATAATTTTTCATTGATTTAAAATTTTTAACTTGATCATAAAATGACGAAGTAATTTAGTGTGCTAAGTGATTAAAACTTAACTATAAATATTAGATTCACCAAAATCAAATTTAAAAAGCATCACCACCACTTAAATTAGTGTTCATTTTTCAAACAAATGGAAATAAAAATTTACTTAACTTTTAATAAATTTTACTTTCATTTGCAATATTTGTTTGATGTCAAAATAATTAAGAGAAAGACGAAAATTATGTTTCTGTCTTTAGAATCTTAATAAAGAGAATACAATACACTTTTCTTGTGAAAAACTGTAATTACCTTTAGTAAAAATAGTCAAAAAATAATTAAAATATCATTTAGTAAAACAAATTATTGTTTTGATTGAATTCCTGTTTTTGTACTTTGAAAAATAAGATAATTTTTTAGGAAATTGAAGTCATCTTTATATTTAAATTTGAACTTTTTTGTTTCCAGAATTTGAAAATAACCATCAACCCTAGTAACTTAAGTAAAATTATGGAAAGTATTTTTAGTTGATATTATTTTAGTATCTTAATAATCACTTGATAATAATAGTTATTTTAAGATATCATATCTAAATTAAATTTGTTTGGTCAAATAAGATTTTAAAATATTTTTAGGAAAAAGTCTAACGAAAGATAAAGTTTTTATAAAATTTGCTTATAATATAAGATAAAAATTAGTAAAAGAAATAATTTGTAAATGGTTGAAGGGTAAAAAGTGAATATTTAATATACAAAATACAATTTTTACTATTTATTTGTGGTATGGGCTTGACTAAATCTTTAATTTGTAAAGGTGAAAGCTTATTATCTAAATTACGTCAAATAAAGACTTATTGAGATATTAATAAATTTCATAAAACTGGCATTTTCATTTCGATATTACAAATCTATTTAAAACAAGAAGTGTTTGAATAGTTTTTGTCTAATATTTCTTTATATATATTTAATAACATAGATAATACCAATATCGCAACAAAAAAAAGAAGACTAAAAAATGTTAGAAACTAAATAAGTACTGATTTATTCAGTTGCAGTTCTTGCTTTCTTTGGCCTTGGTATGTAAGCCTATTACTCATATACCACCCCTTCATTCAATCCTTAATTAGCTATCGATGTCGATTACTATTCTAAGGTTTCTTATTGCGATGTCGATTCTATCTAAAAATGGAATTGTGGTGATTCTTGTAAATACCACTCTGGCATGACTGAAGTTCAAGCTTTCAACGTAAAGGCTAAAGAAGCTCAAGGTTACTGTGCATACGATTCCTCAAACAACCGTATCGTTGTTGCTTATCGTGGTAGCAGCAATATTTAAAACTGGATTTCTAATTTCTAAGCTATCCCTGTTAAGTATGCTGAATGTTAAGGATGTCTTGTCCATGATGGTTTCTAATTAACTCTTAAATTAATATCAGACTAAATTAACTCCTGCGTTCAAAATTTGTCAAATAAATATTAAAGTGCTTAAGTTTTTGTCACTGGGCACTCTCTTGGTGGTGCTCTTGCTACCCTCTCAGTTCTTGAAATTGCTAAAATAGTTGATCCCTCTAGAATTGTCTTTATGAACTTTGGCTCTCCTCGTGTTGGAAATTAATAATTCGTTGAATATTTCAATTCTAAAATTTCTAACAGTATTAGAGTAGTTAATTTTAAGGATATAGTTCCTCACTTACCATTAAAAGTTATGGACTTCAAGCATGTTAACACTGAAGTATGGATGCTTTCCAATGGTGGTATTGATGACTTTAAGGTTTGCCCAACAGAAGAAGACCCCAAATGTTCTGACTCTGTTAAGATCCCTGCTGTTGCTGACCACACTAACTATTTTGGATTCTACACTGGATGTTGATTAGTTTATAAATTCAGGTTGAGTTAAAAAAACAAAGTAGCTTTCACAACAAACAAAGACATATATAATAAAAAATCACTATCCGTATTTATTAAATACATTTTCTTTTATAAAAGTAAAAAAATTTTTGAATTATCATTAACTTTCATGGTCTATCAATTTAATTTACAAGAATAACAAACAAACAAATTAATTAATTAGTTCTTGTTCACAATTGTTTTGTTAATATTTTTTTAGATTACAGTATTAAAGATATTAGAAAAGTAAATAGCTATACTTATTACTAAATAGTTTTCTTCAATCTAAATTAAATACGCGAAAAATCAAAAAACAAACAATTAATTATATGTCATTTTGCGGAAATATTAAATTTTATTTGGAATTTCTCTAATAAAATTAAGAATTTATCAATTTTTGAAAAATGAAAAAAGAATAGATTACTGTAGCTGATAGCAAATTACATTTTAAAAATAAAGATTATATTTCATTCAAAAAATTATTTTTAAATGTAATAAGAGAAAATATTGTTTGATTTCAACGATAAATAAAATATTGATTTGAACACAAAATTATTAGCTTACAGATATAAAAATACAATTCTTAAACATAAAAGGAATTTTGTAAAGTAAGAAATATAAGCACTGCTTGAATAGATTAGAGAAACAATTCACACCATAACAAATTAATATAATTTTTAAATAAGTATAAACTTAAAGGAGAACAAATGAGATTCTTGTTCTTGTTATAGATAAAGAGTATCTGGATCTTTTTTTATTTTTTTCATTAATATCTTCTTTTTATTTTTTTAGGAGATATTTTTTGTTAAGATATTTGTGCAATATATTTTTATTAAAAATCAAAAATATTCAGTAAAATATTTAAATGGATAAAATAACGAAGAAGAATAGATAAAGTCACCGTTTGTTTTTTCTTAATTATAGAATTTAATGAGAAAAAATTCACAATAAATTAAAAAAAATAAAATTTAACTAAATTTTACTTGATAAAATAATTATTGCAAAGCATTCTTCTAATAGTATTTAGAAGTTCTTACAAGATTCAAGATGCAATTTTTTTTTTTTGATAAAAATAACTTTGACGCTTTTTGTGTGTATGGTTGGTTATTTCTATATTCACTTTATAAACAAATTATTAATATTTATATCATTGCAATTAATCAAAAATTCAAAAAAGTTAGCAAATAGAAAGAAACAGGTTAGAGATTTTGTTTTAGAATTAATTTAAAAATAATATATATTTTCCTATATAGGGAGTTAACAAGGGGTATAAGTAATGCAATTCAAAGATGACATTCCTTTGTCTAAGAAAGGAAGTTTGAATAAAATGTATATTAGTCAGAGGAGTATGATTTAAGTAACCAAATCTACATTTTGATCCAACTCATTAATGGTTCTTGTCTTCAGGTTTTAAGTGTACTAAACTTAGGAGATAAAAAATCATATTTCATATAAAAATTGCATAAATACATTAAAGGAATCGATTCCATATTTTATATAAAATAGTCTTGCACAATAGAATCTCCGCGTAATTAGGAAGGTAGAATTCTTAGAAAAAATATTGATAACTCTATGGTCTACTCAGATATTGTAATTGTTTAAATATGCTATTCAAACTACAATTTAACAAACTCGCAAATTATTTGTTGATAAATAGTTGTATAAATAATTAGTTTAAGATTAATCATAATGATTATTCCACTATCACTATGGAGGGAATTGGGTCTAATAACAGGGATGTACCTTAGATCAACTTTAAGACAGACTTAGTAAACAATAATCCTCTTTCACAAAGAGAAGCTGAGTAGTAAAAAACTTTTTAAGCAAAACTATAAAATGATTTACAAGTGCATAAAATATATAAATACTATTTAAACTATTTTAATGTAAAAAGATAATTTGTAAGTTAAAATATGATGATTATGATGATGAATAGCTCTGATCAAAGTAAGGTAGCTAACGTTCTTTACTCTTAAGGAGCTTTAGAAAGCAACTAATAGCCAGCTAAAATAGCTAAAAGTACATCTCTTAGATAGAAAATGGATTTTACCTTTAATGTGTCTCTCTCTATAAATTCAAAACAAATATAAGATACCTTCTTTACACTGGCTAGAAAAAAGTAAATAATTTTTGAAACAAGTTTTGTATTTTAGGTTATAGATTGTAAAAAAAAATATCCAGCAAATATACTTTAAACTAAAAGTTCAAATAGATTTTAATATAAAAAATAATAACTTAATTCTAAATAAAAAACTTTAACATAATAGAGGATTTGAAGTGCTAGAAAGTGGTACAGATGAGGGATTAGTGATCAAGCAAGAAAATAAATCTATTATTTCTTAGATTTGCAAAATGTTTTTTCATAAATAAAATAAGTCCATCAACTTTGTCAAAGAATAGAGTCCACCTTTAATTATAAAAATAAAAATAGAAAACAATACAAGAAAGTGCCTAAAGGTTGTCTATTTGTAAAGACTTTGTGGTGTAATTAATTGCATTCCACTTTAGTGCTTTCAATTATTTAAAATATTTTATAAATCTAGAATCATAAAGAGGGAGATAATTTAATTTCTAGTTTTCAACAATAGATAGAAAAAATCATGAAAAAAGAAAGTAAATAAGAGTAAATTGATGAAGAGATTGTTTTTGATGCAGCGTTTTCATAGCCTAAAACAACAAATTAGTCTATTTTAAATACTGAAACTCCTTTTGAATTAGAGCCAACATCTTATTTCATGTTTTACAAGATTCTTTCTGCTGATAATTACAGCGTTGGAAAAAAAATAAAAGATTTTGTTTCCTCATTTAAAAATTGCTACTCTCAAGTGACTAAAAATACAAACCGCTTAACTGATCCAGTGAGTTAATTAGCTTATTAATAAAATACTATTTAGTTGAAATAATCTTAACTTATTTTATTATTAAAATAGATACAAAATATCTAAATGTTTACCAATGAAATAGTATTAAGCTTATTTAATGAGTTTAATTATGGAAAAAATGATACTAAAAAAGTTATGCCATTCTGTAGGATTGCAGTTGAAACTTATCTCTACTCTAAATTATACTACCTAATTTTTAAGATATATAAAATTGCATGTAATCATGACTAAGATAAATTTAATAACATAATATTAAGGCTCAAAAACTAACATGAAACTTTTTAATCTTACACAGAAAGACCTGAGTTCAAAAGATATTAAAAATTAGATATTTCTCAAATGATTTTCTACCTAGATCAAATAAATATTGTTATGAGCCCTAGTGAAGCTATTAAATATGTTAGTATGTGTTTTAATGCAGCTAAAATAGCTCTAATGGAAAACTAAAAAGGTATGAATAATCAAAAACACATATTCAATTAATAATAATTATATATATTTTACTAAAAGAACGTAAACCAGAAGATGAATTTTCTTTAGAGCAGTAAGATGCACTACTTCTTATTGTACTAGCAATTACATAAACTTAATGTTAAGATTTTGTTGTAAAAGTTTATTTACTTTACGACATTGCACTTAATGACTCATATTATACTTTAAATGAACACAAATGCATAAACTAATTAAAAGTAAAAAATTAAAATCAATTTAAATAAACATTTTTAATTAAAAAATAGTTTTGCTTGTAATATATGCTTAAAACTTATTGAACTTAAGGTAGAATCATATTAATCTAAAATAAAAAAATTATAAAATACTAATTTAAATTAAAAGAAACCTATTCAGAGAAACCTAAATATATAATTTTAATCATAATCACAAATTTAATTTAAAATAATTTATTTATTTATTTTGTAATCTCCTCAAAATGTATGTAAAATTCAATTATTTATTTTATTGAATAGCAAATCAAACCATCGAAATTCTAAACTCCATTTTTCAAATAAAAAACTAAGTTTTATTTTTGAATTTTACTAAAAAAGAGTTCTATTAAAGAATATTTACTGTTTTGCATAATCAAATATTTAGATCAATAATAACTTTAATTATGTAATAAGGCTATCAACACATAGATTTAATAATCTCTCTTTTTTTTAGTTAATAATATCTTAGATGAAAAAGTATCTCAACTTAGTTTTCCTTAATCATAAACAATTTATCAAAATTTCAAATTTCATGAATGTTATTTTATTTATATTTTTTAAATTTAAAGCTTGAATAAAATAATTAGTTATTAGTTTTTATTTGAATGAGTTTAATAAGTAATTTAACATATTTTATAAAAATATAAAACTAAATACTAAATACTAAAATAAAATAATTTATAAATTTATGGCATCTACATTAAACACATTCAAATGGCATGGAAAGGATTCTTGACTCCATTTGAAATTTATCTAATAATATGATCTCTATATTTTTGAAGTGCCCATCTTACATCTGTTGGATTACTCTCTGCTAATCCTATTAAAATGTTTATAAAGTTGATTTACTTTGATTAAACTTTTTTAATAATTTACTGATTAGAACTTTCTTCAAGTCAAATAGTTCTGTATCTGACATATCACTATACCATGTAGTTACAAATATAGCATTTTCTTATTGAAATTAAAAGTTATACTAATTATTATCTAAAATTATTGTTTTAGACAAATCTCTGCCCAAATTATTTAAGTCCTATGTATTAACATAATATTTAGTTTTAAATAAAATAAATTCCAATAATTTACTTTTATATGAACCAATCCTTAAAGATTACAATGCTATCTATACAAACGATAGCTAATTAACCCTTTTTAGTCAAAGGTAGGTATTATTGAATCAGCATACTAATATATTTTGTTAAATTTTAAATAATATTTTTCCTAATTTTAATTTACATCTTTTAATCCTGCTGTAAAAATAACTAACTCATAATAGGTATGCATAGTTTCTAAAAATTCAGCTAAGCCTGGTCTTTGCAAAAAGCATTATTTATCTTAATCCTATTATATTCAAGATATTAAACTTTTTTCCATAAAATTTTAATTATTCTTACATAATGTCCTAATGTTTCATCTAAATCTAATACTAATGTAAAGGGTTTTTCTTTAACATCTTGTTAATTTCTAGGAGGTAAGAAAGGAATATCTAATACAGGCTCCTCTCCAGGTGGTAAACCTATAAGATCAATTGCTGAAAAAGGTTAAGCTGGTTCTAAGGGATGATAAATAGTTTTCATAATAGAGTCTTCATGTAAATTTTATTATCTAATCTGTAAATCCATAAAAAAAATATTATGTTCAAAAATAAAATAAAAACATTAAATTTATTTTACAGATAAAAATGTTCCATTAATGATGTTTTCTCTCAACTTAGTTACTTTATTAAAAAGATCATATTAAAAGTTAACATAATTTTTTTGATCTCAATAATTTTACATTAAATATTGTTTCTTTCCCTCAAACAAAAACTAATAACTGAGAAAATTGGCTTTATTCTTTCAATTTCAGTATTTTCTATCAAAAATTGCTTTTAAAATTCTCTAAAATGTTTATAATAAACAATTAAAAGTTATTTTTCAGTTATTTTAAAAGTACCTTAATATAGATTTTAATTAACATTCTACAAGTTGATTGTTCTTTTTTATATCAAATAGATCATCTTTTTTTATGTTTCTTATTTTTTTAAGCTTAATTGTTTTCTCTATGCTTTAGAACCACATCTATATTTTAGTTTTTAGACCTAATTATTGATGAAATATATTTCTAACTTACATTGCTTCTATTTTCTTAAGGTACCTTGCCAAGTATTTAATTCATAAGGATAAGAAGAGTTTGATAAATTTATTCTAAAATATTTCTCATATCACTCAAAACTTTTGAGAAGAGATTCGTTTAAATAAGCATTGGATTTTCATGTAATTTCAATGACACACATTAAAAAAATGCTATACTGGAAATCTAATTATTTAGCAAATTCATTAAACACTAAATTAAAACTTAAATTTTTTACATTGAGAAGCAAAGCAAAATCAATATTTTCTTTCCATTCTGGATTACTAAATAATGTCTAAAATTATTATAAAATTTATTTCATTTTTCAATATTTGTTTGAATTATATTTTACATGGAGCTTTTCTAGCTTTAATTCAAAGAGAATTTCCCAATAACTTTAAAAGCTAGGATAACCTACTTCATCTCCTTTAAAAGCAAACTTTTATAATTAAATTTTTAATTTCACTAATGCATTTGAGTGAATGTTTTAATAATTAATTCGTTAATATAACATATAATTACATCAACAATCCATAATAGTTTTTCTTCAAGCTCTGAAAGTTTTATTAAATCTATCTTAATTTTAATAAAAAAACTTTAAATATTTGCTTTTATTTGTTTTAATATTTATTTACAAGAAAAGGCTCCTAATTTATATCTTATCCTTCATATACGCTCGAAGTTTAAAAAGATCCTTCAGTATCCTAATTGTGAAATATGTTGAAAAAACTAAAAAAATATCTTGCAAAAACAATACTTTAATTGTATTTAAATATTGGTTTGTTTTCAATTATATGCTGTTTTTAGTTTGGCTTCTTTTTAAGCTTTATCCACCAATATTAGATTCAGATGAACTTTTGCTGCCATTTCTTAATTCTTATTCCACAATGAATCTTAAACTTTTTTGAGCATTGATAAATGGAGTATTTACTTATTCCTTTTCAAATTATATTTATTTTATTAATGGTAGAGATTCATTATATTTCTATGAGAAGTGTTCTTTTTTCAATAAAATTAAATAATTAATCTGAGTTGAAACTCCTATTGATATTATTTTACTGTTAAATCTATGTTCAGGATTAGGATCATTTTTTTTGAAATTATTTACAAACTTAGGAAGCTATCCAGGTGATTTACTAGCTTAGCTTGTAACAGATTAATTATCTTTTTAATTCTCCCTTTTCGATTAAGCCCTTGGTTTCTTCATTCTTTAAAATTTAGATTCTAAGCTTACTTTAACAATACAAATGTTATCAAAAAGAATGTATATGATACTTGTTTCAATAAAAAAATTATTCTTATTATTAAATACAAAAGCAAGCTTTTTATAGTTATCTTTTTTGATAACCACTAAATAGCAGCTAAGTTATAATTTTTGGCTTAAAATATTTAATAGTAAGAAATAATTTTTATTATATCAAATTCGAAATTAATTCATTAAGCTAAAATCATTTTATTTTTATTTAACATTTTTTCTTTCAAAAAAATATTTGCTTAACTATTCTTATCTATTTATATATTCTTCAAAAGTTAATTTACTAATTAAGATTGCCAACGAAACCATAAGCTCTTTGAAAAAATAGTTTTAATCAGTTATAATTATTTTAATGTCAAAAAACTTAGTTTTATTATGTATAAGTAAGTATTTAAAATTAGTATTTAGAATAACTAAAAAGTAAATTTTAAAAATAAATAAGAAAAAAAAGAAACAAATCATAATTTATTTTTTTAAAAACTTACTTCATATTTTAATACAACTTATGTACTTAAAAATACTTGAAAATTTGTTTCATAAATCAAATTTAAAAAATTCTATCCAAAATTGTAAAAACAAAAACATTTTATCACTTTCAATCCAAATTTTTGAACTTTACCTAAAAAGAGAAAAAGTTTAAAATCAAAAATTTATTTATTTATATTTTTAATTGATCTAAATTAGATATCAAATAGAATAAAGGCACCTTATGTAAACAAACATTTTTAAAAAGAGTTAATTTTTCTATTAAAACAAAGGATTTTAAAGTAAAATTTTTTAGATTTATTTATTTTAAATTATTATTTGAATTTACAAATAAGAATTCAATTTTAGTTATCAAATTCGGCCTTCATTTCTTCCTCATATCTTTGAAGGAGATAACGAATTCTATCCATAATTTGCAAGAAATCTTATCTGCCAATTTATCTTGTGTTGTTACGATCATAGAAATTGATAAGTATTTCCTAAAATTACTTGATAGTAGCATCTTTAAATTCAACTTAAAGAAGGACAGCATCTATTTCTGTGGCATCAACAACATTATTTTAATCAACATCAAATATTTTAAAGGCACTATCAGAAATAACTTACCATCTTGTTGTATCTTCTAGAATCCATACCAAAAATTTATTTGTTTCTTTTTAATCAGAACACTTTTCATTAAATTCTTCATCTTAATCTTTTCCTTCCTTAGCTAAGCGATGGCAATCAGTATAAAGACCAACTTCGAAAGATACATAATTGTAGATTGCTCTACCTGTTTTAAGTTCACTCTTTGTAGCTGTAATTGAATTGAATACTTTTTATAAAAATTAATTATATTCATCCATGGCTTTCTTATATTAAGCAAGAGTAATTGTATCTGATCCTTTATTAGCAATTTTGGAAAATAATAATTTTTGATCTTTTTAGGCTTTCTTTCTGTCTTCATCCTATAACGAATAAGAAAAGAATTCTATAGTTTCTTCCCATTCTTTTTTAGTCAAAACATCTGCTCCTGTCTTGCTTCTCAAACGGAAAGATGCAGTAACTAATGCATCCCAAATTCTCTTTTCATTAATGATATGACTAATTGAATTCATTCCTTCTTCAGATAAATCTTCTATAGCTTCTGCATGATACTTCCTAATTTCTACCATAAAAATAGAAAGGAAACTATCTCTCATCAATAATGCCTTTTTTAAATTGTATTCCAATTTTATTTTTTCTGTAATTAACTTTTTGGCTAACTCCTCTTCACTCCATTATTTAATATCTTCTTTAACTTTTTTAACAGTTGTTTCACCAAAGTAAATTATAGTTATGGTGAATATAAGTAGAATGCATGAAGAGCATACTTTAAATTTTCTTCCTTCTTTTCCCATACGAGATGTCGTATGATATGTGTTTAAATATTCCTTTATTTCCTAAAAATAGTTTTTTAAATCCTCTCAAAGTTTTGTTTGGATATTTACAAACCTTGAACAAAAAGTAAAATTTTTTAAATTAATAAATATATGAATATTTTTAAATTTATAATTCATTAAAAACAGTGACAATTTAACTAATATTTTCTTAAGCTTCTATTTTTGAAATCAAAACAAAATAATTTCCATAAAATATTTTGCTTAAAAAATAAAAATCTAATTAAATGACATTTTAATTTAATTTATCCAAAGCAATTAGATGTCTTCTGCTTACAATAAAATATTCAATATTTCTAAATATCTAAATTTTGAATTAATTAAATAAAGCTCAAATACTACTATTTATTTTAAGAACAAAATTTTTATTTTTTAAAGTTATAAAAATATTATTTGATCAAATATATTATTAAATCAATTAATAAATTGAATATTTGTATTTATAATTTCAAGTTTAATTTATTTTTCAAAATCTTTTACCAAAAAAAGTGTTTGTTGAAATATTTATAATTTATAAAATTAAAAGTGATGGAAAACTTATTAATATTATCTAGATTTTCATCTTTTTTTAAATTAATTAATTAATATTAATTATTTAGATGAAAAAGTAATCAAATAATAAACTTTTAATAGTTTTAATCTAATTTACATTTAACAGAATTAATATTTGAAATGAATTCAAAAATTTAACAAAAAAAAAATTAATAGAAAATATTTAGATTCAATTAATTCTAAACTTTAAAAAAATAATAATGAAAAGTAAATAAGCAAATACCATCCAATCTTTAAGTAGAAATTTAATGTGTTGAATGTTTGTTTTGAAATTGTTATTATAGACAGAAAAAAAAGGTAAATGATTCTGAAAATTAAGGAAAGAACTAAAAATAAATAGTTATATTAAGGGTGTATAGAAACCACAAATCAGCTGTTATTAATAAATAGAGACTTGAAAAAAATTAAAATGAGAAAAAGAATCAATCAAGAAATAATGTATGAAATTGGAAAGGGACAGTATTTTTATAATAATATTTATTATTGAATGAATAATTAGCAAATTTTGGTAATTCAAGTTTATTCCAATGAATTGTTTATTAACTTTGCTTCTATTCAATAATTCAGTGAGGGTTCTCTAACAAATTTTTTAATCTAATAACTAAGTAATAACTAAGGAGATAGAAATTTAGGTAAATAGAAAGCATTATTACAATATTAAAATCAATAAATAATAATAATAATTATTTTTAAGTATATTTTCAATTTAATAACCTATAAACAAACATAAGAAAGGTAGGCAGGCACCAAGCAAAAAATAAAAAGAACTAACATTATTTAATTTCTAAGGAATTAATCACTAACTTAAAATAATACAAATAGTTTTTAATAAAATAAGTCTCTATAGCCCTAAACAAAAAATATCAGATCTACTTTTTATATAGTATAGCAAAAAAGTTTTATTTGAGAAATAATAACTTTCCATAACTTCCTAGTTTGTAGTGAACCATTACAGAAAAAACTTTCAGCTATTTCATATTGCTAAAGACCTATTTTAACAGTTAAAAAATGGGTAATTGTTTTGTATCAAAAACTAAGAACAAAACAGAAAAGTAGTCTACAGTAGATGGCGAAAATGATGCATAACATGAAAACAATTAAAATAAGGATTAATAAAATAAAGAGGCTGATGAATCCAAGAAAGCGCCAAAGACCGATGTGTCTGAAACTCCATAGAAGGATTTAGCAGGATAAGCTAATGCAAATGACAATAAAAAAAAGGAAGAATATCCCAAAGAAGATCCTGAAGAAAAGAAGAATGGAGATAATAAAAGGAGCTCATTAAAAGAATTTCAAGGGCTACAGAGCAATGGAATATAATTAAAAGTCGATGATAAAGATGAATCTAGTATGAATCATATGTCAAATAGGCAAATAGATACTTATGATTTAGAATCACGCATGGATTCTGTAATAATTACATTAAAAATTATTAAAATTTAATATTTGAAATCAATTAAATAATAAAAATAATATTTCAAGGCTAAAATGTTTTTAAATATTTTAACAGGAATAATATAGATTGAGGAAACGTTTTGGTAACAAGAAAGTCAAAAAAGTTAGAGCAGAAACAGTAGATGATAAGATTGTGATAAGCGAGAAAATTGTTAAAAGTTAAAGGCAAATGACTCCAGCCGATCAATAGTTTATTATTAAATCATTAGGAAAACACTTTGTTTTTTCATTGCTGAATGAGGTGAATAGGTAGATTTACTTTATTCATTAAATTAGCAGTTTTAACATCACTTTAGATTTGGATTAGCTTGAAAAACTTATTTGTAATTTCTTCTTAATGTTAAACAATAGGGATAAAGTTATTGGAAAAATGTTTTATTGTGAAAATTAAGAGGAATATATATTTAAATAAGGTGACGCTGCTTCAACTTACTTTATCATAGGTATTTACAGTTCTTTTACTCTTGTTATTTCAATTAAATCTTTTACAATCTTAGTTTCCTTTTAACTTTTGTTAATATTTGTTAAAATTAAATTTAGAGAAGGGTGAGTGCTTTGTAGAGATAAACGGTGAAGTTAAGAAAAAGCTTAATATGGGAGATGCATTTGGAGAACTTGCACTTCTTTATGGAGCTCCAAGAAGTGCTTCAGTCAAGGCTGATGGAATTTGTGGTCTTTGGGGTATCGATAGAAGCACATTTAGAAAAGCAGTTGAGGAGATAGTAAGAACTGAATTTGAAGAAAATAGAAATTTTATAGAGAAGGTTAAATTCTTCAGTAAGCGAAATGAGTATTTAATTTGTAGTTTAATTTATCTTTTAATTTTAAAAGCTACTATGACAACTGCTTAAAAGGATGCAATTACAAATGTTCTCATAACTCAAGTATTTAAAAAAGGAGAGAGTATAGTTAATGAGGGTGATATGGCTTCTTCTTATTACATTATTAAAAAAGGAAAAGTTGGAATATTTTAAGGTAATAATGAAAAACCTATTCGTACTATGGGTCCAGAAGATTCTTTTGGAGAGCAAGCTTTATATGAGAATTCTAAAAGAGGAGCTACAGTAAAGGCTTTAGATGATGAAGTTAGGTGCATTGCATTAGGTAGAGATACTATATAAAAAGTTTTGGGAGATAAAATTTAAGTAGTTATGTATAATAACGTTATGAGGTGGGCTTTTGAAAAAAATAATATTCTAGCTAGATTTACAAAAATATAAATAGAAAAAATAATTAATGCTTCTTCGTAGATTTAATACAAAAAGGGTGATCTTATTTTTAAAAAAGAATAGCCCTGTAAAAAGCTTATTTTCGTATTAGAGAGCTGTTTGATCAACAAAGTAATTATTGAAAAAATAAAATTTTCAATTAATTTAAATATAATTTTTTTAAAAAGAGCAATTAGAAAAAGGTTGTCGATAAAGGTCATGCTTTTGGTGAGCAGTGGCTTTTTGAATAAAATAAAAATAAAGTGCTTGATGATGATTTAATCATGGAAGATAAAGGTTTATTAGGAGAAATCAATCATGATCAATTAGTCGAATGTATAGGAGGACCTATTGAAGCAATTCTTAAGAAAAACTTGTAATCTCACGAAGTAAGATATATGAAGAAATATGATGCATCCACAAATTCAAAATATGCTGAACTAAAACTTGAAGAGATGGTTTACATAAAAAAATTAGGTATATTCAATTAAATAATATAATCCTTCAAATTAATTTGAATTTTCATTTAATTTAGGTTTTGGATAGTTTGGTAGTGTTTACTTGGTGAAAAATAAGCATGATAATTAATTCTATGCTTTAAAAGTTATCTAGAAAGCTTAGGTCATTTAACAAAATTTGGAAAAGCACTTGATAGTATTTATTTATTTCTTACTTTTTTATTTTCTATCTTCTTTTTTTTCTTTTCGAATTTTAAATAATTTTCATTCATTTGTAATCAATTAAAAGTAAGAGAAAAAAGTCTTGGAAGTGGCTTAATTCCCTTTTATGATGAAATTTATTAAAACTTTTAAAGATAACTCAAATGTCTATTTCCTACTTGAGTACGTTAAAGGTATGGAGCTATTTGATGTCATTAGAGAAATAGGTAACATTTTAAATATGATCTATAGATGTTAAAACAACTTTTTGATTTCAAAAAAATAGGATTGCTAAATACTTATGACTCTCAGTTTTATATAGCATCATTATTATTAAATATTGAATATTTGCATACAAATTCAATCATTTACAGAGATATTAAGCCAGAAAATATTATTATTGATTACAAAGTAACAAAAATTTTTTCTTCTTTAATTCTATAATTCAATATATATATACTCTAAAAAGGGATATATGAAATTAATTGACATGGGTACTGCCAAATTCTTGAAAGGATCAAGCGGAAAAACTTTCACAATTATTGGTAAAAAATATTATATTTTCTTTACCAAAATTTTATTTTAAAATGGTTTTATTAAAAATAGGAACCCCACATTACATGGCCCCTGAGATTTTAACAGGAGCTGGTTATACTTACAGTGTAGATTTGTGGTCAATAGGTGTATGCTTATATGAATTCATGTGTGGTGGAGTTCCTTTCGCTGAAGATGTAGAAGATCCATATGAAATTTACGAAGAAATTATTCATAAAAATCTTGACTTCCCAACTTTTTTGAAAGATAAGCTTGCCAAAAATATAATGAATCAGCTACTGAACAAACAACCTTAATTGAGACTTGGAGGTTCTTTTGCTGCTCTCAAAGCTAACTAGTGGTTTACCACTTTTGATTGGGTATAAACCATTTGTTTATTTGAAATTATTTTAAATATTTGATAAAACAAAAAAAGGATAAATTAATTGATAGAGAACTGAAGGCTCCTTACATTCCACCAAAAGATAAATTGATATCAGACTAAGAAATTATGAAAATGGAAAATGCCTCCAAATCAGTAATTGCTGAAATCAAAGTAACTTTTTTCACATAAAAAAAACCCAAATAATAATAAATTTTTTAAAATTAGATTGAGTAAGGAAATGTAAAATATGATAAAGATAAAGCTAAAGACCCGGATTGGGATAGAGATTTTTGAAGGTTGAAATCAAAGAAAAACTAATTTAAAAAGATTTTTATAGCAAATTAACTTACTTGCAAATAATTGCAAAAAGAAATCAATCAATCAAAAATACTTACATACAAATATATTATAATTATAGTAACAAAGGTCAAATCTACTCACCTACCCATTTTACTAGTTCATTTATCTCAAATTACATATTAATATAAACAAATAAACAAAGAATATAAATTCACTAACCTAATAACCATAAATATTTCAGATGGCATTATTGTCTAGCGCCACTGCTTATTCATCTTGTTCTATAAATTTTAATAACAGTAAAACTGAACATAATAGTAATAACGATAATAATAAATAAGTAATAACCTCTTCATCAAAACTTATTTTTGATTTGTAAATAAATAAATAAATTGTTTATTATTAGCTCTATAAAAGATTAAAGTAAAGTTAGAATAAAATACCACTTCAAAATAAGAAATAAAAATTCAATCACCTAAAAATTATATTTCGATGCTAACTATGATATTTTATTTATTGTTAAATCATATTTTCCTGCTAAAGAAATTTAAAAATTCTACATTTTCACTATTATAAACACTATTAAAACTACGTTTACTCAATATTTTGATGAACCAATAAGTATTTAATAAGTTTCTATGCGTAGTCAATTTTATTCATATTTTATATGCAATTGAATCTTTTTAATGAAATCCAATCTCACAAATTTTTTAGACTTAATTATCTGTAATTTCCTTGTTCTCTACTTTCTTTTATTGGTTCTATTCAATTTAGATATTGATTGATTAAAGCAATATTTGTATTTGCTGCTTACGCTAGCTCATATTTTTTGTATAGTAAAAATTGTATTTTTTTGAATAAATTTTAAGTTTATACAATCAAAAACAAAAAATAAATATTTTTATGCTGAAAAAATGAATGATAACTCTAGTCAAAGCTAACTTTACATTTGAATAAATTATTTTTACAAAAGAAAATATTCTACAAAAAAGGTTTTACAATTTTTTTAATTTAGAGAGTAAGAAATAGATTATTTTAATATAAAATTAATATATATATGAACAGATAAAGTAATAAATCATTTAAATCAATCATCTCCTTTTATACTTTATTTTATTTAGTATTAATTAGATGACGCATAATTGATTAATAGATTTTGGGAAAATTTTATTGAAATAAGAAATCCTCAAATTAATTTTGATTTAACTATTCAGCTAAGGCCTACTATTTACAGTAATTCACTTATCAAGTTTGTAATAAAATCAATTAAAACTTTCTATTAGGGAAGGATTTTTCACTCAATTTATTTAATGAGAGAAATTTTTTTTTGTAACACTTGAGACAGCTTATAATTTCTATAACTGTATTGTGGGAATGTACATGTATTTTCGTCTTAACTTGTCTCACTAGTATGAGATCTCTAGGTATTTTGAGTAGATTTCTCATTCATAGTGGGTTTTTTAAAGTAAGCAATAATGCATGATCTTTTTAGTTAACCTTCTTATACAATTTATTGAGTTTTTTAGCTAATACTTTTTTTTCTAGCTTCAAGCAATAATTTGTTGCTATTCTTTAAAAATGGAGCAAGTTTTGCCTACATCTCTTTAATTTTTTTCAGACATACTTTCAAATTTTAGTAGGTTTGTTAATACAATTCTTCAGAATATATTCCTTACATTTATTTGAGTCTCTCAAAGAGAAGATTCTCATCTATATCTACACTAGATAACTCTTCCTGTTCATCAATTAAATGAGGTATTTCTAGGTCATCATATAATTTAAATCTTATTTTGTATATATCCTCATAGTATATATCAAACTACTCAACTAAGTATTGCAGCATAGAATCGTTTATTTTTAATTTTTTTTTGTCATTCTTACATGAGTTAGTGCATCCCATTATGCTAATTGCTTTTTTGCAATTATTAATTGGGAAATCTTTTTTTATCTTTTTAAACTTTTTTTTTTTATAAAGATTATAATATAAAATACATTTGAAGTTGATTTAATTTAATTAAATTCAATCCCAAGATAAATTGCTTGAAAAATTTAATGATAACTTATTTATTCTTCTAATAGATAGGCATCTTTTATTCAAAAAAAAGTTAAGTTCCTCTTAAATAAATAAAAATTGTAAACTAATAATTCACTAAGTTACCTATTGTTTTTTTGTTATCATAAAAACTAAACTTAAATTTTACAATTAGATAAAAATACAAATAGATAAATAAATAATCTTCTATTTGTTATCCGTTACTTCTACCCAAAAAAATATAAAACTGAAAAAATAGACCATTTCGAGTATCTAAAGCTCCAAACTATAAAACTCATAAAATAGATGAATAAGTAGTAAAATTTCAAACTAATTCATCAGATTTTCTATCTTGTTTCTATTTTTTAATTTTCTAATTCTAATGGCAATAAATTAACTAAATATTCACCTACTCAAACATTATTATTCTTTATTTGATTAATTTATATCTAGTTTAAAATTAGCCAGAAGTAAAGCTTTCATGCTAGTTTAAAGCTAAACATTTTGAATATTAGATTTTAATTTTAAACTAAAGTTTAATTTTTGTTAATATTTTTTTTAAATAATGAAATAGATGATCATATTAAAAAATTCTACATCAATTTAATTTATTTAAAGAAAAGTTTATCACATAGAAAATAATTTTTTGATAAAAATGAAAAGTAAATCTTATTTTTTTGTTAATGACCATAAATTTACCAACAAATCTTTATTTTATAAAATTTCAATAATCTAATAAGAAATATTAAATATTTTAGATTTTAATCAAAAATTAGAATCCTTATTCATTAAATTAAAAAATTTTCAATCTTATTGTTATTATAAATACAAAAAACCTCTTTCCTATAAAAGTAATTTCCTAAAAAAAGTATTGCCTTGTAATATTCATTTTTTATTATCTGATTGATAAAATTTAATTAATATTGCTAATTCAGGAATTTTTTTATTAATTATTTTAAATTTTATTTTGAAAACCTTTCATATATTTTGTTCATTATCAAAATGTGACAATTTTGTTGACTTTTCAGTGAGATTTTTAGATTAAAATTGTTTGTTCCATTTCTAATTAAATTTTAAAAAAACTCTTAATAAAATTAAAAATAGAAAATATTTTATTACTTAAAAACATCAGTAGAAGCTAAATACTGCAAATTTTAATATACTTCTTGGATCTCATAAGGTGTTAGTTACATATTAACTTTATTTAAAGCTTTCTATTAGATTTTTTAGTTTATTTTGATTCTTTTTTCTTGTTTTTTTGATACAAAAACATGAGAAAGAAATCCCTATTTCTTCAAAAGCTAAATCCTCAAAGTAAATCTCAAAAATTGCTTTTGCAATCTTTTGGATGACTTATTGCTATTCTTTCAAAAGATTGGCTATCATTAAAATGACTTATTTATTCTAACTACTTTATTAAATATATTTGAATTTTTTAAAATACAATATACTAGAGATTATTTAAAAGTATTATCAAATTTAATTAAGTTTTTTCAATTTATTTATGAAATAAAATATATGTTTTTGATATCAAAATAAAAAACGAATAGTTTTTTAAATATAATTTATTTTAAAGTATTTTTAAAAATAAACTCTGCAGAGAACATCAAGCTATTAAAAACTAACACCAGCAATAAGATTTGAAAATTTTTATTCTCTTTAATGATTTATAGAAGCTTTATTTAGAAATTATTTTTGATTTGATCTTCTTCAAGCATCTTTAGAATTCATTAAAATGAATGATAAAACATAAAATAAATATGATAGAGTGTTATTTGAAAGTTACTGCTCCAATTTTTGTAGAATTCCTATTTATGAATAATAAAATTAATAAGTCATTCTTATTGATTGCTTGGGGTATATCATCCAGAATACAATTATATTAAGTTTAAAAACCTAAATAATGAATTATTTAATAAATTCTATATACCCTTAAATAAAAATTAGACAATCTTATAACTTAGCCAATAATTTATTGAGGTAGAGTAATAATATAATCTCAAGATAAAATTGAAATTGGAGAATGTGATAAGATGTAAAATACCTTTATTTTTGTAAATCTAAATAAAAAGAAGCATAATCTTATTTAGAATTACTCATTCAAAATGTAAAAAGTAGTAAATAATTAACAAATCCTAAAAAAATAATAACAAAATGAGGAAAAATAAAAAGAAAAATAAATGTAAAATGTTGAATGAGTTTATGGAGAAGATTTTCTAATCAAACAAAAAAAAGGCTTTCATTTCAAAAAAAAACTTAAAATTTATCAGAATTAAAAAAGTATCTTTAAGGTTCATAAACATTATTCAAAATACACAAAACATTTTGGAATGATAGTGAAAAAGAAAGGATAAATATCCTGTTTTATCAATTATTTATAAATGAATTGAAATGGATAAATAATTAATTCACTTTGTAAAAGAGTGTTTTTAAAACTTGTGTTAATAGACGAAGATCATTTTTAAATAGTTGGATGACTGATAAATTGATTTTCTTGAATTTTAATTATTTTTTTTTCAATTAAAAGAAACTCTTTTATAAATTAAAATGAAATTTAAATTATTGTTTATTATTCCTTTTAAGGTTACTCAAATACTCTAAATAAGATAAAGAAGAGCTTTAAAAAAGCTGAGGTAAAGTACAAATGCTACTTTTAATCATAAAATGCAAAAATTTGATATTAGCGACATTTTTATTTACTCTTTTTAATAAGAAATCAAACCTCAAAGCAGTAAGTAATTACTCTAAAAATAAAATTTTATCAATTAAAATTAAAGTTATAGAATTTTGATTTCCTGCTATAAACACTTTTATTATTTAATTCAGGATAAAAAACTTAAAAAAAAGTTTTATTTATTTTTCAAAGGAATAAATGTGCTTTTATTAAAAAATTCAATTAATAGATTTGTAATCATTTTTGAGGTAATTATTTGCAAAATACTATTTTTAGAATATTTGAATAAATATTTTAGAACAATTAAAAGTGTTTTCTTTTGCTGAATCTCAACTTACTGACCTTTTTAACTTGTTACAAATTGAATTGTTTCATTAATTAACTTATATCGTTTACAAAAATAAATATTAAAAAATAAAAATACAAGTTTTGGATATTTTTTCTTTATCCTTTCAAAAATACAGTTTTTAAAAGTGGTTAATATTTAATCATTAATTTTATTTTTTTGTATTTTTGAATTTATTTTTCATCCTATTAAAGTATGATGCAAAAAAAGCAAATTTTATCACCAAAAATTATGCTTTATAAAGAATAGTAAGAAGAATATAATAAAATTTGTTTTTGTTTGAATTAAGTTGTCTAGGTATTATTTAAGTTATTATGTGATCAATTTATGATTTCTTGCAAAAAAAACCTTATTAATTTAAAAGGCCCTTACTAATAGATGATTGTAAGGTAAAATAAAGGATTTTTTATTTTTTTAACCATAAAACTTTATTAGAACTAAACTAAATCTAAATAAAAATCAGTTTTTATCTAATTCAATTTTTGCAAAATCATAATATAAAGTTTTTAAACATAATTACACATTAAAAAAAGGTTCATAGATTATTTTTATTCTTAATCCTTAAAATAAGAAAAATCGACTTATGAATTGTTTAATTTTTTAAATAAGAAAAATAAAAAGTATA
This sequence comes from Tetrahymena elliotti 4EA, assembly GCA_000231825.2. NCBI lineage: Eukaryota > Ciliophora > Oligohymenophorea > Hymenostomatida > Tetrahymenidae > Tetrahymena > Tetrahymena elliotti. The sequence goes on from JH720340.1 coordinate 147,582, forward strand.
TTTGAAAAATAGGGGATTTTTTTATATGTAATCTAAAAATCCTTATAAAATCCAATAAAATTATCATTTTTTTTTAAGATTACAAAGCAAATTGATTACAGTGTAATATTTTTTATTCAAAGGTTTTGATGAAAATAAACAAGTCTCAAATAATTAAATAAAGAAAGCCTAGATTATAGACTTTAGAATATTTAGATGTTCCATAAAGTTAAGAAGAAATGAAAATAAATTTCAAAAAGTCTTGATAAAATTTATATAAAAATAAGAATAAAGGATATTTAAGCCATTCTCTGTCTTCTTTATATTTGATGTCAGTGATTCATAAAAAAATTTTAGATCAATTTAAGAGTTAAGCCTTATTAAGATATAAAAAATAAGTAAAGTGGGAAAAAACCATGAGGTAACTAGGGATTGGTCTTAATTTTATCTATTTGCAAATAACAAATAAAAATTATAAACAACTAGTAAATTTTGGTTTTATAAAAATTGAATATTTTAAATTACAGTTGGTAATGATAAAATCACATAAGGGAAGAATGAAATTAAAGTAGAAAGAGAGAAAGATTTAAATTTTGTTATTGCTTTTTTTAAAGGGGAAATATATTAATAAGTTAAATTTATTTCTTTTATAGATAAAAATAGGTATTTTATTTAATTTTTATTCCTAATCTTCAAATATTTACAATAACTCTAAGCTATTTTTATTATGTTGCAAATTAGATACTCTATGAGCTAATTTATCATAGATTCTGATCAAATATTTTAATTATTTTTCACTGATTACTCTTTTTTTTGAATATATGAGAATTTATTTATGTTTATTTTCTTATTACTATTATTATCTATTCTTTTTATGACTGATTCCAAACTCCCCTTCCTTGAATTAATAAAGTATGTGTCTTTTGTGATTTTCAAAGGTGCTGAATAAATATCTTAAATGTTAAGTAAAAGTTTATGAATTAAAATATTCTATGTAACTTCTAAAAATGTTAAATTCGTTAGCTTATATGAGAATGATTACAGTACTGAAGTAAAATTAAATGAGGAAACTTCTCTATTTTAGATTTATTTCTAAAGCTATTTTTATCTTACAAATTCTTCTTATTTGCAAAATAGAAAAAAATCGAAGGTGAATCAAAGAATTAATTAATAATAATATTAATTAGTATACCACAGTAAACTACTGCCTTTTTACCAAAAACGCTTGGATATTATTTAATTAATAATATTATTCTGATATTATCTAGCGTTCTATGTTTATGCTATTCACAATTATAATATATTGCTTTACTCCATAATAAATGAAAATTTCCTAAAAAGAGTTAAGCATCTTTTTACTTCTAATTTCATTATAGGGTAAATTAAAAACAGCTTGATGAATTTATCGAAATATTGAAAATGTAAATAGGATAAATTTCTTCATTAAATGAAGTAATTATATTAGAAAGAAATTTAAACTGCTCCTTCAAAATGTAAATTCAGGTGAAAAAATCAATTGACTAGAAAAAAATTTGTAATTAAAAGTTGTATTTACACTCGAGATTTGAAGTTTTAGGATAGAAAAGGTTTATTTTATATCTAATGAAAGAAGTTTTTCAATACCCAAAAGAGCTCAAAATTGATGAAAGAAAAAAATTCTAAAACAAGCATGAAAAATGTAAATTTAAATGGGAGGTGCAAATGTAAAGTAAATCACAGATAATTAATTAGATTGCTTTATTGTATGTGAATTAGATCATTATGCTATATAAAAAGAAGCAAGTAGTAAACTACACATGCCCAATTAATTATAACATAATAATTAAAACAAAAAATCAAGGGAAAAACAAAGAAAGAGAAAGAAAGGGTGGGGATGTTTGTTTGTTTATTTTTTAATTTGTAAAATAATAAATAAAAACAGAAAAAAATATATAATCATATAAATTAAAAAAGAAATATTATCCAATAAAATTTCCTCTTTAATAATTTACTGTTGTTTTCCTTCAAACAAACAAGCATAAAGAGTCTACAAATAAAAACAATAAAATGTTATCTTCCTAATCGGATTTATTTTAAGAGCCATCTTGTGATGATTGTCATCATGGCCTATTCAATGAAAGTTCAGTTTAATATCTGAGTAATCATAATTAGTCATTCTTTTCTTAGTAATCTAGCACTTCATCTTAGGACAGGTGCCCTTCTTACTTGCTCTCAGATGAAACAGTACCTATAAGAAAGGAATAAACCAATCAATAATTATGCTAACAGAACTTAAAGGTCCCATAATAACTTTTCATGAAAAATTAATAAAATAAAATGGTCATACTCAGTAAAAAGAACATGAAAAAATAAGTTGAAATGAATAGCAATACTTCACTTACTCTTTTAGGCTGCAACCTCGGTACATAGGAAACAGGTGAATCTGATGATAATAAATCAGAGAGTGCAGACGAAAGTGTTAAAAGATCCTCCTATGATAATTTTTAAGTATCTTTGGGAGAAGAAGATGAAGATGACACAAACTGCTTTTAACTTAAAAAGAAATTTATTAGCCCCCGTGCAGTTCATAAATTAAACATAGAAAAGACTTAACAAAAATAAACTTAATTAGATTTAGCTCTCTCATCTTACATTCCTTAGAATTATAAAAACACAAAATATTTCACTTCTTACAATCGTAACCCAAGATTAAATCGTCTTAAAAAGATAAACAATAATTTAGATTTATAGATTTAAGCCAATACTAGAAATTTATCTTTAAATGAAAGAATTAACACTGAACCAGTAGCTTCTAGGTCTAATACCCCAATCAGAGAAAAGCCAACAAGTGTCAAAAGATAAGTCATTTAAAGTAATCTCTTTTAAAACTGTAGCAATTCTATCAACGGAAGCTACTTAAAATAGAATCCCCAACAAATTGAGTAGTAATTTGAAAATGAAAAAAGAAGAATATAAACCCATAATCTCCGTTCAAACTCATTAGCAAATTAAGAAAAAATCCCTTCAAGTTTGTTACAAAAAGAAATAGATAACCTCTTTTAAACACCATCCTCTCAAAAATTAAAGACCGAGAGTGGCCTTGAAACTCGTAAAAATTCTTAAAACAGTCCTATTTTATTAAACCGTTAAATGTTATCACCCATGAGAAAAAGACCACTTCTTTAACCAGTTAAAATTTAAAGTAGAGTGGATTATGAAAAGGAAGCTATGGAATTAATTAAATATTATGATTGTAAGTAGACTTAACAATAATCTTTTTCAGAATCTCCAGTCAAATCGAAATTGATTTCTCCAGTTAAGCCAAATAAAAAATTTACAGAATCCCTCTTCAAGCTTTCAAACTAAATTACTGAGTTAGAAAAGTCAATGCTCTCATCCTATTATAAGGACTTTATCCGTATTACTCCTTTCTGAAATACCAAATCTAAAATAAGCAAATAAAAAAATAAAATATTAAAAAAATAGCTTTAATAAATTTTGAAGAAAAAAAAATGTGAAAAGGATTAAACTTTTCCTTCCATAAAAAAAATAATTTTCCTTTCCAAATAAACTTTAAAAAACATAACAAAAAAATAACAAAATATTAAAAAATTAATCAATGTTAACAATTAAATATAATTAAGAAAATAAATACATTAACAAAAATTTAATAAATTCAGTAACAAATAAATTTTGCTTTTTATCTTTCTATATCATGTGTAACAATCTTTATTAAAATTATTCCTATCAAACTATTCCAAATTTCAAACTTTAATTTATTAAATTTCTTTTTCAGTTGCTTAACTTGCCAAATATTTTTTACTTTTATGTAGTTTTTATTAGTCAAGCATGAATCAAAAATTTTTGATTTAATTTGTCACAAGTTGTAGTTAGTTATATGTTCAATAATTTACTTTTAAAAATTCAAAAATCTAAATATTAAAAACTAATCTATTAATTAATTTCCCTTATTAACAGTAGTACCATCTACAAAAAAGAAATAAATCAAAAAGCTTAACTATAAAATAGATAAATATAAATAGCTTATCTTACTTTCAAAGTACACTTACTGATGCTATCTAGATTAAAGTACTAATATAGATAGTCAGATAGATTTATACCTGATGGAAAATAGGAAATTTAAAAATTCATAGTAATTTGATAAAAGAATTAGTAATTATCTGATAAATAAATAATAATTGATTATTCGTAATAGTTAGTTCTTACTATTACATTATTCATAATACTCCATTACACAATCATATAGAACCATTTTTGTTTTTTATATTATTATACTAAAATTAATATTATTAAATCAATAATTAAGTAACATAATTATTATCAATCATCTTTAGTTCAAGGTCACCTAGATTATGTATTTTCTCTTTAATATACCAATTTATTAATCTATTTATCAAAATGTGACAATCCTTGATTAGCATATCTAATTTTCTACTCCTTAATCTTCAAAGCAGTCAAAAAATGTTCAATTAAATTTCTAATTTGTAGAGAGGGTCATCATCAAAATAAAGAATTAATTATTCTAAAATAAAAAAAATAAAATGAAAAGAAATAATTTTAAAATTTCATAAGTTAAGTTAATTGAATAAATTATAAAATAAATATAAACCCTTGTCTTCATAAATTTATAAACAAGTAATTTGATTTTATCTACAAAATTAAAAAATTTTATTTTATTCAAAAAAGTTTAAATTTGTAAAAAATAAAGTTTGGTTTTTTGATAAATTATGATTTATAAGAGTTCTTTTAAAACAATAAAAAGTTAGATATTTAATATGTGTAATAACGATTAGTGAAAAGTAAAACTCGCATATGTATTTGATGTATATAAACAATTAAGTTAGTTGATTGATATAAATAAGATAAATTTATATAATAAAATATTTAAAATTTGTTAATAAATCATTTAGCTACTTTTGGTCAAACAAATAAGTTTTATTGTTTGCTCAATTAATTATAAACCAATCAATTTCAAGCAACATGGTGATTTAATTCTACTTCGTTATAAACTTCAGTTAACACATCTTTAAATTTCTTTTTAGCATCAGGTCTCTTTATTTTCAAAGTATTTGTAGTAACACCATGCATTACTAGAAGAGTGGGATCTAGCTTAATTCCTTTAACTTGTTCAATGCCATTTAAGTTTGCTTTTCTTCCTTCTTCATGAATATTTTCAAAAATATGATCTCTAATTACTTTGTTATTACATAACTCATGGATGTCTCCAGGAATGGTATTTTATTTTGCATAGTTAGTCACATATTCAGGATCTATAATTACTAAAGCAACCAAATAGCTTCTTAAAGCTTCTCCATAGACAAAAGCTTCAATAACACCTTTAGCTCTTGAATAAATATTTTCAATTTTTTCTGGAGCAACAAACTCTCCTTGTGAGAGTTTGAAAAGATTTCCTTTTCTATCAATAATCTTTAAAGATAAATCGCTGTTGAGTTGTCCTACATCACCTGTATGTAACCATCCTTCTTCATCGATTGCTTATCTTGTTCTTTCTGGATCCTATATTGTAAAAATATTCAATTAAACAATTTATATCTATTAAAAATAAATTGCTTACTTTGTAAAAACCACCACATACTTATTCACCTCTAATTAAGATTTCTCCCCTAGGCATAGGTTTTCCATTTGCATCAACATCATCTGGACTATAACCCATTTCAGGGATTTCTAATAATTTAAATTCAACACTAGAATTAACACCTCCTACATCACCATACTTACCATCGAAAGGAGCATTCTAGAAGCATCCACCAAAACTTTCAGTTTAGCCATATCCTATAAATATTTTATAAAGTTTTAAAAACAAAAGACTTCAAGATAATAAATTACCTTCAAAAAAGCAACAACTAAAGCAAACCTTTAAGAATTCACTTATTTCTCCTGATAATGCAGCACCTCCTGTAACAAATCCTCTTACTCTACCACCAAGAAGTTTTCTAATATCCTTAAAGACAAGATCATCCCATTTTTCATGATGAACAATATCAGGTCTTTTGTGAATGTTAGCTAATTTTTCCTTAAAAGCTAAATCGATTATAGCTTTCTTCTCAGGAGGAGCAGCATCAAAACCTTCTTTTATTTTACTATAATATCTGTTGAAAATTCTAGGAACTGAACAAAACAATGTTGGCTAAAGAATTTAAAGTTCTTCTGTCATCTTAGTGATGTCGCCACCATAAAAACCTAAATTTAAAAATTATTTGTTAGAATTGAAATTATTTAAATGAAAAAATTAATTTATCTACCTAATGAACCACCATGAAGAATCACTGACAAAAATATTTATTTTTCATAAATATGAGGAAGAGGTAAATAGCTGTAGTGAATATCTGTCTCTCTTGTCTTATAAACACCAATTGAGCGCAAGCAAGTGGCCAAAAAAGCTAAAGCATTCTTGTGGTAATGGATAACACCTTTTGGATTTCCAGTTGTTCCTGATGTGTAACAGAATTAATAGACATCTTTTGATCCTATCTTTATAAATGGGAGAGGGTCTTTATCTTTGAATTCTTCAAGCAAATCTTATAAGTAGTAAAGATTAAATCCTCTTTCTTTTACTTTAGCAACTAATTCTTCAGAGAGCCTATCAAAACTAATAATGTTTTTGATTTGATAGGTATTAGCTAGCTTTAAGATTTTAGGAATGTTTTCGCCACTAATATAAATGGTGTTCATATTAGTTTAGTTAACAATGTACATCATAGAGTCAGCACCAAGTGTATCTATATTTTTATTGATTGTAAAATTAATTTTTATGTTATTTTAGATTGATTATTTGGGAAATTTAAAAAATTGTTTATCAAATCAGAACCGTTTCTGAGTAAAAATGATGTCATTAAATTTATTATTGCAAACCTAAATTTTTTTAAATTTCTGATTTGATTAATTTCTAATTAATTAATAATCTGATCTTTTTTTTTTGTTTTTTTCAACTATTTTGAATATGGCTTTGGAGTCTCTCAAAAAATTGTAAATTAATTGATTTGTTTACCATATAAGGGGACAATACTAAAATTATAGTAGTAGCCAGCTGCTTCTAGCATGATCCATTCTTCTCTGTTCTTTGAATAGACACCAAACAGGTTAATATTAGTTCCTAATCCTTCATTACTTGTGTTGTAAAAAAGTTTGTGAGTTAAAATGGAGCTTCCTAATTCTTATGACAACTTGTTAACTTGATTATAAGTCTTCCATTCATAAATCTTCTTTTCCTTGTTTAGAGTACCAAGGAATTAGTTATTTCCATATTTTTGCACAGTTTTCTTGAAGAAATCTTGCATATTTTAGACATCAGGATAAGGAGTATTTTCTAAATCACCAACTAGGTCCTAGAGTAGAAGTAGTTTAGAATAAATAAGAGTGAGTAATAAAAGAAAGATATTTTAATCAAATAGAAAAAGATATATACAATATGTCTGTAGATAGGAGTCTCACCTCTTCTCTTCTCTGATACTGCTTTAGCATAAATGTATTCAGCACCTGTTTCAATCATCAATTAAGAACTTTTTAAAAAAATTACTTGATCTTTTTGTTAACCTAAAATTTATTTTGTTGAAAGTGTTAATTTCAATTTTTGTTTTATTGTTAATTTTTTATAAAGAATAAATTAAGATCTTGTTTTAAATAAGCATATTCTCAATTATTAACTTTTTGATGATTTTTTCTAAAATGAGTAATCATCCAACTCCTATTATTAAGACTTACATTATTTTTATTCCATCTGATTTCTACAGATCCTTGTTTATTTTTTATAAAAGATTTTGATATTTAATAAATTTTCTTGTTTTCTTCGAAAAACAATAAACTCAATCCAAGCCTTCTAAACATAAATAAGAAATTTAGATCAAGTTCTGTACTACTATTCATGTAAATCTACATAATAAACTGAAAATTTACAGTTTAAAAATCATAGATAATAATCAAAAAAACGTTATTAAACATTAAAATTTTCGTTTCAAGTGCTTTTCATATTTTTTTTGTATTTAACTTCATAAATACAACATAATCTTAAAAGATATTAAGACAAAAATAAGTAATCTGATTAATTTTATTACTTTTTTTGAGAATCTTCAATTTATAAAAGTTAATAAATTTTTTTCTACATTAAAGAAGATCATTTAATTTCTAAAATGAAAGGATTTTAAAGAAAGATGTGATTAATATCTTTTTAATCTTTTATAATTTAAGATATAAATTTAATCTAATATTCATATCCATTTTCTTAAAAACTAATAATCAAAGATCTTTTATGCTTTCTCAATCATAAAATGGATTTCATTATTTATTTGATCTGATTTTTAAAAGATATCCACAAGCAAAAGGGAGGTGAAACTCAAGAATCGATAAGTTTTTCTGTATTATGTATCTTACAATTAGATTAATACCTAAAAAAATGTTTCTCCATTAAATCTTAAAATAACTCCCTCCCATTTTTTTTAGATTAAAAATATCATTATGAGAAATGGATTTAGTAAAATATCTAGATTCCTTAAGTTTTGTGTATATTAGATGACATTATTTATTAATTTTAAATTACGACTATTGGTAAGAAACATCTTAAAAAGCTTAGCTGAATAAACGAAATAAATTTTGGTGAAAAAAATTAAATTATCTTTATTTGGCTCATTGTATAAATTACTAAAGATGTTTAAAAACTAGTTTTATAACAATTATAAGGAAAATGAATCTTCAAAACAATAACAAGTTAATATGATATACTTAAAGATAGTCATAAAATTTCCTTTCCTGAGTCTTAATTATTATTCTTTTTTGATTGGCAGTTTTTTTGAAGTACTATTAAGTGTAATATACACCATTTCTAAAATAGCACTATTATAAAATAAATTGATAAACTAAAACTTCTCATTTATATTTATATTTAAATTAAGCAATTAATCATTTTTTAATTTTGTGAATTTGCATTTTTTTAAATCCCTATTAATAATGATTATAAATTAAATAAAAAAATTAAAAGAGTTAACTTAAAAATTGACTCTATTAATTCAATGTATATATACATAATATCAGTTAAAAAATTTGATAAAATTAAAAATATTTCTTTAATTTAGATTGCAATATTTTAGTAAAAATATAATTAATTTATTTAGTTAATTTTTGCTTCTTTAAATATTACTAATAGAGAATTCTAAAAACTTTGAAATATAATTTCTTTTTTATAACTGTGATCAATTCTAGAAATAGAATAATATTCTCAAAATAAATTATTTTAATTTCTTAAATCATACTTTCAAATTAAATGAGAGATACAATTATTAATTCATAGCAGACAGTAAGAAGTAACTGTCATAAATTTCATAAAATTAATTAGAAATTCAAAAATACTAAACCTAAGTGACAAAGTAAAAGCATAAATCACAATTAAAGCAACTAATTATCTAAAAATAAAAGATAATGAAATTGAATAAGTAAATATACATTATTGTGTTTTTTAAAGTATTTTTCTGTTATGAGAGATAAATTTTAGTTCATCATAAACTATTTATTTAAAGTTAAAAAATTAATTATTTTTTTAGATTCTATCAATAATTTCTATTTTAGTTCACATATCTAAAGATTTAAAAAAGTAATAATAAAATTAAAATCAATTTTTATTTTATTTGTACATATTAATGCTTAAAAAAAACTATTAGATTTTATATAAATCCTATTTAAAAAATATGATCTTATTATTGTATTTTGATATTTTGAAATTTGCAATATTTTAGTAAAATAAACTTCTTAAATTTGTTAAAATTATTAGAGATCAACTTGAAGAAAAGTATTCATATAAATTTAGTAACTGAATGAAGAATATTGTTGTGGTTTTTACAATTTTTATTTGCTTTTTGTAAATATGTAAAAAAATTACAGGTTATTATATCAGAAGGAATATGTTATTTACAAATTTAAATAATTTTTCTATGTTTTTTTTTTGAGATTAAATAAACAATAGACGATTTTATTTGATCTCATAAAAAGATAATAATAAACATCATTTGTTAATTAATTAGATTATTAAGCAGAAAAGATGAGAAGGATTTTTTAAAGTAATATCTTTTAGTGAATAAACACTATACTAATTTTAAATGGTAGAAATTATTTAAAAAAATAAGGATTTAGGAAAATAATAAGATTAATAGAAATAAGTTCTTGATGATGAAAAAAATGGAATTGAAGTCATTTATCTATACTAATTGTGGAGTGGAGCAAACAAATTCTTTTGCTAGGGTAGGATTATAACTGGACCTAAATCTATGCCCTTTTTAGTTGCATCTTTCTTGATTTTAATACCTATAATTATGGTTATTATATTCTTTATAGAGCATCGCTTAGTAGTATTTATTCTTAGTATATTAGTATTTTACTTAAAATTTAGAGTTTCGTTTAGTGACCCAGGTATTGTTGATAGGTTAAACAATACTTTTTAAGACGATGAAGATATAAAAATGATTCCTTAAAAATCATATTCATCTTAACTATAAGGAATTTGTATTGCAGATACAAATGGTCACTTGTAATAGTTCAGATAATGTGAGACATGTTAAATATATAAAAATAAAGAGATGAAACATTGTAGGTAATGTGATAACTGTGTTTGCAAATTTGACCATCATTGTAAATAATTTATTTGTTTTTCAAAGATTTATTATTACATAAATTCAGCAAATAATTCTAACAAATAAACGAAATTATTAAAATTCATAAATTAATTTCATTAAATCAAATTAATTCACACATTCTTTAATTATTTTGCTTAAAAAATTTACTAGGTGTTTGGCTAAATAATTGTATTGGAAAAAGAAATTATACTAACTTTATACTATTTTTGATTTGTTTGTAGTCTCTCATAGTGTACACTATATATCTAAGCTTCAAATATATTATTGATGATACTAATAAGATAGCAAATGAATAATTTATTACTAAGAGCGTTGCTTTGAGTAAAGTGCTATCTCATCAACCTCTTTCTATTATTTTAATTATTTATGGAATCATTTTTCTGTTGTTAGTTTCCACACTATTTTTTTTCCATGTATATTTGCTCTTCTCAAGTCTAACTACTTTTGAATTTACTAAAATTAAGAAGGGATTCAAAAATTACTTTAGTTTATCTTTTATAGAGACTTTCAATAATAAATTTGGCTTATAAAATATGAGATGTTCATTAGATTTCAGGAAGAAAATAATAATTAGAACTAAGAAAAATCCTAAAGAAAATATGTAAGTATAGAACAATAGTATTATCCTAGCATCTACAGTATTAGCAGATTCAAGCCAAAAGTAAAGTAATCTAAACTAAAAAAGCTCATATTAAGAGACTCCATGTCCAATAATCCTTTAAAAGAGCCTTGTCTTAAACGCTAATGTAGATAAAAGTGAAGCTTAAATAAAAGAACAAGATGTGATATTACAAAAAGATAGTAAGCAAGAATAAAATGACAAGAATAGTAGCTAAGATAAACTTTAAAAGGTTTACATAAACTAGAAAAATTAACCTAAAAATGTTAAGATTTCTTCAATAGGAGTAAGAAAATTAAATAAACAATAAAATCAATTTATATTTTCTAATTTTTCTAAAAATTAGAAAAGAAACTAAAACTTAAAGTCACTATCAGAAATTCATATTCTAAATTAGGGAGGCTCATAAAACTACATAAATAATTTTATAGAATCATCAGGAATTTACTAGATTAATTTAATAAATCAGAAAACTATAAAAAATCTTCCATCTCCAAATATAAATTAAACTTCTCAACAATTAAAAAATTAAGAAGATGTAGAGGCAAGCAATATTATGAATAATAATGAAGTTTCTATATAAAAAAGCTAAATATATGAAGAAAACGATGCAATATAGATTAGCTATTATTCTGAAAGCCTTTAAAATTGACAAGCATATTTTAATTATTCTTTCACTTAATTAAATTGAATAAATTTGTTTTCTAAAATAAAAAAATCTAATCAGAAAAAACGTCAAAATCTAAAAAAAATAATTATTAATTAATTAAAATAATTTATTATTCTTTTTTAGTAGGCTCCCTAGTTAGCTATCTAGTTGTATATAAAAAAATAAATGATCTACTAAACGATAAAAGAATTAAAAAAATAAGTATGTTCTATCAAACAATTATTTAATTTAATAAAAAGACATAATGTAAATTATCAAATGTAAAAAATTATAAATAAAAAAATTTAATGTTAGAAATACATTTTTCTTACCACTAATTTGTTTACTTTATATCATAATTATCCATAAATTTTCTGTTAAATATATGTGAAAATCATAATTCTAATTCTAATATTAATTACTAGTTAAATCCTTTTTATTCTATTGTGGGGAAAAATCTTATTTCTGACAAAGCACTTTTTATTCCAGTATTTTAAACTTACTTTTGCTAATTTGAAATCATATGTCAAGATATTATCTATTTTGGCAAATAATTTAAACAAGATAGCTTCAATTTAGTCTGAATGAATAATTATTTATGCTTAACTAAAGATAAAAAATACTTTGCCATTCTCATTAAGATCATAAATGATTTATCGAATAATTAAAATTTATTAGGGGTTTTGATTCTTCGTCTTACTAGTAAAGAAGAAAGAGAGATTTTTTTATGGGATTATACAATTCTGATGTTAATTACACATTTTGTATGGAATCCATTTTTTTGGATAAATGGACTCAAATTGTGAACAGAAATGAGCTTTAGTGAAATATTTGATTGACAAAAATTATGAATGTTCCAGATATTTTACTAATTTAACAAAAAAATGTGCTGATTTATGTTCATTCGCACTTAAAGAATTTAATTTAGTGTTAAAAGAATACAAGAGCGCATTTGATTTTGAATATGTGTTTAGCTATTAAATCTTATGACAGAAGTTGCCGGATATAAGATAAAGAGGATGAGAAAAAGATTAATTACCTTGTAAAATATAAGTAGAGTTTGTAAAGAAAAGTGAATGAAAGAAAAGAATTACATAAAAAGAAAGAAATTAATAAATAATAAATTCAATATTGAATAATATATTAGCTCTATTTTTGATAAATTGCATAATCTTATTTGGTTTTATTATAATAACTTTTTATTTTTGTTACATTTCATTTTTTTTTTACAAAATCAAGCTAAAGGGAATATTGAATAAATATTATTTCAATTAATTAGCTGATCTTTGTAAAAGAAAAAGAAGCTCTCAATCAGTCAATCAAACAATTAAGCAAGCAAGCAAGCTATTAAAAAAACAAAATCGAAGATTAAAAGGTGGTTTTCTTAAAATTTAATTTATATTAATTTTATAAAAACAAAAACTTAGTAATATCTATTGCAAATTAAGATAGCAAATAATCTCAAAAATCTAAATAAACACTATATTTATTAACAAAACCACACCACTTAAAAAAGGCCCAAAATTAAAAAACTTATATTTTTATTTTCATCAACAAATACTCTTAGAATATGTCATCTATCGATTAAACTAAACAGCGACGTGACTTAGATTTCCTAGAAGGACATGACAATAATTTAAGTAATTTTCATGATTTTGACAATATCAATTTACGTCTCGAGGAACCTGTGAACGATAATTTTGATGCAGATAGCTTGCAAGGATTCAAAATGACAGGAGGATAGAATTATCGCATGTAATAGGGAGCAAATGATATGATCTAGCCTTAAGGCAACTAGCCCATAAAGTATTCCGAATTTTACAACTAACAAGTTGGAAATAACTCATAAGGAAACGATTCTTCTTTTGCATACTAGACAAACTATGAATAAAATTAAATTAAAAAGCAAGGTAATGGAAATAATGGAAAAGGATAGAATTAGTAAAACGCCCCTAATTCTTTTAGCAATTATCAAGGAGTTCAAAATGGAGGAAGTTATTAAAACTACTCCCAAGATTAGTTAGGAATTAAAGGAAATGTAAATAGAGATTAAAGCTCAAGTATAGGATCTTAGAAGCAGATCCCAAAAGTTCCAAGCAGCAATGGTTTAGACTAGGAATAATAGAAAAATATTAAGCTTATTACAGCATTAAAGTAAAATCCATAAGATTTAGAACAAATATTAGAAGAACAAGAAAAATAGCAAACAATTTAGAAAAAGCTCAAAGTTGAAGCAGACCAAAAAAACAATTTACAAAGACACTCTTCTTCTATCTAATTGACAAACTACTCCCCTACTAGGGAAACACTCAAAAGAGTTGAGTCTAATACTTCCTTGAATGGAGAAAAGGCTACAAGCTCAAAGAATCTATCGAAAATTAAAGGAAATGTGAAAAATGCTTACATTAAAAAAATTACATCTCTCCTTAACCTTTAAAATCCACCAAGTGTCGAGTAACACGACAAGTAAATTTTAATCTTACCACCTTTATTTATTTCTTTAAATTCAATTAAAAACTACTAGTCATAGTAATACTTTAAAAGTACAATTACTTTCTTAAAAAATTACTTTTAACATAAAATATTCTGACCCCTTTATAGATATAAATTCTAGTATAAAATCATTAGTATTTCATTCAAAGAATTTAATATTAAAAGGTGTAGGTACTTTATAAAAAATCTAAAAACTGCTAATTTAAATGACAATTATTCTATTTTTTCAATAAAAAAGCTTTTATATTATAATAACATTAGTTTCTAAGAACCAAGAAGACCTGATAATTCTGAAGACTCTGAAGATTCTAGATCTAATTCTTTTGATAAAACAAAGCAAGAGGAAGGTAAAAAGGTCATGAAAAATAGAGAATCTGCAAGAAACTCTCGTCAAAGAAAGAAAATCTACATTGAACTTTTAGAAAAGAAAGTAAGTGATTCTGTTCCTTTATAATTAATGCTAAATCTCCTTTGATAATCAATATAAAAAATAATTTTTTTAAATCATAGATTTCAGAACTAACAAGTTAAATAGAAGAGCAATGCGTTAACATTGAAAAGTCATAGAAAGAAATATGCAAAATACTTGATAACTATACACATGTAAAGACATATATGAATTACAAGCAATTGTTAAATGTGTTTATTTGATTTATTTATAGATTAAAGCTTTTGTGCAAACTAGACATGATTATCTTCAAAAGATAGGTGAAATGGCATACTTAGAAAAGCCCAACAATGAATAGCTAGGATATATTTTAGATTCTCTTAGAGTAATATATTGCCATTTATTATCAAAAAAGAAAATATCTAGGAAAAAATTTAAATACTTTTTTAAAAAAATATATAGCTAAGGATAGGGGCATAAGGTACTTGCAGATAAAAAGCTATCTCACTTTATTTTAGAACAATAATGAAGCATTTCATGCAATCTACTTTCCCCTACCTGATTTATGGATATCAGCCAAATATGGGAGGTAAATAAATATTAAACTAAATAAGAGTTTTGTAAATTATTATTTTAATATAATTAGAGGATCAAGAGTTTAATAGATGTGTAGAAATTTTCAAAAAGATTTGCACAATTTCAGATGAAACATAAGTATTTAAATTCCTTCCTCACTTAAAGAAGTTCTTAGAAATCAGATCAAATTTTAAGGAGTACAATTTTTAATTTAAGCAAATGTTTCGAAATTGATATTTTTGTTTCATAAATGATAGTTCCTTCTCTCGAATGAAAAAAATCAGAAAGAATGTCTTTAAAAGAGAAGAGTCAATTGAAAAACTTTTAGATGGTCTCTCATTGCTTCATCCCACCCAAATGGGTAAGTTTCTCAAAGGGCTGGACAAAGTAAAGTTGATTTTAAAATAAATTAGAGAAGTAAACATTGTTAAAATAAAAAATTTAGTTTAGAAAATTACGTGAAATTCGTTTACAAAGAAAGATGAACAGTGGGAGTTAAGAAGATTTTGAGTTAGATTAAAACTAAATATAAAAGTAATATACTGCTAATCCAGATAGGCAACTTAACAAACTACGTTAGCACACTATTTAAAATTAATAATTTAACAGTAACTAAACAAATAATTATGCTTAATACCATTAGTAGTAATAATACTATTAACCTATCCCTCACCCTCCTTAAAATCTGGAAATGATAGAAGAAAATGATCTGGCACCTCCTCAATAAAAACCTTAAGTTATACCATAAAATTATTATTATTCAAAGTAGCAATAACCATAGCAGTACTTACCAGGTCCTATGGGATTTTCTAGCTTAAAATAAGACTAACCATAATAAAATGGATAAAATTTTATATACCCTTCTCAGCCTAATAGCATGAATGGCCAAAATATAAATTTAAAAAATCCTCCAATAGATTATGACTAGTATTACCATTAGTAACCTTATAAAAAGTAATTCCCTTCAAATCAACAATATTGAACTACTAATAAAATGATTAATATTACTTAATAAATGAGTAATATGCAGTTAATCAAATCAATCAATTGCCAATAAACTAAAAATAAATAAACTAATATTACTTAACTCATAAACTTTTTAAATAAATAAGTATGTTAATAAGATAATAAAAATAATAATAATAATAATAAAAAACAATGATAGATAAATTTTATTTAAATCTCAATAATTTTGTTTATTATTTGATAATTTGTTTCAAAATAAATACTCTAAGCTACTTTAATTCTATTTTATCATGATTTAATTTATACTTTAAATTATAATTTTATTATTATTTATTTTGTGATTATTGATCAATCTAATTTTTTATAATATTTGCAAGAAAATTTTTTTGAAAATGATAAATCAATAAAAATTTATTCATTAAAACAATAATTAAATTTTTGCATTATTAAAAAGCTAAAATTTATTTTTAAATGTAGAAAAATTATTAAATTTTACAATTTTTTTAAAAAAACAAAATAAATTTACAGTATATAAATTAAAAAGATTTAAATGATAATTATTTATTAATAGTTAGAATAAATTGGAAATAATGACGATTATGTAAAAGTAGAGTACAAATTGAATTTATTATTTTCTTTATTTATAGTTGGAAGATAATGTATATCTTAATAATAATTTATTTTTTATATGAAGGAATAGTGTTTCTTATTTTTATATCAATTTTAATAAGAGTTGTTGCCATCTTACTTAGGGGTAAACAAGTTAGGATTGGAATTACCTGATGTTTTATAGAATAAATTTTTTCCATCAATGTAGTCATCTCTCTAAGATGATGGTAAATTAGGAAGCTTACTGTCAGAAGGAATTCTATTATTTGATAAAGCTTTCTTAGAAGCTGATGTATTTATCATCTTTTTATCAGATTTAGCATACTATTGACCATACTATTTGTTAAAAGATAAAGATTAATATTTCTCATTTTAAATAAAATAAATTTTTACTCTTCCCATTTTTTCAGGCGAGGTCTCTTTAGGTGGGAATATAGCCCAATTATGGTAATTTCCTAGTTTTCCTTTGTATTGATTTAAACTTTTGTCACAGGAAATACAACTCCATTTATTAAGAGGTCTCTTTACAATCAATCCATCTTCACCTTCATCTTTGCTGAAGAAAATGTTATAAATATTTGTAATCTATTTTATATTAAATTTTCTATTTAAAAAATTATTAGAATAAATTTTAATAAAGTACCTTCTTTTCAAGTTCTGAGAACTTCTTAGCTGTTTCAGGTCCACTGGCACTTGTTTTGAGTTTATTTAATACAGCACCAGCTACTTCATCAAGCTTTCCAAGAAGCATTTATTCTAATCCATACAAATCTTCCTTGTCTGCCTTTCTGTCAATCAAATCCTTTAATTAGTTAATTAGTATAAGTAACTCATTTCTAACTTCATCTATTGCCTAGCCCCAATCAACATTATTGTTGTTGTTATTGTTTTAATTTTAACTATTTGTGTTGCTATTTGATCCATCTGCCCCATAAATGTTGATATTTCTATCACCTCCATTGTTATTATTATTGTTGTTATTGTTATTTTTATTGCTATCATTATTTTTATTATTGTTTCCTTCATGGAGTGAGTTTAATTTACTAGTTCTACCACTTAGGTTATCTCTTTTGTTATTGTTTTAGTTTGAACTTTCATTGATTCCATCTTTGCCAAATCCATCCAATCCATTAGTTGGGCTTTAAAGGTTAGCATCTAAATCACCTCCGTTTTAACTTGCTACTAAATTTCTTAATTTATTTAATGATCTCCTTAACTCATTAATAAGCACTTCTAGTTGATTTGTCTTAATATTAAAATATATTATTTTCATATTGTGATTAATCAAAAAATTTTTTATTTATTACCTTATCAACATTTTTATCTAAGCCTTCTCTAATACTTTTGACTTCACCTCTGAGTCTTTTTAAGTCATCCTATTTAGCTGTCTATAACATATTCTTTTCTAATTCATCAAGACGACCATCTGTATTTTGTTTATTTAAATCATAATTTTCAATGTGATTATGTAGCTCTTCACGCAAAGCATTTAAGAAGCCTTCAAGATCTTCCATTTTTTCTGATAAATTATTTAATAAATTTTTATCTTTAGTAGATAAACCACCTCCTTAATTTAATTCATTAAGTTCTTCTGGCTTAATCTGCTTTCCATCGTTCAATCTAAATATTTTTAAATAAAATAAATTAATTTGAAATTAAAATTTTAATTGATAAAAAATAATTATTAATTACCTGCTTTGTAAGAAAAGGTAGAGCTTATCGAAATCATCACATTTAACTCTGTCATCTATTTGCCTTTATAATTTTTATATCATCTTGTTTATCTCATCCATCAAATCCTTGCTTTGTTTATCTTAATCCTTCTTTAATTCTTCTTTGGTTACCTAATTTAATTTTAATTAAATTTAATTAATCAAGTTTCAATTAATCTAATGATTGATATTTGGTATGAATTCAATCAATCAAGAATTCAATAAATATAATATATTTACAAATTAACTCTTCATTTTTGCTATGTCTTGGAGTATCTTATCAATTATTTCATCTTTTTTTTTTTAAATAAAACAAATTAAAAAAATTTTAGAAAAATAATTTTTTTTTACTATTTAAACCATTATTGTTGTTGTTATTGTTATTGTTACTGTTACTACCATCGTTCAAGTTGCTTTATGAATTTCCATTTTTGTTTGTATTAGAGTTAGCTCCTTCATTTAATCTATCAGTTAAACTACCTTACTTTCCAAGATTATTTTAACTATTATCGCTGTTTTTATTATTATTATTATTGTTGTTATTGTTATTATTATTATTGTTGTTATTGCTTTTATCATTAAGGTTGTTGAGAATAACTTATAGATAGTCCTACTTACTATTAAGCTATTCTAATTTCTCCTTGATGCTTTGTATTTCTTCTGAAAACTCTTTGCTCATTTGGTTAAAGCGATTGACTTCTTTTTATAATGTAGGGAAAGCCTTTTATATTTCTTTGAGTTCATCCTAATATTTTTAATCGTTTTATTATTAAACAAATTAATTTGATGAAAATTAATTTACAAAATCGACATTTTTAAGTTTTTCTTTCAAATTATCTATTTCATATTGATGTTAATTTAGGGTTTCGCCATGCTTTTAAAGTTTTTTCTATTGATTATTAAATAAAACTTAACATTAGATTATGTATAATTAATAAATATTTACTTATATTTCAGAGATGTCAGAGGTATTCTTTTCTGTTTTCTCTTATTAATTTTGAAGGTTTTTAATAATTTCTTTTTCATTGTCCTTAATTTAGTCAACATCATCTTTGATACCACTTACTTATGCGTTAATCTAAGAGCATTGATTTTCAACATTCAAAATCTTTGTGCTATAAGAGCCAACTTCAGTCTTAAGTGCTGAAAGAATCTTAATTATGGTTTCGAAATTATTTTTTAATGTGCTCTCATTGAATGAAACTTGCATTAGGTTATCAATTTGAATGCCCTTTAGCAAGTCTGGTGATACTGAAGTCATGTTTGATCTTTTGTAAATATGCTTTGTAACTAATAATTTATATTTGTTTTTATTAATTATTATAAAAATTTACCAAAACACTAAACATCTAAAGATATAAAATTTATATAAGTAAATAGGCGCATGAATCAAGCAAATTTGCTGACAAAAATCTTCCTTTAAATTAACAACCACTAAATAATTATTTAGTATCAATAATAACTCTGAAATTGCATATATCTTTTTATAATTTTTGGGTAAAGTCCTTAAAACAATTTCTAGTATTTAAAGAACCTCTCTTCAAATATCAGAGATACGATTAAACACTCTAAAATGGGTATTAATATATTTTAGTAAATCAAAAATTTCTATTAATCAATCTTCATTTAGAATTAAAACTAAATTAATCTCTACCTAATACTTATCTACTGACCTCAAAAATAAACTAATAATCTGCGTTAAATATAGTAATTATGATATTACTCTACCTGATAAAATTATAATGTTTAAGGAAAAAGGTACCTAGAAAGCATTCGAAGAAACACGTTTTTTTTAAAGTTTGAGATTAATTGTAAATTATTTAGTCATTCAAAGACAAAAAAAAAGTAAAAATTCCAATCTTTTAAAACACACTACTAATTATTTCTAAAAATTTTATTAAACATAAATGATAATATTGTTATTTTCAAGGAATTATTAATGGTCATATTTTTGAAATAAATAATTCTGAAATTAGCAAGTAAAAAATATACAGTTCTATAACAAAAAATAAATAAATTCATTCAAATTATAAAGAGATAAATAAATATAAATTCTATTTTTAATTAGCAACAAATTTGCTTTAATATTAATTCACTGGCTATTTTTTTATTATGATTTATCCTTATTTTTTTTGCTTCTCAATTATTTTAATTCTTGCCTTACAAAGTTTTGATGATCTAAACAAGTACAGTCTTCTAAGTTTCAAAATCAATAGTTGTAAAATGAGGTATATGAATGAATAAAGTAGGGCAGTTAGGATATTCATTTCTAGTCCTGAAATAAACATAGTTACACAAAAATCTTCCTGGGTCAGTACTTAAAGTGCACTTTTCATTCAAAAATTAATTGCTTTTTAGCAACTAGTTACAATCAACATTTGTTAAATTGCATTAATCTAATTCTTGGTCTTAGTTTATTTTTGTATTTTATGGTTATTCATTTTAGCGGTCACGCATTCTAAAATGAGCATTATTGTATGAGCATTGCTCCAAATATATTTTTGATATATCTCTTCTGACTCCAAAATGCAAAAAATAGCAATTCTCATCAATATTTAAGCCAAGACTTTTAATTCTATCATGATAATCCTAAACTCCCTTCATAGATACTTCAAGGGTATCTACATCAATAATATTTAGTTCTTTTTTGTCAGAGTCAGTAATGCTCTTCATTAAAAATGAGGATGGATTTTCTTCTACATCTCCAAAAGGACCGAATCCAGTTACAAAAAATCTTTTAGGTTAATTTTCCATTTCGTGTAAATTTTTATTTGAGTAAATTGGAGGGTGTTTTGATTATTATGCTTGAATATATCTTTTGATCTAAAAATTAGATTAGAGGTAAATTTTCAAGCAATTTGGTATTTTCTATGATCAACAAATATTTTATTTTTCCTTGTATTTAATTTATGATAATGAAAAAACATAAATTTATCTACTTAAAAAATTTCACAAAAAAGAAATTTTGTTAGATATTATTGGAATGAAATGTAAACTAAAATTTGTTATTAAATTGTATGTAACAAAAATGGAATAAACAGATTCAAGTAGAATTTAATTAATAGATTAATCAAATGAAGTAAAATATTTATCTATTCATCAAAGAAATAATAAATAATTTAGTAGGAGGATGGTGATTTAATTTATCTAATACTCAATTAAATAATTGAATATCAAATAATCTTTTTAATCAAATTAATTTTTCTTAATTACAAACAAAATTATAAAATAAGCAAATACATTTCTTAGTTTAAAAATGGGACAATCTTGTGAGAAACTCTAATCTCAATAAAAAGATATTGAAGATATGAAAGAAGCCATTAAATAGCTTAAGGAGTTGATGGATGTAAAATTATTAATTTTGCTTTTTTTAAGTATAGTTTTCTAAATTTATAATAACAATAATAGCAAACTAGAGGTGTCTAAGAGACATTAAAGACAAGCTTAGAATAAATAACTACTACCACAACAGAAGTAGTAGGAAAATATTAAAGTATAGTATCTAAAGTAGATGCATTTGACTAAAGTCTAAAAGATGTAAACAACCTTTAAATTACTTATTTATTCTTTGAATAATTCACTTTGTAAATTTAAAACAGTTAGATGTCAAAATGCAGAAAACTATAGAGTAAGCATTAAAATCAGGCGCTTCAAGTGCAATTAAAAATTTCTTTTGAAGGACACATTCCCTTAAATTTGTTTGATATGTTAACATTTGCTTTGAGTTTGTTTTATTTATTTGTATATTTTTATCTACTTAAAAACTATAAAATTTATTTTGTGTTTTCTACAAAAATGAAAATAGTACTTAAGCATGCTTTAAAGCTAACAAATATAATTTAAAATATACAATCATCTAATTTACTCTTTACTTCTTACATAATATTTTGTAAGGAAATTGAATTTTGCTCCTAGTCTTTTGTGATCTTGAATTTTTAGGTAGATATTAATTTCAAATAGAAAATATTGGTTATATTTATCTCTTTTGATTAAATTTTATTGAGGCTTATAGAATTTTTTTAATGTATATAGATTAATTAAATATTACACCCCTCGAAACAATAAGATAAACATTAAATTTATTTCTATTTTATTTAAATAAAATAGATAAAATCTATTCAAAGAAATTTATTAGTATTTATAAAATATGTTGAAAAATCATCTTTAATTTTTTCTTTATGTATTTTATTGTTCGAGCAGAAAACATGTTTTACTATAAATTTATTAAATATTCCAGCTAAATATTTAAATTATTTAAATAGAATAAGAGCTTTTAAAGTATGCTAATTTTGAGATTATTAATGAAATAGTCTGATATAATTTTATAAAAAAAAAGTGTAGAAAAGAATATATTTCTTTTCAATAATTAAATGATCCAATTCTTTAAGATAATAAGCTAAATATTAAATGCATTTAATCTAAATCGAATAAGAGTAATTTAAATTTATTGATTTAAAAAATATTCATTGGCTTAACTTTCTCTTATTTTGTGAAAAAAAAAATTCAGAAAAAAATCTTTTAGCTCTCTTTAATTCAATGCTACATCCCTGAAAAATAGTAAGATAAATGCTAAATTTGTTATATTTAAAGTTTAAAGTTTTGAGAATAATAATTGAAGCTAATAAATTTATTTTTCAATATTTATTTTAAAAAAAGGGATTGATATTTTTCTAATTTCCAACTTGATTATAAAGTTAAAATCAATTATTGGAACAAATTTAAAATATGATGGCTGATAAAAAATGAAAATAATTTTAAAGCTTTTGAATTGTATAGTTTTTCAAACATAAATATATTTTTATTTAATTAGCATCTTTACTAACATATTGCTTAATTATAATCAATCAATTTATTTTCAAAGATTTTTTTAATTCATTTTGCAAAGATTTACTTTTCAAAAAATTTAAATATCAAAAATTAAATTAACAATAAAAGTTTGATTTGAAAAAGTACTGAATTACAATTAAATTTAATTAACAATTATTATCAATTTAGTTATGGAAGAAGCTGAGGCAGTAGAATTCTCTCCCTCTTATAGAATTTTAGAGGTTACAGAAGAATCTGACGAGGAATCTAATCACAATAATTTGAAAAATGAATTTTCTAATTCTTAGCATGAAAGTCATCAAGATACAGCTTAGTCTGCTAAAAATTAATACTAAACCCATAAATAACCATAAGAAATAATAGAAATCGATGAAAATTTAGATGACGGTGAAGAATAGTCCTTCTAATACAGTAAAAAAAAAGTAGATAGCAGCGGCAAAGAAATAGATGAGTATTATCAAAATATGTCATTTTAAAATTCACCTAATTAACCATAAATACTATAAATAAATAACAATAATCTTTAGCCATCTTAAAAAATAAATCAAAATGTAAATTATTTTATTTAAGTCATTTTTCATTTTTTTATTCAAAAATAATAGAATAATTATGGGTACTAAAATTAACAAAACCAGTAATAATAGTAAATGCAATAACAATAATAATTTTAGAATGGAGTCCCTTCTTTTAATCTTTCTATTCAAAGAAATGGAGAAAAATATGAATTAAAAAGTGCAAGCAAAAATTTAATGTAAACATTTTCAAACACATAAAATTAATAGAACAGCTAATAAATTCCTTAAAATCCTCCTGTTTAGATCTTCAAACCTTAAAACAACTTCAACAATAAATAAATACAAAATCAAAATGTCCCACCTTAATCAGAGGAAGAAAATAGGGAAAGAAAGCTAAGCGTTTAGCCTGTAAGATTGATAGATTAAGAAGCTTTTTTAATGAAAGGATCTCCTTAAAACTAAAACAATAATGTTAATTATAATAATAGCAATAATAATTAAAATAGTAATGCAAGCATAAATACTAGTCATAATTCTCGTAATAATGCTAGAGCTTAGACTAATTCTTCTGATAAGAAAAGAAATGAAAAAAATTCTTAGCAAAATGATTAATAGTTTTCAAATCAAGTGCAATATTTAATAAATAAAAGAACATAGGCTCAGTTAAAAAAAGAATAACTCCTTTCATCTTAAAAGAAGCAAATGTTAAATTAATAGCTTCTTAATGCTAGTGATGATGAAATGGAGAATATTGTTCCTATGAGCTCTAATCCTAATAAACTACCTTTGACACTAGTTTAATAAGAGAATTTAGAAAGGTAGTATAAAGATGTTTTGCTTGAACTTGAATCAACTTAAAAGTAGCTTGATGAAGTTGAAAAATCATTAAGGATTGAAACTTTAAATTTTGAGGAATCTAAAAGACATGTTTAGATATTAAAGATGGCTCTTTAGTAAAAAGTAGAAGAGAACACATTAAAATAAATATTAGCAGAAGTTAGTCATGATGCAAGAATAAATAAAGTTGATTTATACACTTTTTTAGCAAGGTAAATGAATCAACAACAGTTAGAGGGAGATAAAAATAAGCACAGGGTTGTAGAATTAGAAAGACAAGTAAAAAAACTAAAATAAATAAATGATGAATAATCAAAATAGATGTAATAGTTATAGGAGTTTAATGAGAGTATAAATGTTGAATTAAAGAATGCTATCTATGCACTCTAAATGGCTGAAGATGAAAAAGATAGGATGCTAGCTGAATAAAGATAATAAATTTAAGATTAAAATTCACTTGAAAAAGATTAGCTTTTAGATTATTTGACTGAATGCAAGAATCAAATAAATGTATTGCAATAAGAAATAATTAATTTAAAACATTAAGTTAATTCTAAAGCTTTAAACTATTCTATTGCTTCTGATCATTCAAATCCAAATAAAAACAGTTAAGTTTAATAGCAGATAACAGCTGGAGATGTAAAAAATATTTCCAATGGATTCTCTAATAAGAAATAATAACTTACTACTGGTAACTAACACCTATAACAAATATCTCCCGAGTAATTATTCAGCAACTTGAGTAATAATAAGTTAAATAACTCAGAAAATTCTTTTAGCCTTTAGAATAATTAAGTCAGTTTAAATTTTAGTAAAAATATAAATAATGATTCAGCTGAAGGTAAAAATAGTTTACTTGATCACCATTTAAATTAAGATGGAAGCTTAGGCTCAAATATGGTACAATATGCACTCCAAGATGAATTACAGAGATAAGACTAGTCTCATACTTAAAATTACCATGCTATGTAAACTGAAGATCGGTAAAATTATAATGAAGCATCTTAAAATTCTCTTCATCAACCTTAGAATCTTTAAAAAAGGTTTTAAGATGAGGAATTGGAAGATTTATTAAAAGAAATTGAAGAAAGCAACATTTAAAATATGTAACCATAAGAAGTCATAGAAAAGCTGTAAAAATTATGTAATGAAGCTAAAAGATTGAAGTAAGAAGTTGAATAAAATAATTTAGTAATCTAAGATTACAAAATGCGTTAAGAAAATGAGAGATAGAACTATTCTGATCAAATCAAAGAATTGTTTGAGTAATTATCTTAAACTAGATAAGAGCTCAGATCTAAAAAAGACCAATTTGAATAATTAGTAAAAACAACTTTCATATTTATCTATTTAATAAAAATTATTTATTTTTTAATAGGAATCTAATTAAATGGGATTAGAAGAATAGATTGAGTCTTATGATTAAATTTTATAATAAAAATAAGAAGAATATGAAAAGGTAAATGAAGAATTAAGATAGCTTCGCTAGATTGCAGGGGATAGACTGTAAGAAATGAATGAAATAAAATTAAAATATGAAATAGAAAATAGTGCTCTTTAATAAGAGGTTGAGTAATTAAATGTGATAGTTTAAGAATATGAAAGTTCAATAAACTAAGATAAAAACTCAAGTGAGGATAGATCTTCCTCAATATAATTTAATTCCTAAAGAAGTGGTTAATAAATTGCAATTAGATAAAGTAATTCTCCTAAGAATTACAGTACATTCTAGACAGGAAATTTAGCTAAATAGGGTAACGAATAGAATCACATAATATCCAGATAGACTTAAGATTAAGAATCTACATAAAATTATAATGTTTCCACTCTCAATAGCTAGATAGAAAGGCTATAAAGTGATCTCTATCAAAAAGATTAGTAAATTCAACTATTAGA
Source organism: Tetrahymena elliotti 4EA (assembly GCA_000231825.2). Taxonomy (NCBI): domain Eukaryota; phylum Ciliophora; class Oligohymenophorea; order Hymenostomatida; family Tetrahymenidae; genus Tetrahymena; species Tetrahymena elliotti. The sequence continues at coordinate 174,285 of JH720340.1, forward strand.
TGAAGAAGCAAAATAAAAAGACATCCATATTCATCACATAACAGAAGATTTTGAGAAATAAATTTAGCATCTTAATTAACAGTTAAAAAAATAATTATTTAAGATTAGAAAATTTCTTAATGAATATTTTATATGAAAAGGATTGAAGACATTCAAAGCGAAAAAGAAACAATCATACATGAAAATGATTATTGTAAAAAAGAAGTTTAAAAGCTCATGGAAAAAGATTTAATAAATACCAATAAACTCAAAGATAAGAAGGAAGTAAAATAACTGTAGCAGTAACTTGATACAAAGCAATTAGAAGTAGAAAAACTGCTTTTAGAAAAAGAAAATTTAAATTATTTTGTTGAAGCATACAGAAAATTTATATTTAATGAAAATATTAAAAGAGCCATTTAAGAGTATATTGGAGTGGTAGAAAACATATCTTCTTTAGAATATTAAAGAAGAGAAAATGTTCATAAAATTAACTCTCTAGAATTATAACAAACATTAGAAGAATACTAAAATGATATCATCAAAATTAAAGAAGAAATAATTTCATTAAAAGAAAACTAATTCTCATTAGATGATTAAAAAAAGGTCTTATTAACCCGTAAAATATAGCTAGACAAAGAATTAGAAGGTATTACAATATAATAATCTGATAGATATTAAAGCTGGTAAACCCTAGAAGAAGATTATCAAGAAGTAATTCATATTTTTCATTTACTTTTATCATTAATTAACTTTTTAAATATCAAAATACAAGTTCAAATTTTACAATTAAATTTTGTCTTAATGTTTAAAAATTAAGATGGTTAAAATATTTAAATCAATTTATAAATTTTAAAATAAATTTGATCAATTTAATCTTTTATTAGATAAAGAAAAAAGGAGAAAGACAAGTAAGAGAATTTACTTTAAAAGAAATAACATACAACAATGTGTAAACAGCTTATAATGATTTACTAAAAGAATATGGGTAATTTAATAGTTTTTTGCTTTAAAGTTAAATTTTAAATATTTATTAATAGGCGCTTGCTAAGTTAGAGCATTACTTAGTAGAAGAAACCACTTATGAGGAATTAGTCAGCATAAGGAGGATAAACCTTCATATTAAATAAAAGTTTATAATCAAATTTATCTTTAAATTGTAAATTTTATTAAGTTTGACATTTAAATAATGTGTTTTAATTTAGAATTTAGTCCAAATAAAAAATCAACAATTTAAGAACTTTCAGCTGAACAAAACTCTCATCTATCTAATAATGTAAGTTACAATTTATTAAAATAACTATGATAATAAATAAATAAAATAATAGTATACAATTAAAAAATCTCCTGATGATGTTTAGGGAAAGAAATCAAGATATGATAGTAGCCACCATAATAACGATATCACTTCTTCAAATTATTATGATAATATGTTAATAATAGATAATGATGAAGATGTTTATAATTAATAAGTTAATTAAAATATTACTAATTTTATGTAAAATAAAGAGAATCAGTAAAATCTTGAATGATTTTCTCTCTCTTTCTCTATAAATTCATAAATTATTTTTTAACTTTTAATTGAAAGAAATTGGTTATTATATTTATCTGTAGTTTATTGCCCAAATTCATTTATGGGCTGAAAAAAAAACATCTTAAATTACTTCAAGAATTTAATCATAATATTAAAAAAATAATAGTTTAACTTTTTTCATTCATTGTTGAAAAGCTTTTTTGTATGTAATTTATTTGATCAAATTTAAAAACTTGCTAATATATTTCAGTACCAATTTTGAATAAAGAAAATCTAATGGTTTTCAATCTGTCAACTTCAAAATAACATATTTAAATATCTAATGGCTTTCAAATAATTTTGATAAAACTTTGTCTATTCTTAATCAATTTTTTTAATATATAGATTATTGATAGAACTTAGGAGTATATTAATTAGCTTTGAGAATTTCATTTGAAAATTAAATGATTGGATTAAAAAATTAATTCTAAATTTTAACAAAAAAGAAAAATAGAAAGTAAATTGGTTGATTTTTCTAATTTTTAAAAATATTTATTTGTTTGTTGAAATAATATTAAAGACTAGAATATTTAAAATAATATTTTTAAAAATGGCAATTTTATTTTATGATTTAGATTCTACTTAAAGATATTGATTGATATATTAATAACTGGACTAATAAATGTATTATGTATTTTACTTCTTTTTAAAACTTCAAAATTAATCTATGACCATTCTATTTATCTCTATCTATATACAAATCATTAGCAAATAAATTTTATTAATAAATAAATTTATTCGCTATATTTTATATAATTGGCTGGTTGATTTATTTACTTAATTTATAAGTAATCCACCTTTACAAAATTTCTATTTCATTTTTAAATCATATTCTCATTAGCGATAGGAAACTGAGGACATATTTATATATGGAGATTGTAAAGCCTACTTTCTTTGAGGAGCAGCTTCTTAAACACCTTTTATATATGGATTTTAGTTGTAAGTTGAAGCATCGTAAAATATGTTTTATTTTTTTCTATTAGTAAGGAGAACAGATTGGGAATATCCTAAGTCTACAGATCTATTCATACTCATATTGTTGTTAATATGAGAAACTCCGTACATAGATTAGTTTGTTTACTATTATTGACCACGAATTGCTAATCCATTTGGTTAGGGCTATCTAGTGTTGTTTGCAAATTCAATTGTGTTAGGTCTATTTGAATTATCATTTTCATCTCTTTACCAAGGGCTATCATCATAATATTTTTTTATGTCATCATAAAACATAAAGTCATTTCCTAGTCTTTCAAAATCTATCTTCTTTTTTGGATTTGCTGGAATTTATTAGTTTGTATTTCCAAAATCATTAGATTTATAGTTATAATCTTAATATCTATTTTAATGAACATCATTTCTGTATTCTTCATTTTCCTAAATGTTAAATTGCTAATTTTATCCAAATTAGCCATGATTTGCAACAGGCTTAGATCCATCATCCTAAATTCCTGTCTGTGGCTTATTATCCATGCAATTACCCATCTACTTTGTAAAATAAACTCTGTCTTGCCTAATATATTTTTTATTAACTTCTTTATTTTTTACTGTCTTAAATTTATATTAATAATTAATTAGAATTAAATCTAATCAAAGATTCTTTGGAATGGTAGGTCCTATTTCAATCAAATATAATTTATTCAATCACTTTTAATCGAAATTTAATAATTTTAGGAATTTAAAGAAAAGACTTATATATGTATACATCTAGTAGTTTACACAGTGCTAAAATATATCAAAACTATTAAAACAAATATATTGTGTTAGATTCACATAAAATAAAAAATGAAATGAAAGTTTTCTTAAATTTTTTCAAAAGATAGCATTTTATTATTTAGTGAATCAACTTATTAAAAATGTAAAATTTATTCAAAAAACTTTTAATTATTTTTTGCCTTTATTGAAATATTTTTTTAGAAGTCAAAGACAATTGTTTATTTTTATTTTTTTATTTGTAAATTAAGAATATTTTATTTAATATTATTACTTTTTTCATATAGATGCTTCTAAAAAATCTAAATAGTTAATTAAAATGATTAAAATATTATTTTTTTTGCTATTTTTTTGGTTTTTATTTTAGTGACAATTATTATATGTTACATATTTGAATAAAGTATTGGTTAAGAGATTAAAATTCAATTATTGTTAAACATATATGATCTACTTATTATCTGACAATTAAATCATGATTTTTAATTGCTTAAAATAAATAAATGATTGCTACTTATTTTGAAAACAAAAAAATTAATTTTTACTTAGTTATTTTGCGTACTTGAAAGATGAAGATAATTTAAATAGATTTATTTTAAAAAAATAAATTCAAGTAAAATTAAATATTAAGTCTATTTATTTTTTATTTTAATATTACTCTTTCTTAGTGTTATGATGAATTACTGCATAATATATAAAAACTTATCAACGTAAATAAAAACTATCAAATTTTTTAAAAAACTATCTACTGGCAAAAAATTAGTTAGTAGTTTAATACTAATTACTTGGATTAAGATACAAAAAAAAATCAAAATTTTTGAATAAGTTTTATGAAGAAGATTTTTTGAAACTGAAAATAATTCAAGAAAAAATGAAATTTGTATATTAATTTATGAACATATTGTATTTTATGCCATTAATAAATACAGAGATTAATATAATCAATGAACATTTGTTAGGATATTTATCAATTTATCTTTCATTATATAGACTTTGATAAACAATCAAGTTTATTGTTTTCAAATAATTTAAATATTCAAAGTTAAGCCAAACTATTGAGTCTATTACATTTTTAAATTAATTTCTACTTATTACTTGAATACTTGAATGTTGAATTAATTTAGCTACTATTTAATCCAAAAGTATCTAGTGAAAAATTATTAGAATATTTTGTTTACCTTAAGTCTGAATACTTCTATTAGCAAAAATGGGAAATAAGTTTTCCGTATCTTCATTTTTATTTAACAAATTTACTGGATTGCAATTTTTTTTAAAAATATTTAATTTCCTTAGCCAATTTCATACATTTTAGTTATTTTTCTTTATTAAAAATGTATTTTTTTAAGATTTAACTCTTAATTTGATTTTTAAAAATATGCATAGCTGTGTCTTTTCTTTATTTAGCCTAATAAGAATTTTTAAGTATATAGATAAAAATATATGAAATGTTTTTCTGATATGAAATTCAAATATGGTTTTTAGGATAAAAATAAGATTTAAAATAGACATAAATTTAAAATTGCAAATGAATTTTCAAATCAATAATAAATAGATTAAATTAATTTTTTAGGCTATTTGATAAGTATTTTTTTATTTTTTTTTGAATTAATAATTTTTAAGTGCTATTCAAACAAATCTTTTTTGTTTGTCTGAACTCTATTTACTTATTCCTATTTTTTGCTAAAATAAGTAAAAAATATATCAATGAAATTATTTATTTAAGAAGGATTCCTATTTCGGTTGAAATAATTCATCGTTTTAATAGAAAATAATTTAAACATTCTTCAAAAATAAAATGAATTTCTAAGATATTAAATTAAAAAATAAATTGATTTTAGAACTAATTTTATTTAAGATATTAAATGTAATATTTAATTTGGATTACTTTCTTTGATATTATTTAAGAGTTATTAATTTAATGTTAATATTTCAATTAATTTAAAAGATGATTAGAGTTAAAATATTTTAAATTAATTATATGAATTAATTGAGTAATTATTGTACATAATAAATAAATAAATTGGCAAGTAAATAAATGAATGATTTGATTTTAGTTTAGTTTAGTGTGTTTTATTATTTTATTTTGGTTATTATAATTTTATTTTGATTAGTAAAAGTAAATACTTTTCCACTTTATTATCTATAAATATAAAGGTGAAATGTAATGTTTCTTTTGGAATACTTTTTTAGATTATTCAAGCAGGTTTTCTATTTTGTTTTGAATTCAAACAGTTTAAGTATCCAATTCATTTGTTTCAGTTTAATATTAATCTGTAGGATTCTATATGTTAATTATTACAGCACCTTCAATTTTGTTTTAAGGTTCTTAAGGAGCTTATACTTAATTAGTGTTATTAGATTCTTCATTTAAACAGTGGTTAGAATTAATAGCTGTTTTGGGGAGAGGTTAATTTTATTGGTTTGCTTCAGTTTAATTTTCCTCTGATGATTTATGGGTTTATTGGTTTTCATGGTCTTCCTGGATAGTATGGGAGGCTTACATTTTTAATTTGTAGTCAAAGACTTCTTATTCTCCATCTTATAGACCTCTTCTACATACAGGACAGCAGAATGCTTTACCTCTATGGGCAAAGCTATTGAAGCAGTCATTATGGAAGATATGGAAGCATGGAGTTAAACGAACATCACTTGAATCAGTAAATTCATCTAAACAGATGACACATTCATTGGCTTCTTTGATGTTAGGGTATTTGCTAATAACTTCAGAATATTTTTAATTTGGTATTTTTGTATCTATTTAGATGGTTTTTTATTGCATTTAAAATTAGGAAATCTTTTTTTCATTATGATTTTTTATTACACTTCTAGAAATTAAAACAATTAGTAAAATAAGGACTAAGCATATAAGAGCTATTATACAAATGATAATTATACCAAACTAGGTGCTAAAATCAATAACAAAATTTTCCTAAGTTGCTTCACTCTTGTAAAATTTAAGGTCCATATTTACTTTAAAACTGTTGCTATTAGTAAACTTAACAATATTTTGATACTAAGAGACTTAGTTGCTCACATCAATTTTAATATTAGATGCATTTTCCATAATATTGCATACGTTTCCAGAAGAAATAACTTTCAAATCAAAGAGTCCACCATAAATAATATAGTCAACACAGTCACTAGATTTAGCTAAGATATTATAGAAAACATCTGAAATCTATTTTGAATAAAAAATAGATTAATAATCAAAATTAAAAAAGGTAAGAGTTAATTAATAAATTTTTCTTTCTCTTTTTTCTTTCACCTGTAATGTAATTTATTGATTTTGGTTATTTTTTTATTAATGTAAATTACTCTGAAAAAAATTTAAATTCTTATAAAATCTAATTTATGGGAATTGCAGAGTACAACCAAAATGAAATTCATCATTTTTTCAAGAAACCTTTAAATTTATTTTTGTTTTTTATTCTTTCTTTCTATAAATTTTTTGGGCTATTTCAAATTTATCATTTCCATGTCAAAAATATTTTTATTGGTTTAAATATTTTAAGAAAGATTTCTTTCATAGATATTCTAATAGATAAAATGAATTACAGAAAATGATTAATCGCTATTAACGAAGAATAGAGAAGATTCATAAGCATTTAATTAATATGTCTAATATTCTTGGTCAAGCAATAAATTAATAGGTTTTGCCTCTTAGCCACAATCAACTCCTTTGAAATCTATTTTTTAAATAAATTCTTAGAACAAAATAAATGATTGCATTTAAATTTGAATAAATGAGCTTTTCCATTTATGAATAACTTTTAATGAAATATTACTTTGTTAACAAGAGCATTGGCCATCGAAAGAATTACATTAGCCATTTGTTCCACTGCAATTGAAAGGACATGGGTAGTTTTGGCTTGTATTTAAAAGAATTCCTTAAAGGTTAAGACTGAATTTGAAAGTAGAACTAATAGGGAATAAAGAAATAGAATTATAAAAAAATATTAGATTATTTGATCTAATCTACGAGTTGACAGGTATACTAAAGATAACTCTATTGTTTTTAATCAAAACTTAAGATGGAGAAGAAATCAATAAACTCATAGGACCTTAGAAGATCTAGATAGATGAGTCACTAGGTATACTATTATTTTCTAATTCTACTTCAAGGATTAAGGATTAGTATTTAGTAAAATCAATATTATCAAAACTTTTTTAACAAGGACTGGCTAAGGTACAGGTCAATTAGGCTCTTTAAATTGTTTCATAATCAGCATAACAAAATTGTAGGAAGATTAAATAAATAAATGCAGTAGTAAGTAGCTTTGAGTATGCCATTTTTAGTGTATATTGTTTGAAGATTAAGAAATAAAGGATATTTATTTTTATTTAATTTTGCTATTTTTTGTTTTATTAAAGATTATATTTTCCCCCCACTTCTTTTGTTTTAATATGATTTTTTACAGAAAAGTGATAGATAGATTAATTAACTTGAATAGCTTATGAAATCATACAGTAAAAAATATTTACGTAATTTATGTAAGGTATTGTAATAATTAAGTGATATAATCTGTAATTGATTTTCAGAAAATTTTAACATACTAATTAATAGGATTCTTTATTTTAGCTCTTGAATTTTACAATATCCCAAAAGTAACAAGCAATTTTTTACGTCAATAAACTCTTAAGACTAATTAATCCCTAAAGCATCACTTTCGTTTCTATTCGAAAATTTCAGAATTTAAAATATTCCATTTAAAAAATATTTGTTCCATTTTTCTAATTTTTTTGTAATTTCATTTTGTAATCAAAAAAATCATGGCTAATTCAAATCTAAATCCTTTGATTTTTTTCAAATCTCCTTAGAATAATTTGTTTACAATCCAAATAAAATAATTAATTAGAAACCTAACAAATCTGTATATTTAATTTAAAAAATGAGGATGCTCTTTAAAAAAATTCAGAACTCATGAGTAACATATTAGACAATTTTCTAAATTGGCGATTTTATTTATTCGTACTATAGTTTTAATAAAATAGCAGGTAAGTAATTTTTTAAATACCTCATAGTGGTATTACGTCAAATACTAATAGATTAAATAATTAATGCTATGTCAGAATATTAATTTAACTAAACCCAAAATAATTTATTCATAAAAAATAAAGACAAATTTACATGTAAGGCACTAACTACTAACTTAGGTAAAAGAATAGACTTTTATAGCAAAATAATGAATAAGATAGATTTAATCATAAAGACAAATAAATTGCATCATAAATCAAATTAGATTAATAGCAATCATATAAACCAATAATATACTTACTAAATAATATAATTGACTAAGGATCAAGGTGGAGTAATTAAATGTTAGGTTTTTATTACCTCGTTAAATAAGATTTTGAGCCAGTTTTACATAAAAACTGAAAATTTGCTTACAAGCATTTAACTTGTTAATTAAGATTAAATTTCTTCTTTAATTCTTAAATTTTATTTCAATGTAATGAAATGTAAATATTATTTAATTATGATTAAATTCCTATTCATTATTTGAGTAAATTTAATCAATCTGTTAAATTCTAATTAATTTTTCTGTCTATATTCTTTTCAAGGGTTTTCAAAAGATTATTCTATTATTCTATTCGAAATCGTTCAAAGTAAGTTCGGAATGTTTTCCAATTTAGAAAATTTAACAAGCCTTTTGACTGATTCTCTTTTATTCGTAACATTCCGCTATTAAAATCATGGTATCAGCAATAAAATTAACTAAATTTATAATGTGAATACACTATTATAATTTCATTTTTTATCGAAATAAATTTAATTCAATATTCTTATTGGAATTGCTAGACTAAAATTTTATTCAAATAGTTTATTTCATCTCTTTATTTTTTCACTAGTTATTAAAATACTACACTTAAAATTTCTTTTATAATTTATTATAGTATATTTATTATTTTTATTTAGCTCAACTTACTTTTAATCAATCTGTTTTCATATTTATTTCTTTAAAATTATTCGAAAATCCATTTTAAATATTAGTATTTAACTCTGAAATTTTTCTTTAAATATTGAAAAGCTCTTCCAAATTGTTTTTTGGGTAAAATGTTATTTTTAAAAATTTTGTTTCTCTAATAGCAATTATTTTACATTTCTAGATTATTTTTATGTGTAAAGTCGCAAAATATTTTAATATTTTGAATTTTGTGTGTGAGTGGTTTGTGGTAATTTAAATCTCAAAAAAAATTAAATAATATTAGATTTTATTTTCCAGAAAATAAATATTTCTTGATTTTATTTTGAGAAAAATAAATTAATTGATACAAGCATTAAATTTTGTGGTACATTTGAATTAGCAATGGTGACTTTAATTACAGAAATAAAAATAACCTTTTTATATTTATAGTTTAGATTAAACAATGTAAGAATTGAAAGTGTACATGAGTAAATTACTAATTCAAACGAGTTTCATAATATTATACAGCTTATTTACAAAATTTTAATTTTTTATTAAAGATTTGCAAAACTTTATTTAGTGATTAAATAAATTATCAGTTGACGTCGACTTGCTTGTATTAGTTAACGTCACCAAAAAAAACATACATAGGAGGAATGGATTTAATTAATTAGATATAACTTTAGATTAAATTAATAAGAATTTTCTTGAAAAGAATTCAAACAAAAGTATAAAAATTAGCTTTAAAATTGAGCAATTTGAATATTCAGTCTTAGATATATTTAATACTTAATATATATGGTAAATATTTATGTATGTTATTCAATGTTTTCTTTCACAAGATGTTACGAAATCAGAAATTGCGATTTAAAGGAAATACTTATTTTTTTGAAAATAAATTTTGTATTTTCTTTGTTTGGTAGATCTAATTTAATAATTATTCTATAAAATATAAAAACTTTAACAAATAAAATATGCATTCTATTTCAGAATGTTTTACATACTTTAAACTAGCCTTACTAGATTATTATTATGATTTAAAAATAAATATTATTATGATCATTTAAAATAACAATCTATACTCCCATCCATTTTTTTATGATAGTCATTTTAAAAGTAAATTATTATTTTATTTTTAGCTAGAAGTTGTTTTTACTGGATTACTTTACAACCCATATATATTTATACCTTGAGATTAATCAAAAACAGATAACTTTTTATCTGCGATTTCTTAAAGATTATGATTCAGTAAATGATTTCTTGACGAATCTGAATTTTTAAAGATTTAAGAGAAAAAGTCATTTTTAGCTTTTTTTGTGGTATAGTGTATATTCATTCCTTATGGTTACATCTAAAGCTGCTATTTTTAACTGCCCTTGCTGATATTTAAATTTTTATTCTGTTTATTGATTATTTAAGAGTTTATCATTTATGAGAAGTTTTAGCTTTAGGATATTTATGTCTTAGTTTAGCTATGCTAAATAGATGGGATAAGGGAGATATTAGATGCCGCATTAATTGATTCAGTTTAATTTATAGAAGGAAGTGTTATATTATTTTCTTTCTTAAGATTTTGAATAATTTAATCTGCTCTGTAGGTGTTTTATTTACTATTCCTTGAGATCATCTCAAATTTTATAGCAGAAGACATAACTAGACTTTCTTTTTGCTAAGGAATTTATCTTTCAGTAGATATAGTAATTTTTGTAGCATTACTAGATTAATTCTTTTTACAGCCTAATTTATTTAAAAGGCAGTATTATTTCAAGTAACAAGGTTGCTATCCGTTCTCACGGGCTGTATAAGGCTGGCTAAAATCTGGGGCTGATTATTTTTGACTACCTAGTATATTTCTTTGAGTTAAACTCTAAAAGATATAATTATCATCCTCATTCTTTATATTTTTGCTTAAAGGGAGAACAAGTTTCAATTTTTTTAGTTTAGATTTGACATCTTCTTGACTTGCTCTTCTTTTCAATTAGTTTGTCTTTTCAGAATTTTATCTACTTAAATTTGTAAAATTCTCGTTCTGTTGATTATCTCCTAACTACCTATATTTGATTTAATTGATACAGTTTATTAGTAATACTACTAAAAATAAATTTACAGTTAAGCATTTTGGCTGTTTTGATCTTGGCTATTTTAAACTATTTCACTGATATAAGAGTTATTTTCAAAAATTTAATCTTTATTTAGTGTAATTTCACCACTATTATAATCAATGAAGGAAGGCTTTTCTAGATCTAGATTATTTTCAACTACTGTATCAACTCCATTTACTTTTTATGTTTTTTAGGTATTTAAAGAATCTGTAAAGGATTAATCTATAGAATTAAGAACTATTTCCTCAAGTAACTGTTATTGACGAGTAGGTTACTTCACATTTTGGTTTGAAGTTTTTCCTCTTTTATCTGCATATCTATCTATATTTCTCAAATACTTTCTAAGACTGCTTTTTTGATTAGTTGGACCTCCAAATTCTGGAAGGAAGGAAATAAATTTAATAAAGATATTTTTAAAAAATGTCAAAATTACCATCTATATTTATCAGTTGCTCATTTTAGTCTTGTTTTTGCAAATTATTTAAGAAATAAGAGTTATTTTTTGAAACTCTTTTCTTTTCACTACTTACTTCAGTTGCATTTAATCCAATTTAAGTATTTGAACAATAGTTATTTAAATCTCTATTAAAGAATTTTTGTTTTATTAGCTAATACTTTGATTTTAGGTGATTTAAGTTTGAATTGTTTCCATTTTAAAGAGGTGTTTGCTTTTTAGGGTGGAATTATTATTTAGAATTAATTGTGTTTATTCTTTGTTAAATTACATCATCTGAAATAGAAAATATGTTAAGCTGATTACAAAGTATTCCTTTTTTGTATTTTGCTTAACTCTCTATTTCATTCGTTACTATATTAAATATGTTATGCTGTTGAGAGGAATTTGGAGTTTTCTCCTCTATGTATTTGAGTAAATTTTCATTGAAGTTCAATTTGCTTTATATATCCTAAATTTAGTTTCCCAAAAGTCCATTTTTCTCTAACAATTTAAGAACTTTTAAATCAGATTCTCTTCTGCTAAAATAATTATTTGAGTCTAGATTAGGTATTGTTGATTTTTTAGAAGTAAAACAATTTCTTTCATCTGAAAACAAAGGAATTTCATTATTTTACTATTTCTATTAGCTACTTTGAGTAAACAATGAATCATTCACACCAGGAGAGACATTACTTGTCTTATCAGGTGATAATTTCCTAGATTAGTGAATAATTCTTTTACCTCTTGGTGAGGTGCTAAATGTATCTTGTTTTATGCTATCTTCTCCATAAGGCTCAGTATGAAAAATTTCATTAATTCTACTTTTATTTATCAGACTACTTGCTGTTGCACGTCGTTAAGACTCATCAACTAGTTACTACTTTTACTCATTATGAAAGATACTATTTTAAGGACTTATTTAATCTTTGAATTCACTAAATCTAGGTGATTAGGGACTTTGATTAAAAATACTGTTTTGATGCTTGATTGAGTCTTTAGAATAACTTTATCTAGGTGATGAATAGTATGAATTATTTAACTAATCTATAGACTATTAGAAACCTTCTAATTTATGATTTGTTCCTTTGGAATTTGGTGAATCAAAAGATCCTCTTATATGCTGTAAAATAGATTTTCTAGGAGTAAAAGAACAATTGATATGTTTTGATTTACATTCTTACTTTTATAGTATGCTCATTCTTTAAGTTTAGGGGTACCTGCAACTTGGTGAATTTACATCTTAGATATCTTCTTTCTCTTAATCTTAATTTTCTAAAATATTTTAATTTGAATAAAAATTGCTTTCCATTTTCAGTTTATTCATCATATTTTCTGTTTCCATATTCTGTTGAATTAGTGATTTGGCCTTCTGCTCTAAATCTAAGGTATGTATCATCATTGTTTATCTATCAGCAGTAAATTTCTATCTATTTTCAATGGTCTTTAAGAAGATATCCAGCGTGTTGTTTAGCTTAAGGCAGTCCATTAATTTCTTAATTTAAAATCATTAAAAATAAATTAATATAAACTTCATTCAAATCAAATAAAATACAAACTTACGTCTTTTCTTATAACAAAAAGAGTTGCTTCTAAGGAGTAAACAACGGCCTCACACTTCCTTTTGTTAATATTCATCTCTATTTCTTCTTCTCCAAAAATGTTATTTGGCCCTAAAATAGAAATAGGTATTTTCTTTTTGAGTTTCTTTTACATTTTATTCTGGTCAACGATGTTATATTTAGCAGATTTACTAGGAGAAAAAGATTTACTGCCTTCTTCATCTTAAGCAAATGGATCCAAAGATATATTAGTGAATAACTCTATTTCACCTTATTTAATAAAATAAATATACTCTACTTCATCTCCTTACCTATAAATAATATTCTTCTGTTCATATTTTTCAATCTTAATTTTTAATTTAAATTTTTAAACCCACTAAATTAACTAATTTATTTATTTACATTCATGAAGTGAAGAATTGAAAGCAATTTAGATGGGTGTATCTCTTTAAAAAAACTGAACTTTTATAAAAAAGCAAGCCTTTCTCTCACAACATATTCATGATATGCTCCCATTATTTTTTCGAATCCTTATTTGTTTAAAGTCATCAGATATGTATCTTCTCTACAAACCATAGTTGCAGTTCTAATTATTTTTTCCAATAATTGATTCGAGTTTGATAAAAAAATAAAATTCATACCTAGATGAGTTTGTCATCAAGGAAATTTCTCCAAAAGCTTCTCCAGGTTTATAAATTTTAACGCATTCAAGGTTTGGATAGATTTTTTTAATTTAATAAAGGTCCTCTTATTCTTCTTCTGAGTAAATACTGCTATCCCTAATAAACGAATAGCTTATTTTTTACTTTAAATATTTACTAAATTTACTTATTTGTGCTTATCTTTTTTGTCACTAATGGTAGTGTTTCACGGCTCTTTAATTTTTTAAGGTTGTTATCTTATCCATTTATTTTAGATTCATTTCCATGAGAATTTTCAATTGAATTATTGTCATGCTAAGGTGGCTGCTACTGCTGAGTAGCTTCTCGTAATAAACAAAAAACAGATCCCAACAAGATAATAAAATAAGTGGTACCGTGATCACCTAAATGAATAAATATTTATTTATAAAAGGGTTATTTCATTTAAACTTAAAATAATTAAATCTCCTAAAAATTAGCAAAAATCAATCAAATTGCTTTAAAAAGTTAAGTAACAAACACTCTATTAATATAAACAATTAACAAAAGATAAAAACTCCTACCAATATTGAAAATGACTTCATTTTTCTTAAAGCATTTTAGCTGAATCTCTTTAAATAGTTGATGATTCATCTAATCTTGTTAAAATATGTCTTTGTTTTCTTAAAAAAGCTATAATCCCTGAATGCCTTTCATCAAAAAGTTTTTTTCTTACTTAGTTTTAACTGGTCTAGGGAGTATATTTATGGCAATCTGTAATTTATTTAATTGATTTAATACTAAAATTGATAAAATAATAGAGATACCATTGAAACATCCCTATCTCTAAAGTCTACAATCTTTGACTAGATTATATTTTTTATCTTTTATGGATCCCAATTATTAATGTTGATATTAGGATTGTTTAACACCAAAACGCTTAAGTTTTTTTAAGCTAATCTTTCAGCCTCTGTTTCTATTGATCTTTTACTCATCTATTCACAACCTGCAGCTTGATCATTTTGTATTTAAACCTTTTCATCATTTTGTATTTACTATTTGTTTTCATTATCTTGATTTTCTTCATCTATGAAATCGTTATTATCATCTTAGTATTCCATGATGAGAGTAATTCAATGAAAATGCTTAAATTAGAAAAAATAATAACTTTTTACTTCTACTTCTAATAATTTATTGAAATTTAATTTATTTTAATGGATTATTAATATATCTCTAAAATAGAGATAAATAATTCATAGCGTTAAAATATTAATAGCAATTAGCATAATTCACATACAGATATACTTTTTAATAGTTATTTTGATAAGGAAATACCTTATTTATTATATTGAATTTACTGATAGTTTTTCTTTTTGTGATTTATGCAAGCATATTTTTTATCAAAATTTATGTTATTAAACACTTTAATTTTGTTTTTCAAGGTACTCCTTAAATGATCTTTCTAAATTTAAAGATATCTGACCTTGATGAGCAATTAAAAATTAAGATTAATTGACAATTAAATTAACTTGTTTATTGCACTTAATGCAAAATTTTTTAAGAAGGAAATAAATTTTTTGGAAAATAATATTAATGCTCAAATTTATTAAAAAGAGGTCTTTATTCAGTAAAATGCAAATTTTTTAGCAAACCAAGAAAATATCTCTTTACGAATTTGACTCCTTCAGTTCATACCTTTTTAAATAAGCAAGCTATTTAGAAAAAAAAAGATTTTCTTTTTTTCTTTTTAATTTTTTGAAGAAGCAGAAAAATTTATAACCCATCCAATTTTTTAATTTTTTAAAAAACCTTACAAAAAATTGGTCTTCAAAATAAAATTAATGGGCAAATAAACACTAAAAAGCTCTTAATAATATTTGAAATTTTATTCACCACTTTTTTCAAAGTTTAATAATGACATTTTTTTCAAAATAATATCTTTTGATTATTTTTAATAAGTTTGTTTCTGAGGTTTCTAGACCTGAGATAAATACAGTAAATAGTAATTAAATTAAAATTTAAAGAAGGTGATTAATTTATCTGTTACTTAAGAAAGACACTTTTACAGATTTTATAAAAATAAAGAAATTTTTTACAACAAGATAATTTTTTTGAAAGTTGTTATAAAATAATACTACTTAATAAATAATATAAAATATTTATTCATGCATTTTTTAATGTTTTATTTAAATTTTACTCTTAATAAATTTGAAAATCATCATCTTCTTCTTCTTCTGTATTTTCTGATTACTCCTTTAACGAAGTTATTTTATTTTATTCTTCTGCTGTTGATTTTTTGCTTGTAGATGTTGAGCAAATTTGGGTGAGATTATTTTATTAAATTTGAAAATATTCTTTTTATTACTCGACTAATTTGCTTAAAAGCTATTTATCTTAAACGCTCCTAAAAACTTTTTAAAGATTAAAAACCTTTGCATATTTTCCAAAATCTTTGATAGTTTATTATGTACTAAAAATAGAATTTGCAGGTTTATCAGAAATAGTCTCTTAATTACCATTTAATGTGCTTAATTATTTTGAATTTAAAGATGTATGGTTTTTATCATAATGATAATGGTTATTTAAAAAAAATAGTGATTGGTCTTTCATAGGTGAGACTAACCCACTTAAAGCAGCTTAAGATTTCTTAAACCTATCTTGACTTTAATTTTTTTTATCTAACTAAGGGAGGGCAACTGAAGTATTAAATTTAGCTTCTGAATTATTATTAATGCTTATATTTAAAGTCTTATTTTAATTTTAGGTACAATTTGTTTAAAATATTTAATTAGTAGTTGTAAATTCATTTATATCAGAGGATTTATTTATGTAAAAGTAGTTGTTTTGAGTCTTTGCTAAATTGAATGTATTAATGTTAATGTTAGCCTGATTATTTTGAAGGCTCCTATTAAATCTTTAACAACTGGCTGAGCCAATAGATTTTTCTTATGTTTCTTACTTTGGTGTTTAATTCTTCATATTTTAGTATTCTTAGCAACTACCCTTATTGTAAGAAACTAAACAATCCTAAGAATAATTTCTCATAATTGAAATAAAGTTAGTTGTCTACTAATTTGTAGAGAACGATGTATTAGATAGGTCTTATAGAGTTTTTTTTTTTTAATTATTTTAGTTAATAAAAATAGAATTATTTATATTTTGTTAAGAAAGCTTATTTGGTGTTAAAAACATTTAGCTTTATTGTTATTATTTATTTTAAATTTAAGCCAAGCTTTAGTTGCTCATTTCTTATTATTTTCTAAGGGTTTAAACATTTTAATTAAATTTATTTAAAATTAATTAACTTTAAAGTATTTTAAGATCTTTTCCACTCCTTAATCCTTACTATCTTATATTCACTTAAAAATTTTATTTGCTAGTTACATTTTGGGGATTATTTTTTTTTACATTTTATTTAAAAGTTTGTTAGCGTTTCTATTTATCAATTTCTAAAAATAGCATATGAAAGCTGTTGCTATTCTTTGAGTATGTTTTTTCAGGAGAAGTAATTTAAATAGCACTACTATTTTAACCTATTGTGCTGCAAATTTAATATTATTATAGTTGGGTCAGATTATCTTTTTTAGCCAACAAACCTTAATGTATCTTTTTAAGATAGCTCAAATGAATTGAGTTGTAAGGATTTATATTATCATTTAAAGAAACTACAGATGAAATGGGTTAGTTTCTGTTTTAAAAAAATAATTTAAGAACAAATTCTAAATTAATGAATAAAATATTTACATATTTGAAGTTTAATTTTACTTGACTTGTGGAGAATAAAAAAATAAATTTCTAGTATGTAGATTATGTTTTGTTTGATTTATACTGGATGGTCCAGGATTCTTTTCAGGGATACTTGTTTCTTCGTTTTAAAATGTATCTTAATAATAACCATTTTAGTCTATTTTAACTTCTTTTGGTGAGTTCTATCTTGAAAAGAAACTTTATTAGGTCTCTTGGTATTTCTTCTATTAAATTGTTTCTTGAAAATTGAAATTGCAGCTTTCAGTTTCATTTTATTGGGTATTGAGTTGATTTTATTTTGTAATTTAAAATGTGTTATTTTAGTTTTTTGGAGTTAAGTAGTGTTTTGGAGTTAAACTTGACTCTTGGCTAGTTCCAAATGTATTTAATGTTCTTTAGTTTTTTGGTGAATTATACTAATTTGATTCATACTCTTCTTCCTGATTAATAGTATCCCTAGAATAGTTTAATTTAAATTACTCTTCTGATTCTTCTTCAGAATATATAGTGTTGAAATTCTTTTTTTTATTTTTATTTTAATTATTTTAGAAAAAGTTAGTTTTGTTATAATTCTTATTTTTTGTTTAAGCATAAAATTATCTTTTTCTTTATGAGCTCACGCTATTATTTTTTTCAACAATGTTATCGCTTTCTAAAAACTATTAAAGTTTTGACTATCCAATTACATCATCACAAGATTAATAAAAACTGTTTCCTCTGCTGCTTGTCAAATTTTATTGATTAGATTAATTATTACTACTTTTACTACTAAAAGGACTTTAAGCCTCTTCAATACTATTTGCATCAGATCCATTGCTACCATATGTTTATAATTTACTTTTATGACTATAAGTTTATTCTACTTGAGTAAGTCTATTTTAAATCCAAAGCCCTTTCATTTGCTCTTCTTTTCTGATTATTTAAATCGACCCATGGTTCATTTTTATCATATCATAAAATTTCTATTTAAAATTAAATTTATGTTGAATAAAACTAAATAAAGACTAGTTTTAAAATCTATTTTTCATAATTTCAATTCTAATATTTTTTCATAGAATATTTATGTTGAAACATCAATTAATTTTTATTAAAATAGATTCAAAGGTAAATGTAATGTTTGTGTTGAATTATTTTTATTTATGTGCTTCTTGAAAAATTCACTTTTGTTTTTCATAAGAAATAATTTTTTTTAGGAAGTGTAAGCAAATTATTCTATTTTGATATTTAAATTTAATCTCATTTTAAATAAAAAAATTCTTTTTTATTTTTTTGAGTTGTTAAAAAATAGTAATGAGTGAATCAATTTTTATTAATTATTTTGATTTATCAAAAAAATTTAAAAGTTTGTAGAAAAAGTATTTAAGCTTCCTCATATTTAATGAAATCAATAATAAAATAATTAAAATACATTTTTTGGTAGAATATATACATGTGCTGTCTGAGATATGCATTCAGCTGATTATTATCTTTTAGAAATACTGTTTAAAAGCTCCATTTATCCAAAATATTAATTTGCACCTAGAATCACAAGTTATAAACGTTTTGTTTTTAGTTTATTGATTTTTTACTGATGCGATAAGTTTAATGATAAAATTTTATCTTCTTTACTAACTTATTTTGAAGATGGAGAATCACTAGATTCTTAAATTTCAGAACTTTCATTTATTTCTTTGTTTTGAGATATTCCTATTTCTCCTGATCTGATAAAGCAAACTGAGTTACTTATTTCACCCTATTTATATATCATACCTTTTTTGAAAAACACTTATTCCTTCATCCAACAAAGAATTTAAAGCAGTCTTGATCTAACAATATTTTTAAAGTAATGAAAAGATCTTAAAAATTTAATAGTTTCTTCTAGCATTCTGGATTCATAAACACCAATAATCTATTCATAACCTTCTTTAGTCAGAGTCAAGAAATGAGTATCTTCTTTACAGACCAAAGTAGCAGTTCTTTAAATTTGAATTATTGATCATAAAAAATTTTTAATTAGAAAATGGTATTTTACCTTCTTTCATTTGTTATAAGAGCTATATCTCCAAAATTTTCTCCTGAATTAAATGTATGAACTAATTTCTATGTAGGAAAACACTCAACTAGAAGTTAAGTTTGTTCTTTCTCAGCTTTTTTATTACTAACATCATCATTTCCTAAGCTAGGAAATTAAAATAATAAATTAATAAAATTAATAAATAAGAGTTATTAAAAGAGTTACTTGTTCATAACCTCAGAAACTCTTAGATTTTTATTATATGGGTTAGTTGTGAAAAAACACTTTCTCTTACTTAATTAATCGGCCAAGTATTTTTCTTTTGTATTATTGTAATCTGGATCAGGTATCATACAAAAAACTTATCCTTTTATTTTAAAATGAATGAAATAAATATCAAATATTAATATAAAATCTTTTTATTTTCAAAAAAATGATTAAGAAAAAACAAACAAAGAAGTCAAAAATAATAATTTTAACAATTTTATTTTGAGCACTTAAAGAATATTATGTTACCTTGCAAAACGATGTAATAAGTATTTCCATACTCCCCTATATTAATAAAACAATAATATTAATTTTATTTATTTATTAGTTGAGATAGTAGAATTTAAATTACCTTAATTAAAAACAATTGTATTTTTTGGCATAAATTGATAAGAAAACCAATCAGTGATATTTAGTGAAGAGGCATCATCACTTATTAAGTTTTTATTCTTTTAGAAAATACTACAGCATTTTAAAATGTTTAAAATGAACTATTTTTCTTATTTTGTCTTTTTTCTTTTTGACAATATTTGGATTGCGAGCTTATATTTATTTTTAAATGATTTAAAATATTTTAAATATTGTGAAAAGAATTTAAGTTACTTCGCAGTGTTCTTTGTTTTTTATATCTATGTTTTAACTATTCAAAATCAGTTCCGCTGTTGCTTGACTTATTTTTCTTTATTTATTTTTCATCTTGTCTATACTGAGCTTCTTGTGGAGACTATCATAATTAGGAATTGAGAGTAATTATGAAGGTTTTTTTTTACTAATAGAAAAAAGAATTTGATTAAAAATCTCTTTATAAAATAAAAGTAGAGGTTTTAATAATAGTAAGTAGTAATAACAACATATACCTATTTTAATTTTCTAATTAAACCCGTAGCAAATCATGTTATCTAAATTGATTTTATTCCTTTTATTTTTTATTCTATGAAATAAATGATGCCCTATTATTTTTATTATTTACTCTATCTTCTTATTATTCATCATCATCACTACTTTCACTATTAGAGTCTTCATAATCTATAGCAATTAATTCATTCTACTATTTAAATTATGATGAATCCCTACGAGGAGTAGAGGGAGGACCTTGTACAAGGTAGGTACCTACAGTTTAACATCTTTTTCTATTGAAATCATCATTTTGTTGTTTCAAATTTACATCAGAAAACTTACGACTTAAAGATTAACTATTTGAAAATATAGATTTTCTTTAATTCATTGAGGAATTTAATTCATCATTCAAGTTTAAAGTGCTAACTTAATCAACCATATTTTTATTTTGCATATTTTATGAAATACTATTAAAAGATGGAGGATTTATGTACTAAAAATCCGTTTTTGTTTAAGTAAAGGTAGTCTAAGAAGGCATCTAAGAATTAGATGATATTTTAATTTTAATATCATTCATTAATAACAATCAATCTATCTATAATTGTATTCTTTTTTGTTATTATATTGAAATATATTAGCAATTTACCCAAAGAAAACTTTATGTTATTGATTTATTTGGTTTGTAAAATAAAATTAAAAAGTTCTACTATCATTTAGATAAAATTAATTGCAATCAAGATCAAGATGATTTTATTTTAGATTATTTTCCATCACAAAATAAACTTATAAAAAAGTTTGTAAAAATGTTTCTAAAATCTCAATCATTATATAAAAATACCTACTTACAAAAAGTATTTCCATAAATCATTTTTTTATTTAAAATTTAAATATAATCATAATGTGATTCTCTTTTGGTTTTTTGATTTAATTCCAATATAATAATAGTAATATCAATGCTTTAATTTAATTTTATTCATTTATTTCTATTCTTATATGATCAGGAAATGCATATTTAAATTAAACACCATCTCCCCTAGTTTATTTTTTAAATGGCAGCTAAATCTAATTTTTTATATACTGTTATAATATCACTTGATTCCTAAATTAATAACTCAATACCATTCTTATATTAGCATACTATCTTAAAATCTAATGAATATACAAAATTGAGTGGTTGGTATACTTTTTTTAAAGCAGATATTTTTAAAGATAATTCAAGAATTAAAAAAGAAAATTTTAGTAATAGTTATTGAAATTACTTTTAAATATTTTTTTACCTCTCAATTTTTAGTTTTAGCTTTTTATTATGAAAGAAGAGTAACAATATTAATACAGAAATAGGTCAATAATTTGTTTAGAGATTCAGGTTATTTTATTTAAAAATTTATAATTTAACATAAAAGTTTGATTTAGAATACCCATTTGATTAACCAGCTGAAGAATAGTTTTGCAGAAAAGAAAGATAATTTAGTAATAAAAGCTTTGTGTTAAACTAAATTATTTTTAAAAGTTTTACTTACTATTTATTTATTTACTGCACATAAATCAAACAGAGCTGAAAGAAGAAAAATTATAAATAGAGCTTAATTAGTAAGCTAAAAATCAATAAATAATAGTATTTTAAAAATGGTTAAATTTTTTTAATTAGATATCTATATATTTTTGTTAATTTAATTTTATTTATTTATTAAAATTAGATTTTTTTATATTTAGTTAAATCTCATAGCTTATTTTTTAATAAAAAAATATTAATTTTTGAGTTAGTTATCAGATTCTTGATAAAAATTTAATAATAAATAACATTTAAAACAAATAAAAATTAATTAAACTTTGATTTGAGATTCGAAAATAAAATAATTTAAATTTTTAACTATTTTTTTGATTAATGATATTTCATCTATATCTAGCTACCTTAGAATTCCACATAACAAAATCTTCTATATCAATTTTATTATCATCTTTTTTATTAAAAGTTTTACTATTTTCTAGATTACCCTTTATTAAATCAGTGTAAATATCATCTGTGTCTGAGTTTGCAGCACTTGGCCTGTTTATTTCAGCTAGAGAAGGAGCTCTGTAGATTTTTGAATAATTATGATTATTATATTCTGAAAAATTGTCAGCATTAGTTGACATATTTTGGTAGATTGCTGTAAGAGATTTAGGTTTTTCAGCATCTCCTAAACCCATATTTTTTAGTCTCTCTTCTATTTTTATTTATTGGTTACTTAAAATTTCATTAGTTGTTTTTTGAAACCCGTCATCATATGTGATATAATTAACTTTGTTAATGCCTCCATCATTATAATGAACTTACATTTTTTGTGAAGGTAACTCTCCTTCTCTCAGTATTCTTCCTATATCTTAGTTAATTTTTTCAGGCTCATAATTATACTAATCATCAAACTCAAAGAAAACCTTCTTTTAATTTTACAAATCATATCTGGTAAACCCTGGGTTTTCTAATAAATTCTTTGAAATTTCTTCTTCAATTTTTTCTCTTTCGTTTCTTTCTTTTTCCTACATTCTCTACTCAAGCTCTCTTCTCCTTATTTCATCAACCAATCTCGTTTTATTAATTTCATTAAAAAGAATGTTTTACTTTTATTCTTATTCACCTTTCTGTTAATTTATTACATTTATATCTTTTTTAATATTGCTTAATTCACTTTAAATAAATCCTTAAGATGCCCTCATTTCAGATCTCAACTTGGATAGCTCTCCATTGATAGCATCACCCACTTATTCTTTTACCTTTTATTATTTATTAATTTGTTTATAAATTATTCATTTTTAATAATTTTTTAATTTACTTTGATAGGTATTTCTTAGATAATAATTTATTTGCTTGTGCTTGATGATTATGTATTGAGTTATTCTTAATCTCCAAAGGGATTAATAGCATCTTCTAATGGAGTTCTTGGTCTTTTTCCTTTTCTTCCTCCGACAACATGCTAAACTTCGAAATTTGAGAATGAAGTAGTTCCATTCTTTCCTCTTTAACTAAATTTTAAAGTATTCTAATCTGGAACAATGGATTCTCTTAAATTTCTTCTATCAGCAGGTACATTAGAAAATTCATAAACAAACTTTTCATTAAGTTGTTGCTATTCTCTCATTACTCTTAGATCATCTAAATCTTTTTCTCTCTTTTCTTATATTCTGTTAAGTTCCTTTTATCTTTTCTTTTCTTCCATTTAACTTATTTGCTCATTTTAAAGCTAAATATACTGATCTCTTTTTCTCATTTTATCAATATCATTTGCATACTTATAATTACCTTTTAAATATTATGTAAATCTTACATTTGAAGGGTAAAGTCCTGCAAGAGAGCTAGTAGAAGGACTCCTATTATATCCAGTTTGGAGTCGCGATTATGAAGGTATATCTGTTTAAGATTAATTTTTGAGCAAGTTGGGGTATAAATCGCCTATTTATTAATTCTGTAACTAGTTTAATTCTTCTGGGAGATGAGGTGTCTACGTCCCTCTATTTGCTCTTTTGTATTTAGTAGGAGTAACTATCCTTACCTTATGATTACCATTATCATCATCATCATCTTCGTTGTTATCATCTCCAGCATATTAATTTTAAAATCTATTGTTATATTATTGTGCATTGTCTTGGTATGAAAGATCTTGCTAGCTATTAAACCTCATATTTTGCTAGTTATCAAAAGAGATTTAATTTTTTTACTAGCCATTTGAAATACTAAATTGTAAAGGTTTCTTATATTTATTTTCAAAATTTAGCAAATTTTGTTGCTGTCTGTAGAATGCATCTACTTGAGGTGAGTAATTATTACTTGCAATATTTTATTTTAAAGCAGTAGCATGCTCCACTATTGGAATATCTTCCTCTTAAATGTATTTTTAATTAATATTTGGCACAAAAGTAAACCAATCTTAGAGTTAATAATTTCTATTTCCAGGCTATCCTCTTGATTATAATATGTTTCCATATTAATCTCTAATAGGCATATTATAGCTTAAGAAATCATTCTTTTCTCTTTCTAAGTGTAATTACAAATTATGTTTATTATCTAAAACTTTCTTTTCATAATCTAGCTCTTTCTTTATTTATATTTATTGTTGAAGTAGTTAAGCATATTAATTCTTTTTCTACTTATCAACAACTAATTCATTCATAGATTTAGGATTAAAGTGACTTGAATGATTCCCTGGTTTAAAAATATTTTGTTCCATTTACTAAGGAGATCCTTAATTGAAAAAATCTCCCTTTTTATTCATATTTTTTGCTGATTCAAATTTATACTTTTCTTTATCTAAAATATCTTCAAAATCATTTTAGCTTTATGCTCTTTTTTTACCTCCCTAATCATTCTAATTATTATCCATTAGATTATTCTGTATTGACTAATTTCTATTAACTTGATTTGGCATCATCATCATTTATTGAGGAACTGCTTGCATGGGCATAATAGGATAATAGTAAGGCATAGGCACAAAAGCTTATTAAGGAATCATAATTACTGACTCAACTAACTTACTTACTCACTAATTACACTTTATTCTGCTTAAAAACTATTTTTATTTGAAAATTCAGTAATAAATTTTGCGTTACTTGTTTAATAGCAATTAAATTATAATTTGGGTGATTTTGTGGGAATTATTATACGCTAAGATATATTAAAATTCAATAAAAGCTACAGCCAGTCATAAATAATAATAATTAACTCAGCATTACCTAAAAGAGGCTTTATCAGTCCATCTAATAATATTTAAAACAATACAAAACCTTTAAAAAAAACAAACTTTAAATTCTATAAAAAATTTTAAATAAATATTTTTTTAATAAAGTTGAAGCAACTGACCAATGTTTTTTAGTAAAATATTTTAAAGAGAAAAAATTTTTTTACTTTTTAATAAAGAATTACTTCTTTTAGATTGAATGGACCTTTTTTAAAATTAGATTGTTATGAATTCAAAAATAGATAAAAATTTCTTATGGAAATGAATGTAAAAGTTGCTCAATGAAAAATAAGAGTGATGAATGGATTTAACTTGCTAGTTATTATTAATGGTTAAAGGAAAAATTTAATGAATTTCTTTTAACAAATGAAATTAAATGAAAGATTTTAACAAATACTTTCTTCAAAAAACAAGAGAAATAATTTAAAAATCAATTAGTTAAATTTTTTTTTAATTAATCATTATGAGGTGTGAGATAGATTATTAGCATTAAACAACTATTATTGTTTGTTTGTTTTGAAAGAAAGTCTTTTAATAATTGAAAATATATACAAAATATTATTGATTTGATTTTTTTGTAATAAAAATTATCAGTACAAACTTTTATTGGTATTTTATAAATGAAATCTGCCAAGCCAGCCATAATTATTCCTCCCGTCTCTTAAAGGAAAACCACTAAGTCGGGGAAAAGGATGTCAAGCGCAGATAGCAAAAATAAATTCTCTGCTAGTGGGACTTAATTCACAAATAATGATTCATAATTATCATAAAATTCAAATTCATCAAAAAATGGTAAGAAAGATAAATTGAATAATTCTCTTGAAGAGAAAAAGAAAAGGCTTTCATAGCTATAAAAGCTGCTGAAATAAGAAAAAGTAGTTTTAAAAGAAGAATATGCTAGTGAAGAAGAAGAAGATTTTCAATATACGATGAAGGAGACTGCATTTCAAGAGTTTTAAAAATAAGTCAATAAATAAGCTTTGCTTGAAGACGTAACAGAACTCGATCCATTTAAGAATTCTACTACTATTAAAAAAGAATAGCTATAAGCTTAGTTATTATTTGCAAATTAAAGCTTACAGGATACTGTCAATTTTAGATAAGATATTCCAACTAAGGAAAATAGCAATGATAAATATAATGAGGTTGTAGCTAAGAACCCTAGACCCAAAAGAGAAACTAGTAATACACGCATAAATAATTTTATTCAAGAAGAAGAGGAGGAATAACCAGAATAAAAATAAGCAGTTGCTACTCCTGCCTAAGTTCAACCAAAGAGAGATTTCTCTAAAAAAAGAGTTTATACAGCAAAATAAAAAGTATTTATGTGCATATTAATTTAGTCAACATTTAGAATGTACGTTTAAAGAAAAAAGTATTTATAAGAAAAGAAGCGTTTAGAGTTGCTGTTGTAAGAACATAGAAAGGAACTTGTATAGAAAAGAGTTTAAAATGAACAAGAATAAGTAAACATAGAATAGGGAAAATCACTTTTTGCAGGAAGACATATCATTCAATTCTAAGGAATAGATAAGCTCCTCTAAAATAGTTAAGTTTTAAAAAATTAAGCTTTATCAAGAGCAAGTAAAAAAAGGACTCACTCAGAAGGGCCCTTTTCTTTGTATGAATAAATGAAGTAAAATGAAGAGTAAGGTAATATTGATCAAGAAAATGAAGGAAATAGATCTTACAAGCTTTATCAATCCAAGTATAATCCTTTAAGAAAATCTAGGCCTCCTCTTCCAACTAAAGTACCACTTAACAATAACTTTTTTAGTGATAAAGGTATAGTTGATTGCTTTGTTAAGAAAAATAGAAGCAACCTTCCTATAGCATTAAAGAAAAGCTCTTCAAGTGGTGAATCTTATAACTTATCTACTTTACCAGAATATTAGGAACTTCTTTAGAAAAGTAAGTAAGCAATTAGGTAGCCTTTAGTTTAGTAAAAATAACAAAAGTAAGAAGAAGATTCTGTAATTTATTCAGATACATTTGAAAAAGAAAGTATTGAAATGTCACCTGTATAAAAGAAATTTTAATTTAATAAGTCAACTCCTTAGAAAAGAAACTCAATTCACTCTGTTTCAGAAGAAGATTATTTAAGAGAATCCTTTGAAATAGATACTCCTAAAGAAAGCATCAAGGAATCGATAAGAGAATCTTTCAATAAAGATTCAAACAGATTTTAATCATCATTCAGTATGTAAGGAAAAATACATGAGGATATACCTGAGGAAAGCATGATGGGTAACTTCATATTTTTGTTTGTTATTTTTTAAAATATTTTTATAATTCAAAGCTGAATCAATTAATGAATCCTCTATTGTTGATGAAACTGAACCTCAAAGAAATAAAAAGAAAAATAATTCCATATAGGAAGATATTATTCAAACAAGCATAGAAGATGATTATCAAAATGAGAAATTTGAAAGTATCTCAGAAGATTTTAATAATAGCGAATAAAAGAGCATGATTAGAGAATCCATTGGTGAAGACATTGCAGGTATGAGCTTTGAAAGTAAAGGTAAAAGGGGTAAGAAAAAATCTGTCACTTTTAGTAAAGAGAAATCTGAATAAATTCAAAAATAACTTACTGGAGCCTCTCAAAATGCAGCTACTGTTTCTCAGTTTTCTAAAGAAACTATTCACAATAATAATAGTGGTATTCTAAGAAGATCAACAGATTCTTTAAATGCTGAACAAATGGTTTAAATAAGTTAAAAAAGCAATTATTCTTCTTCATAAAAGTTAAAGGACAGCAACATGCAAGCAACTTTATAATAAATTTAAGAAATGTACTTTGGAAAAGAGGGGGTGTCTGACACTTGGAAGAAGTTTGAAAAAATTAGAAATAATTATGATGATAAAACGCATAGCATAGAATTAAACAAGGAATAAATGGAACTTGGAAAATTGTAAAAAGATATTTATTCTATGCTATAAAACACTAAGAGCTTAGCTGATAAGTGGTAAGAAGAACGTGACAATTTGCTTACTTCTGATAGTAATGCATCTAAGAAAGCTGAAATGGTGTATTAAAAATACTAATCTGAATTTAACAGAATACTATAATCAGCTCCTATGTTAAATAGATTTTCACTGTTAAAGAACTATTTAGAGTATCGTGACCGTTAAATGAAAAATATAAATCTATTTAAAGAGAATATTAAACCTTCTTCGATTTAATAGGATACTGCTGCTATGATTTAAAAAGAAGTATAGTCTCAAATGGAAAATATGGTTAAAAATTTAGAATAAAAGCAAGAAATTATGTATAAAGTTTTGGTTTAGGTTGTTGAGAATCTGCAAAACTTAAGAAATCCTTCATTTGAATTTGATAACATGAAAAAAATGCAAGGAATTTTTGAAGGAAAGATTGATAGCATTTTTGCAAACTAAGAAAAGATTCTTAAATTCTAATTTGAATAAGAAATGGTATTTAGATAAGATTAACTTAAGCTTCTTTATTCAAGTAAACCAATTACTGAAGAAGAACTCAAACTTATACGTATTAGATAGCTGTTATCATAGAATAGATCAGAATAAATTATTCCCTTCATAAACCTTGATAATGTGAACTTTGTGCCTAATGTAGTTGTTTAGGGTGGATAATAATAATAAAATTAACAGATAAATTTAGATGATAAAAATCGTTTAAAAGATATTAGCTTATCAAGCAGTATTGATATGGAAGCTATGAATGATAGTAAAATAAGTTGGTAGAGTGGGTAAGAAATTTGGGATAATTTAAATGAACGCGAAAAAGAAAAATTAAACGATTTCAACACTGAATAAGTTGTAAATTTCTTAAGCGAAATGCTTATGCAAGAAATTGAAGAAGACTTATTCCCTATGCGTATGACTACCAGCCATTTATAACTCAAGAAAAATGACAAGTTAATATAAGACAGAGCTATGGAAAAGATAAGTCCTCCTAAGCAACATTCATAACAACAAGCAGATAAAAAAGCTAAAATTTAATCTTCTTTACAGAGCACCATGAGTCCTGTTATAAATAAATCAAATAGCTAACAAAAACTTAAAAGTGAAAGGACTTTAACAGAAGAAAGTAAATATGAATCTGATTTTGAAGATTCAGAAGATAAATTTGGATAATCTCTTCAATCTAACCGTTCCAATAATAAATCATTGAATTTTGAAGACAGTGATGTTAGTGCAACTAAAAATAAACTCTCTACAAAGGAAAGCTAAGAAAAATTAAATAATAAAAGTGTTAAAGATGATTACGAAGATAAAGTTTCAGAATAGGAAAATGAAGAGGATTTAGAGTATGAAAATGATTTTGAAGATAGTGTTGAGAAATCAACAACCTAAGTTTCTAAAAATGGGTAGCTCTAATCAGTCTAGTCTAAGAACGAAAATCAAAAATAAGATGATGATTTTGATGATCCTATGGGAATCACAAGCAAAGCAATTGACAGAAATGCGTTATTGGCTGAAATAAATGAAAATGATAAGAAAAATCCTTCTAGTGCTCCTCTACCTAAATTGTCTGGTTAAGCTAAAAAGGTTGCTCCAAAATCAAAGCAATTAGATGATGAAGATTATAGAGGGGATAATGACTTCTTTAAGCCTCAAGTAGAAGATGAAAATGGAAACTTAGAAAAGAATCCAAATAAGGATCTATATAAGAACCAATAGACATACGAAAAAACAAACAGAATTCTAAATAATCTTAAAACTAGCTTAAAAAAGAAAAAGAAATTAAAAATCATCAAGGATATCATTGATACAATATCCCAAAATAATGTTAAAGGAAAAAAGATAGATTAGTTCATAGGAAATATTTTAAAGGATTAACCATAATTCTAATTGTTTGAGAGCAGTGAATGCAAAAACGAAGATGAAAAAGTTATCGGCTAAGCCTACTTAGAACAATTCTATAACAATTTAATTAAAAATATTTAGGATTTAGAATAATTCCACTTCAATTAAGCCTTCAACCGTAAGGAAATACAAGCTGAAATAGTTGTCCGTTGGGATCACATTTGTGAAGTAGCAACTCAATAGACCCTCTAAATATTAGAAAAGGTAGTACCTGTTGACTATTACTCTGATGTAAAAATAGATAAATACACACCATATAAGAAAGTAAAGCGTTTCTGCACAATCAATAAAGTAGCCAAAGAAGACAACGAACTATTTGAATTATAAAATTATGAATTATATAAAGAAGAAGTTAATTACCAAAAGGAACTCTCAGACTAAGTTTTACAAAACATTGTTAAATAATTAGCAAAAGACCTTATTTCTATATAAAATAAACAAAAATAAAAAATGTGATTTAATTCTCATTAATTCATTAATTCATTTTCAAATAAATAATTTTTATTTTAAAATTTTTGTAAATCATTTTATATATTTTTCTTTTAAAAAAAGACAATCTTTTAATCATTTAATTATTTTTATAACTTCAATTTTTCTTCACAAAAATAATTTATTTTAATCTTCAAAATTTATTTAATTATTGTCTTTTTACTAATTTTATCAATCAAATTATTTTTCTTAGTCAAAAATTTTATCAGTTGCTTATCATTTCTTTTTCAAACTTGATAAGATATTCGTATTTTCGAATAGTTAATTTAAAGTGCTAATTTAAGATTAAATGATACTTAATCTAATAGACAATTTCATTTTTAAAAGTAATTGTTTAAATAATTCAATATTAATTTTAAAATATTCTTCAAAACATATTTTACATTTCCTAAAATACTATTATTATTTATTTTAATCATCATTTAATTTCATTTATTTTAATATCCAATATTATAAAACTTTCTTTTTTTAAATTTAAATCAACACTTTCTAAAAACTTAATATTAATTTATGAAATATTGATATTTCAAACATTTGTTAAAATATTATTAAAAATATCAATTTTTGTTTATAAATATGAATAAAGTTTACTCTGAAATTATTTAAATTTAGCTTAACTTTTTATTTTCATATTTTTTGTTCGTACTTATAAAATTAAAAACAATCTTTTTTTTTTCTCAATTCATCTTCAAATTTGTAAAAAGTAACATTTTTGATTGAAAACTGTTTTAAATATTTTATTTAAAATAAAAAATTTATCAAAAATGCAATTATGATTAGTTTTAAATTTTAATTTTTTTGTAAAGCCAATTATTCTAACTAGAATCATAAGAATATTATCAAAATGTCCTTCTGAATTCTTTGATTACTTATTATAGTATTATTGCTTCCAAAATCAGATATTTATTCGTTAATTAATATTAAAATATAAATAGAGAGTATTAATATTAAATATTAAAATTTAGAAATTACAAAACTAGATATATTATCTTTTAATTACCTAATTTTTAACTATAAAATGGATTAATAATTAAATTAATATCCTGAAGTATGGAATTAAATATCAGATAACTGCATATATGATAATGGTGAATAAAAAGATGCTTAATAAATGAGTAGATTAAGGTAATCAATTATGAAATATTTATAAATTGATTAATCTATTATTTACACAATTAAAAAGATAGTAATTGTAGGATGTGTATGAGTATAATGAGGGAAATAAAGTTAATAGCTAAATAAAATAGAAAGGGAGATCTGAATCTTTGAACAATGGCTACAAAAAACCATAACCGCTTATAGAATTTTAAGATTTTAGAAGTAAAAATATTTCCAAACATTTTTTCTAATAACTTAATTATTAACTAAAAATGAAAAAAAGCTATTATTTTTAAATTTTATAATAAGGTGGATAGAAAAAAAATAAGATTTGTAGAGTTTTAAAAGAAACTGGAAATAATTTTTATGGGCCAATTTAACAGACCTAAGTGAATAAGAAAATATCATCTATTAAAGATAGTATTGCAAGCGGATACCTCTAAAAAGAAAGCTCTTTATCTCCATTCATTCAAATATACTTGAAATAGGCTTTGAAATTATAGATAGACCCTAAAAAAGTAAAGCAATAAGGTTTAATGGTAAAAAATAACACATTTGAAAGTGAAGAGTCTTTAAATGAAAATAATTCTGAAAATAGAGATATATCAATAGCTGATTACCCTTAAAAGAAATCTAATTTTTTAACATAAACTAATAACATAATTGATACAGAAGTTGATTAATAAGAGAATAACCTTATAAGCTCTTAGGTTGATTAAAATTACAAAAGCTTCTCCCCCGTCAAAAACAAATCTTCATTTATTAAGGTAAAAAATAATCAATCAAAATGGATTTTACAAATTTGATTTTACTTTATTAAACTAAAGGATAAACTTGAGAGAATGCACACTTTATCTGGAGATTATTTGATTGAAGAAGGGTTGAAAAAAGTCAAAGATAATTTATAGAATGCATTAAATGATGAATACAATTCTGTAGAGGATGATAGCATGGAAATCATTGGTGAAATTAACACTTCACAAGAAAAGTTGAGAAATAACTTAAAAAAAAAATATTAAAGAAATAATTAAAGGATTAAAACAGCCACTGATGAAGACTTCTATAGCAGAGGTCATCCAAAAAATCTTAGTTTTTATGACAACAATAATAATACAAAAACTCATACACGTTATACCCTAGATTCAAATAGGTTGAAAACAGAAACATCTGAGATGGGAAATCATAAAAAATATAATAATTTTTGGCCAACAAGTAATTTTGACTAATAAAAAAAAGTAAATTTGCTAGGAGAGTATTAAGGTGGGAAAAGTAAAGAAACTGATCTGACTTTATAAGGCTCTTTTCAAGAATAAACAAGCAAAATCAGTAAACCATAGAGAGCTCAGTCTTAAGGACCTAAAAGTGGATAAGCAATACAGTGTATATTTTACAATGCAGATCCTAATAATACTATGTTAAAGGTTTCTTTTTATTTAAATCTATTATCAATAATTATATTTTTTATTTAACATACAAAAGGATTTTTTTGGGGATGTTGATAGCATAAATTTGAATAATATCTTTGTTAATTAATTGGGAATTACTGATGAATAAAAACATTAAATGCTTGAAAAAATGGATCCAGAAACAAAATAATAAATATTAAGAAAATATGCTGTCTAAGATAGAATTTTTAAGTTTACAAAATTTTCCAATTTTCATTCAGATGAATTTTATGATTCTTTTAAGAATAACTACTAATTTATATAAGAAGAATCATAGAAAAATGATTATCCTGCTTCGTGTATGCATATTAAGTAGCTTTAAAAAAGTTAAAACTCATCTGTAAGTAAGGAAGATAATAAAAGAAGCATATCAAATCAAAGAAAAAGAGTTATTATTTCAAACCAAGCTGACCCTGAAACCTTGTCAAGATTCTAAACACCTATAAATTTAAGTAGATTAGTTGGTCATTCTAGAGTCCGAACTGAAAATGATGTTCTTGCTGATATAGGATATTTACAGCCTTCTAAAGTAAAAAAAGAAAACCCACTCTATATAAACAGAATAAATAGAGTGCGTTTATAAAGTTACAGTTCCTCAAAAGCACAAAGACATGAAAGCAGTAGTTTAGATCCTCAAAGATAAGAGAGAGTAGGAACAGCCTCGAAAAATGAAAACTCTTCTTAACATATTAAATCTTTCATAGACCCTAGAAAAGTTTATAGACAAAATCTTGAAATATATGCTCAGCAAAATTAAAATCTAAAGTCACTGAACACATAATTTACAGAATAATATTTAGCTGCTACTGCAATAAAAAAAGTCAATTAAAGTGAGGAATCTAATTAAAAGGTTTTTTTCTAAAATTAAGATCTTAAAAGAAGACTTTAAATTTCTAATTTAAACATAAACGTATGAGAGCAGATATCTTTTTAAATGTCTATACATTTTGTGTCTTTATAAATTGATTTTGAAAAAGAAAATAATTAATTATTGATTAGCTCATTTATTTATACTTTCCCAAACCAAAAACAAATATGCTTTTTATAAATAAGATTTGATCAGTATTTTTTTATTTTGTGAAAAATTTTTAATTCGGTATTTAATCAATTAAGAGTAAATCTAGGAATTAAATTTTTGTGGATGTTAAGACTCAATGATTTAATTATTTGTTTATCTATACTTGATAAATTCCTCTCGCAATATATATTTATTTAATGTACGTACTTATAATTCATAGACTTAAAAAATGTTTGTAAATACTTATAAAAGAAATTAAATAATATTTATAATTATAATGATTTTTCACCAAACGTTGAGTTATCTAAAGCATAATAAACAACGTTATTGTAACTGATAAAGGTATAGATTTGGGATAGAGAGATTAGGAACTTCTTCATTATAGACATTATTGCATTGAGTAGCTAATGTCTTATACTCCTGAGTAAACTGTTTAGTGATGAATTTATTCTGATAACAATAGAATGATTCTATTTCTGGTTATTAAGGCCAAAGAGAACTAGGAACAGGTACTTAACCATCACCTAAATTCCAGAATACATTATCTCTTGCAAAATGAGGTCCATCTTGATGAATACCAGAACTAGCATCCCAAGTAATTGATGTAAAGTCTGTATATAAGTTCTAATAAGGAGTCTTTCTATGTCCATCTATTCCAAAAGGAAAATTAGATCTTCCATTAGAAACAACTACATAGCTGGTTAAATCTGCTACTGTAGCATCATGGATATGCTATAAGACTGTATTAAAGTATAAACCATGGAATACTACTGATGAAGAGAAATTGATATCAAGACCATGATGTCCTCCTCTACCTATAAAACTGATGTTCTTAAATAAACCACCATAGCTTGTGTAGAGCATGATTCCATGATCTGTATTATTAAATACCAAATTTTTACCCCAAAAATCTTAACAACCTCTATAAGCCAAACCATTATAACCTTTGTAAAAGATATGATCAGGACGGGTAAGATTTGTAAATTAAAATGTCAAGAAAGTAACTCCAACATTTTAACAGTAATACATAACTCTAGTGATAACTGGCTACCATGACAAATAGAGGTGAGTTCTGAGAGGTTCGTAAAGGGTTATCTATTTTTTAGATGCATTAACACTTTTAATTCTGTAGTACATATTTTCATTCATTAATGTTTTTGTTTCTCCCATCCAGATATTTGATGTCACATTGTGAAAATATGCCCAAATTGAAGGGCTTACATTCTAGTTTAAGTCAGATATTCTGATAGATATAACTTATCCTTGTGTAAGTTTAGAGACATCATCAACAGTGAGAACAAAATCACCTTTTTTGGCTTAAACAGTAACTTTTGCAGAATCATCTAACCAATTATCTGATCTAAAGTAAAGCAATTGACCAGCAAGACCATATTAGTAATTATCGAATCTTGGATCTTTAGAATCTTCTCCATTGAAGCTGGAGTAGAAGATTGTTTTGCCAGATGAATCTCCAACAATAGAAAAATTTTTCTTATTTTCAACAAGTAATTAAGTAGTTATTGTATAATTACCAGCAGGTATCGTGATTATAGCATCTGATGGAGCACTATCGATTGCTGCTTAGATTGCTGCAGTATCATCTATATTATCATCAGGAATAGCACCAAAGTTTTAGACATTTATTAATTTCCAATCTGAGTTTAGGTAGTTAGGATAAGAAAGAGTTGATTTATATCCAGCATATGAGAAATCATCAACAATTTTATTTTTAATAGCATTAGGTATTTAGCCTAATGTACTCCTCAGTATACATAAAACACTTATTAGATAGAATTACCTTAGCATTATACTTTTACTTTTATGTTTATTTGCTCTTTTATTTTTTAAGATTTATTTACTTTTTTTACCTTAATCCCACTCTTTTTTAGCAAGGCCAGCAGTTACGAAAAATAAGTGGAATTCAAGTCTTGAGAAAACCCGAATTGAGTTTATTCTAGAATTTTTCTATTTATCAAAAATAAAATAAGGGAAATAGGCTTTTTTTTTTTTGATTAACCAAAAATAAAAGCAAAGAGATTATTATAAAAGGGAGGTTTATCTTTTCAAATCTTGTTATTTCAAAACTTAATTTTTATTTTCCTAATCTGAATCACCACAGGAAAAGCCCCCAAGTTCTGTATTTCATTTACCCCACTTTGCAATAGAAAAAGCTAAAATAAAAAATTTGTATCAAAAAAATTGTCAATTTTTTATAGTAGCATAAAAATAAATTTAATATCTATTATAAAATAAACATTTTTAATCATCTAAAAATATGTCTCATAGAAAAAAATTGGTCTGCCAACACCTCTATTTTCGAATGGTATATTTCAATTATGCTTTGTTAAATAATTTACTTCTTTCTAATATTTATGAGAAAAAATAGATAAAATTGTTAAAGAAAGAAATAAATTAAAAGCAATTGTAAAAATTATAACTCGGAATTACAGAGAAACACTTTTTTATTTATTTAGAATTATTTGTTTTGTGTTGATAATAATTCAGCTAATAAAAGATTTAATTAGTATGTATTTTTTTATTATTGATTGATAACTTCATGATTTATTTATGTTTATTTATATTCAATTTTTTAGAAATCAATTAAATAAATAATATTTACAGTTTATGGCTGGTAATTAAGGAAAAATGATGCGTCAATATTTATGAATCTTGTGGGTATAAAAATTGATTTTTATTTTTAAAAAGAATGATTGTTTATCTTGATTAATTAATTTATTGGTTTCTTCAAACTAAATATTTGCATAATAAAGTTTACTTATGTATCTTTTGTGAAATAATTTACTTCTTTAAAAAAATAATTCATTTTTATAAAAAAAGTAGATTAAATTTTATGAGCAAGAAAAACAATTAGATAAATAAATAATATTTTTAAATTTATGGTTGATTATTCAGGGTAAGTTCAGTGACATATTTATGCATCTTGTATTTATTAAAATTGAGTTTTATTTTTTAAAAAGAACAATTGATTATCTGAATAGATTAATAAAAATGGGTTTAATAAAGTTACTTATGTTATTTTTGTAAAATAGAGCTGTAAGTTAGAAATTTAAAGATAGGATAGATTTTACTATGAGAAAAATATCAATTGAAAAGAGTTTTTTTATCTCTTTTGTTATTTTGTAAAATAATTTACTTCTTTTGATTTTTTTTATTATAGTAAAAAAGTAGACTAAATTTTAGGTAAGAAAAGCAATTAAACAAATAAATAAAAAATATTAGTAAATTTATGCTTAATGATGAAGGATAAGTACTGAGTAAATATTCATGCATCTCACATATTTAAAAAAATTGAGTTTTACTTTTAAGAAGTAATTAATTAATTATGAACTTATTGTTTCTTCAAGCTAAATTTAGGCTTAATAAAGAATAAGTTCATCAAACCTCCTTATGTATTTTTTGTAAAATAATTTAATTTTTTAGTTCAATACTTTTTTCTTAAAAAAGTAGATTAAATTTTATAAACAAGAAAAAAAAATTTGATATAAAAATAATATTTATAAATTTATGGTTAATTATAAAGATTAAGTACTGTATAAATATTTATGCATCTTGCATATTTAAAAAAATAATTGAATATCTTAATTTATAAACTGATTGTTTATTCAAGCTAAATTTAGGCTTACTAAAGATTATTCAAATCTTCTTCTGTATTTTTTGGAAAATAATTTAGCTTTTTAGATCGATATTTATTTTTATAAAAAAGTAGATTAAATTCTATAAGCTGAAAAAAAATTAGATTTTTAAATAATATTTATAAATTTATGGCTCATTTATAAAGGTTAAGTACTGTGTTAAATTTATGCATCTCATATATTTAAAAAAATTGAGTTTTATTTTTAAAAAAGAATATTAATTATTTTAATTTATTAATTGGTTGGTTCTTCAAACTAAATAGTAGCTTAAAAGATTGAATTAATTAAATCTCCTTATGTGTTTTTTGGAAAATAATTTACTTCATTTGAGTGACATTTATTTTTGTAAAAAAGTAGATTAAATTTTTGATGTAAGAAAATATGTAAAATTAATGATAAAGTTTGAGTAAAGTTTTAAAATTGAGAATTATTGAGTTTAAATCCTTTTTAAAAGGCTAAAGATATAAATTTAATTAAATATATTTGGAATTGCTTTCATTAGAAATTGATAAAAATTGAGAAAATAATTGCTTTTTTCAAGAAAATTTTTGTAAAAGGGAAGATATATTTTTTCATAATTTGAGTGCAACCTGACTGAATAAATCTAAAAATAATTATTCTTCTATTTTTTCTAAATTTCATTTAATGTATGTAAAAGAAATAACCTCAAAACCTTTTTTTTTTAAAAATTCTTTTTTAATAATTTAAAAGAATCTTCATCATACATGATCATGGTAATATCTTTTCTTCTCTACAATATTAATTAAAAACCTATTTCTAGCTGATTGTTAATTTATCAAAAAAAAAATAATAGATAAAAAAAATTAAAAAAAGTTAACACTATCACACACAATCTATCTATGTAGCAAAGAAAAAAATTAAGCACAAATTCTGACGGGGAAGAAGAAATCCAAATGGACGATAAACTTACAGAAGAAGTAGAGTAGATAGGAAAATCTAATGAAGTTACTTCTTAAGTTTATCAAAAGAATGGATATAGTAAAACTGAAAGTCCTACATAAAATTAAGCTAATTAAAAGTAGAAGGAAATCTCTGTAATTGATCTTTAATAAGGATAATAGAAAAGTGGTAAACAAGCATAAGAACGTAGTTAAGTAGGAAATTAAGCATAAAAATAAGCAACCTAGCATGAATCAGTTACATTGAAAGACAAGTTGTTAAACATTTTCACAAATGTCAATACAAAAAGTACACCTCCATAAAATGTTAACCAAAAAAAATCATATGCTCTTTAGCTGGAAGAAAATTTTGTAGAAAACAAAAATAAAAAGGGTGAAGTCCACCATTTCAAAATAGATAATGATATGGATATCTTTGAAGATGATGCAAATGATAATCAAGCTTAGTAAGAAGGAGAAGAGGAATAAAAAAAGAATGGTATACTACTATTTGAAAATGATGACATAGATCATCACCTTGAAATAGAAATTGGAAACAATAGCAGGAAAACATCCGAAGACTATATTCAACTACCAGACTCTAAATAGCAAAATTTTGATATTCTTGGTAAGTAATTGACTGAATATGAGCTCTAAATGAAAAAAATAGAGGAATAGCAAAAAAAACAAGAAGTTGACTATAAGTAAATATAAGAACTACTCAGCTAGTATGATAACGTAAAAATAATTAAAATAGATCACTTTAATTAATCTGGTATGAAAGAAATTCATGATATTAACTTAAGCATATAAAAAGGAGGCACTTTAAACTATGATGAGAACTATTTGTTCAAAGGAACAAAGTAGCCATTAAAAAAGAAAGGTTTTTTAGATTTTTTAACAAATAGAACTACAAGATATGCCTTTTTACACAATGAAAATTTAGTCTTTTGTGAAAGAATAAAGAAAAATGAGTTTAAAATTCATAGTGTAAACCCCCTTTGTAATTTATTCTAGATCTACAATGATAAAAATAGCACTTAAATCAGACTGTACTTTATCAACAAGCAAAGAAATTAATTTAGCTTACCAATTAATAAAATGTACAATATCGATAAAAAAGAACAATTCTTAATCTAGCTTAGAAAAAGCCTAAATAAATTAGGTTTAGATTACTAATTATATTGATCCAAACATAAAAAATTTATAATTACTCTTTTATTTTATGATGACTCTAAAAACACCAATATTTTAATTTTAGCAAAATTAATTACTTCTTTTGTTCTATTTTTGTAAATTATGCATATTTATTTTACTTAATATTTTTTCTAAATTTATTTTTCATTTTATATGGCTTACTTTATCTTCATTTTAATTTTTTCTCATCTCATATTTTATTCCAAAAGTATTTTCTTTTTTGAGTCTACTAAAAGGCAGTAAAAATTTATGTTGATTCAAAATTAAATAATTTAGTAAAAAAAAAGCGTTAATCTGATAATAATTAAATCAAAATATTTATTGTTTTTTAAAAATCAAAATAGCATAAATTTAAAAAACAAATTTTTAATTTTATTTTGATAAATGATAAAAAGGATTTATTTAAAGAGTCAATAACATTTTAGGAATAGTTAATTATTATTTTTTAAAGCAAAAACAATAATTTTTTCTACTTTTTTTTTAGAAAATTAAAACCCCTATTAATTTATTTATTTATTTTAGCAATTAACACCATAAATACATAATTTATTTTTAATTTTGTCTTATTTAAATCATCATCAATATATTTTTTTTCTATAGTTTTTAAAATTTTTAGAAATTAACTTTTTGATCAAAACACAAAAGATGGTATAACAAATGTTCATTCATAATTAAATAATAGATCAAATGAATAAAATAAATATTTCAAATCTTTAATTAACAAACATTTTGAATTATTTTATTTTCAAAATGAGTAGAAAATAATAGTAAATTTAATTTTATTTCCCCAAACAAAAATCAAATATTTTAATAATATAGTGAAAATAACTCTAACTTTATACCATTTTGATAAAAATAAATTGATTAAAAAAGAAAATATCAGAAAACCTTAATTTAAAAAGATAAGCAAAAAATAATCATACATTATTTAATTTAAATAGTCTTAGAAAATTAGTTCAAAGTATTAAATTTTACGTTTTTTCAAATCAAAAGAGAGGAGAGAGTGTTTTTTTTATTTTAATTAAAACTTCAAAATCTACTCAAAGATATGACATTTAAATATGATTAAATTTAAGATAATACTTTTTTACACATGATTACTTTTTAGATATCTTGCTTGATTAATAATAATGTTTACTTATTTCTTGATTAAATTAATGAGAAATTTAAGCAAATTTTGGAACTAACAATTTTGAAAAATTTCTTAAATTTGAGTTCATTATAATAAATTAAATAGTAAAAAATAATATTCCACATTTTAAAACTTATTTCAAATTTCATCACTGTGCCTTTTTTTTAAAATCCCTTAAATCAAAATTTTATTAACGTTTACTACATCAAATTTTTTTAATTTTTATTTTTATTATAACTTTAAAACTAACTTAACTTTAATCAAAATATTATTTCGGAAATCAAAATTTATTTGGTGATTTTTTAATAATCAGTTTACAGTTTAAAGCAAAAATATGATCATTAAATTCACAATAAAATTTAAAAGTTGATGTTAACTTTATTTCTATAATTTACAGATAATTCAATATATTTTTTGCATAAATAAATCAAGATTATTATAGCTTTTCCTATTTACTAATAAATTATGTAAGTAAGAAGCTCAAATTAGTTATTTATTTGTTTGATTTTTGATAGAATACAAATACTCTTTATTTCTTGATATTAAAAAAAGGATTTTTCAAAATTTATTAAATTTATTAGTTATTGAATTGAGCTGAGCCAATTTTTTATCAAAAAACTTAACAAAGAAGATTGACTTTGGAAGGTTTGAATAATTTACAAAGAGTATATAAAAGAGAGTAAGTAAATAATTTAATAAGACAAAATTTATTGACATTTGTATAGTAATGATAATTATTTTCATAGCTTTAAGCATGCGCGCTTTGTTGACATTTATGCTTTTGGGGATAATTGGAGACCAAAATCTATTTTATTTCCCAATAAACTATTTAAAGATTTATTACTTTGTTTTTATATATATTAAAAAGATTTTTAAGATTGTTAAGGAGATTGAAATGAAATTTTTTTCTGGCTTATATTTCTAGTTGCACTCTATGGCAATTAGGGCTTAGAAGATTGCTTTGAGAGGTAGTATTTTCTTTCTGTAGATTAGTTTAAATCACGAATATTTTGTTTATTATATAAGTTTATTGTTTTATTTTTGCAAGGTGTAAGTCCGCCTTTAGGAACAACTATATTTTACCTACTAGACTATGTAGTATTAGGAATGTTAGTCATAGAGCTAGATTCATTAGTGTAGAGTTCTAAATTGCTAAGAGAGCTAATTTAGTTCAAACATTTTTAGGTACTGTTATCATTCATCAATAAATCAGTAATGCTAAATGTTTTAACAGGGACAGAGCCTTTTGGAGTTACTGATACATTCAAAGATAGTAATTTAGTGTTGCTTTTATTACTATATTTTGACTCTGAAAATAATTTTTATTGCACCTTTTTAGGTGTCTAATTTGAGTTTATAAGACCTTAAACATTGACAGTCTTGACCTCAATTTGCTTGCGAGTTGAGCAAATCATATTCTAGTTATCTTCTTGTTTCTATTCAATAATTACAAGAGATTAATGTAAATCTTCATTTGATATCTATTATTATGGTTTTTCATCCTATATATTATTGGTAGGAGTTTGGTTCTAGCTCAAAGAAGGTAACTATTAGAATAACTTACAAGTATTATCAAGATAAGTTTGTTAATTCATCATATCTGTTAATTTAATAGGCTTTTCATAAAACTTAGAAATGTTGTTAACCTCTTATATAGTTGTGCTTCTCAAAACTCTATTGCGCTAGTAGAGTTAAGATCTTATACTATATAATTAATAAAAAGTAAGCTAATCTCCATCTTAATTTAGGAAGTTTTTAGTATCAATACCAAGTTCCTAAGCTTCAGCATTATCCCAAATACAATGTTCTTCTTCATCACTGTCATCACTAAAACTTTCGTTATTAAGTTCACTTATTTCGTGACAGTTATCCTCTTTTTCTTGTTGAAAGTTTTGAATGAAATCAGTGAAACTTTGCAATGATTTTTAGGAATGGTCTTAAGGTGTCTTTTGTTTATCGATTTCGCAAAAGGATCCTAAATTTCTAATAGAAGGAGAGGGAAATCTAGATGATCCTTAAGAGTCTAGAGTAGAAAAACTAGCTCCACTAAGATCTTTAATTTTCTTCTCTATCAGAGTGTATGAATTCTGTTTGAGATTATTCTTAAATGCCATTGATTTTGTTTGTTTTTTAGTATTTTTTTAGCCTAATAATTATTATGAATTTTGAAATATTATTTTTTTATTTGTTGATTATTTGATAAAAAATTTATTATTAATTTTTTGAGAGTGGTATTTTAAATTATTTACTTATTTAATTAAGTACTTATCTTATTCGTCTAAACAATTAATTAATTTAGGAATGTTAGGAATGAATTAATGAATGATTGATAATAAAAAATCAATCAAATTTTTTTAAAAGTTTATTTATTGACTGATTAAATTATTAATCATAGATTAACTTATAGATCCATTTAGCATATTACACTAGATGAATGAATACAAAATTTTTAAAATAGCAATAAACGTTTTATTGAAGAGATTGCGTTGTCTATAATAAGTTATTAGAAATGACTAGTATAATAAAATAGAAATAATAGAAACAAAATTATAAGTAAACTATATTAGGTGTTCAAATGAAATAGCAAATTGAATATATTTTTATTATATTCTATGATAATTAAATATTTCTTACAAAATAAATCAAATACTAATTAATAGCTTGAATAAATAAAAATCTTATATAAAAGCTATAATTGCTAACCTGTTTTCTAAATGTAACATATTGCTTAATGATTGTGATAATTTAATTTGTTATTATTAAATAAAATAAATAAATTAATCTATCTAATTTTAGATCATCATTTTTTATTTTCCTATTAAATATTTTCAAGCATGAACCAATCAAACAAATTGATAAAATCAAAACATTAATCTGTTCTTTACAGATTTTTTTGATAAAGAGATAAATATATATTGAGAAATTATTATATTCTATTTGCAAAAAAAGCATAAACCTTATTAAATATTTATAGAATTATCTGAGCAAAAATCTCTTTTGTGAAATAGAAATTTATTAAATTTTATTTTAATATATTTTTATCACAACTTTGAATAATTGCTTTGTCAGCAATCAAACAAAATATTTGCTATTTAATTTGGCTATTTTTTTTAGATTCGATTGAAATAGAAAAAATTAGTAATTGATTCCAAAGGTAAATGAATTTTATGTTAAGATAATTTAATATGTGACTTAATTTTGTAGTGCACAAAATAAATTAAATAAAATAAATGAAAAAAATTTAAAAGCAGAATTAAGAGTG
The DNA here is from genome assembly GCA_000231825.2 of Tetrahymena elliotti 4EA. Lineage (NCBI taxonomy): Eukaryota > Ciliophora > Oligohymenophorea > Hymenostomatida > Tetrahymenidae > Tetrahymena > Tetrahymena elliotti. The sequence goes on from JH720340.1 coordinate 218,764, forward strand.
ATTAAATGAAGTAAGTAAGATTAATAAGTAAATAATTTGTCAATTGATTTTTAAGTTAGAATTGATCATTTTTTATAAAATTTAATAAAGATTTTGAATCATTTTAAAAATGAATAAATATAAATATTCTTTGTACAATTTTCAAAATAAAATATTTTTTATTTTAATCATTTAAATTTAAATTTTAGTTGGCTTGGTTTTCTCTCTTTTGTTGATTTTTAGCTTAAAACGTTTTACTAAAATGATTTAGTTGCTCTAAGATACGAAGGTTAATTAAAATTAAATGTTTATGCTTATTATTATTACTATTTATTTTACTTTTGTTATTAACCTTGATTACTATTTGAAGGATCATTTATGCTTTCTACATAATTATCACTTAATATATTTGTTATGTGAAGATCTTCTTCAGTATATTCTATCTCTTCTACATCTTATCCATCTCTAGATTTTACTGAAATTCTTTTCGGTGATTTAAATTTACCATCACCTTTGTATTATATATCTTTTTAGTAATAAATAGCTCTCATCACTTCCTTTTTTAGAGTAACTGCTTTAGGTGACATTTAACTTGGCTTTTATACCATTTATTTTTGAATACGTGTATTGATTTTTTCTTGTAAATTGTTAGTATTTTATAAGCCCTTAGAAGATCTCCTTTAATTACCTTAATAGTTTGAGTATTAATTTAAATCACTGATTGTAAATATTTCTGATCCTAAGAGGTCACCAAATGATTTCGTATTAAATTATGTATGATTAGAAAAATATCCTTACTAATTTACTGGTGCCATCCTTGGTGAAGGATTTATAGAATTTAATATGCTCTTATAATTAGTATCTAAATCAAGTCTTGCCTCTATAAGTTAATTTTATAATTAAAGCCTTTTTTCTTCTTCCTATTTATGTTGGATATCTTGTAAAAATACTTAAAGATCTACCTCACTTCCAAAACTATTTAAACCTTACTGAGCTATAGTTCTTTCATTTTTATATTTTTACTTCATCTGATTTTGAAGCAATTTTTGACTTATTTGTTCTAAATTGCTAGAATTCTAGCTTGCCTTTTTTATCTTTTATCCGCTTACATATTATTTAGATTATTAATTTGTATTCTAGTTTTACAATTAAAATTATTCAGGCTAGCTCTATTCATGCTTTTCTTAATTTTATAGATTATCTAATTAAATAGGAGAATATTGATGAATATTCTATTGCTAGTTTTACTATTTAAGGAGCATATTGTAATGAATTTCATTTATTTTTCTCTCACTATCTAATGGCTAAATATCACTTATTGTAATTGGTTTTTGGGAGTTTTGAATACCATTAGCTAGTTTCTCATTATTTTTGAGAGAAACTATTGAAGACTATAAAGATTTTTCTTTGATTTGCTAGTTCTATTCTTTAGTTTATTTAGAATCAGGGGTATGCATTAAATGTTATTTTTACTACACCTAACTACTTTTCTAAAATCTTTATTATGATTATTCCTTATGGTCTTGCTCATTTGGGTTTATTCTATTATCATCTTTTTATGAAATTATCTATTATTAATTTAATTGGCTAATATTCTTATTATTATCTTAATTTTTTAAATGATCTTCTTTCTTTTCTTATTTATCTTCATGCTGCTCTTTTCTCTTTGCTTTTGAGCCCTAGCTTTCTTCTATTTTGTTTGTAATAGGAAAATAATTTTTAATCATATTCAAAGAGCTATCTTCCTTTAATTTAGGAGTTGCATTTGAGTATTCACTTGAGCTAAAAGTTTCAACTGAAGACAAGTGCTAACCTTGCTAATTTTCATTTTAGCTCTATTACTATGCAAATTGTGGTGAAGGTAATATTTTACTATCCTAATCCTACAATACTTCACTAACACAATCTAATGATCTTTTTTAAAATATGTTATTCTGCATATTTATGTGCTTCACTTGAGGTATTTCGACTTTATCTATTTTATTTATTTTTATTTATGGAAGTGGGCTATCAGATTTACTATCTGAAAGATAATCTTACAAAGATGCTTCTAATCTTCTTCTCCTAGGAGATGATTAATTTGAATTAGTATTTCTATTACTGTTTTAAATGACATAGTCTTTATTTGCTTCTTCTAAGTCATCTAAATGTTCTAAAGAGCCTCTTGTTTTGACTTAACGAGTATTTGTTGGCTTTTTATCACTACCTATTTCTGAAAAACTATGTAATCCATAAGAAATATCTGGAAGAGATATTGTTTACATCTTGTGGTTTAAACTAGCATTATTATTTTTATTTGGATTTTCTTATTTCTCTAACAGAGCTTCTTTGAGTCTATCTCTATCTTAATTGAAACGGTTTATGGTGATACCATTTCTTCCATATTGTTGATATTTACTTTTTTGCAATCTATTTGCTTCTGTTGAATGGTTTTATTTATCCAATGATGTAAGACTTTGAATATTTGATTAATTTTTTGGTGATGCTATTAGCTTATGCAACTATTAATCCTTAAGACTTGCTAAGCTACCATTTTAACTAAGTATTATATTATTTAAAGTTGATATAGTATTTCTCTTAATAGCCACATTTGCAGAATCTATCCTAACTTATTATTATATACTATTTAGATCTTACACTATTTAATGTGATTTTAGTTAATATACTTCCAAAGCTGAAAGTCTTCTTTTATCAATAGAATCCTTGATTTAATCGTTATTATAATTACTGCTAGTGCTATTAAGCATTCCTTCATTTTTGCTATTACTTGCAACTAAACATCCTAAAGCAAAATCTGAACTATCATTAGTTTATATTAACTATTTTTATTTCATATCTTCTATGACTTTTTATATTTCAGGACTAAACGCTGAAGTTGGAGTTAAAAGCTTGCTTCCTCTATGTATTGCTTTAACTTGTTTATAGCTTTTGAGTTCTGGCTAACTTATTTGCTATTTAGAATTTATTTTCCCACTAGAAGTTAATCCTTAGTGATTATTTACATGATTTATTGTGGGATGCTAATGAGATTAGTTGCTGCTAAAAGCTTATAAATTGTGACTACTCAACTAGTTCTAACTTTATGAATTAGAAATCTATGTCTGGCTACCATATTTACTTCCAGGTAGAGATGAAACAAATAGATAATTTTGTGGATTTTTTGGATCTTCAGAATAAGGTGGAGTCTATAAATTTTAGTTCTCCTAAAAATTTTTAAATCTTTCAAGATTTTAATAAACTTGCTATGTAGCTGGATTTATATTTAAATTTTGAATAGCCCCAATGATTTAATGGTGCTACTATTGTTATGACTATTGAACCTATTAATATTAATTTAATAATGGAGATGAAACAGTATCAGAAGAACTATCTTTAACTTGAATTCGCATGTTAACTTTATCATCTTGTTTTAAATTATCTTATCTTGGAGTATCACAAACTATGTGGCCTGCTTGTTAGGTAGGATAATTAAACATTATTGTATTAGAATTTGAGTTATTTTGATGCACTATACTCATTTTTTATAAATAAATGCTATCAATAATTATGAATTAAATTAATTATAATAATTATTTTTTACTGAATTTTAAAAAAGAATTAGACTTATTTCACTTAAAAAAAGATCAGTTTTATACATTATTTGCAAGTGAAGTAAAAAACATATCAATTAATATTTATAGTTTCAGTAAAACTTTCTTCTTTTTTAAGATAGATACGATGTTTATTTATTATTGACTAATTAATTAACTCTTTACAATAAATAAATTTAAAGAATATTAATAATTATATAAAAATATAACATTTTATTAAGACAAGAAACTTTTTTCAGTATCTAAAAATTTGATAAAATTAATCAAGGTTTTAAGAGATTTATCTCAAAACACAAAAAACCCTAACTGAAAATGATTGCAACTAGGCTATTATCTTCAAAAGAGAAAGAATAAATTTATTTGTTACATAATTTAAAAACTTTTTATGAAGGATTTTTTTATAAAGTGTTTGATTAATTAGAAGAATTTTCAATCAAATTCCTTCTCTTTTTTTAAGAAAATCTTGACACTCCTATTTTATTTTTAAATAGATTATTTTATTAATTCTAAACAAAATTAATCAAAAAATTTACATTTAAGAAAAGATTTAAATTGTTGCTTTTTTCTGATGCTTGGAAGAAACCTTGGAGAGTTATTACCTCATTGTTATCAAAAATTTTTAAGATTATTTCTATGTGACTCTTTAAAACTACTTCAAATGGTAAAATATTCAAATCAATATCTGCTTTTATAAGTTGAGATCCTCTTTAGCATGTTTTCAAAGTATTATATACAGATTCAAGAGCTTCTTATTCTTAATCTGTTATTTAACCTCTCATTTTGCTTTAGAATAGTTACGATTATGACTAACTATACTACAATCCATTTGTATGAAACTGAGGTAAATTAGGTTTGTTATCTCTTTCTTATTTTCTTTGTGGAATTTCATTTCTGGGAGATACTGAATGCTGGATATTTTAAGAGATTTTATTTATCCTTGGACTAACTGACCTGATAGATGATATTGTAATATCAGGTTTTTATGCTACTTGCATTTCTTATGGCTTATTAAAATTGCTTTTATGAAGATTTTATCTAAAATCGTTTATCCCTTAATCTCTATTTGATAAATTGGATTAGTTTTATAATTATTTCTAAGAGTTAGTCATAAAGGGATCATCGGTTTGCAAGGCTACTGGTTCTTCATCACAATAGAATATACTTCCATTCAGTTTATAATTCTTATTTGGATCTTAAATTGAAATGCTACTCTTCTTACTACTGTCTTTGTGTTAGTTAGATGGAGAAGGAGGCTATTAATAGGATTTTTATGATCTTCTTAAGGGAGAGCTTCTGCTTTCAGGGAATTATTTTGTTTAGGGATTAGTCTAAAACTACAAATCTTATTTTTAAGAGCTACTAGATGAACTCAAATTATTTTAATCTTACATAGCCAAATATTTAAAATAGTTCTAATTTAAATGGGGATCAAATGGAGGTACCTACTTTGGAGTTTCTTCTTCATATTTTTTTCTATTGATGTGATCAAGACTTTGAAGAGAGGATAATCTGTCATCAATTGATTGATTTGATTTCTTTGAAAAATTAGGCACTTATTTAGAAATATCATCATCTTTTTATTTTTCTTCTTCCATTTGAAGAAATTTAAAATAATTTTTATTTAAATTTGGATCGAATGGAACAAATTATTTAGGTGTTTCTTCATGTGAATACTCTCCATAAAAATTATTTTCTTTATCATTTCTATCTTGGTTAGACTAGCTTTTCAAGTACATAAGGTACTCAGATGTCTAAAGACTAACATTCTTTTTCTCTATTTAAGCTTGCTTAGGTGATAGTTATTAAGATATATTAGGTATTACTTTAGATTATACAACAGACTACTATTGAGAGGCAAAATGAGGTAACTAACCCCTTTCTTTTTCTAATTCTTCTTACATTTACAGAAATTTAAAATAATTCTTATTTAAATTTGGATCAAATTCAATTGGTGCATGCTCGCTTTATATGTCAGATGTTTTAATGCTTGTAGATTTATTGTACTTGCTTTGTTAGATTTATTCTGATGTTTAGATACCAAAAGATTTTTTTATCAGTGCTGGTGGCTCTTAGTTAGAAAAGGATTAAAGGATAGGAGGGTTCTCTTACTGTTAAGTTTTTTCTTATTCAATGTCCTCTCTCATTTATAGATATTTGAAATAGTTTTAATTAAGATTAGGATCAAAGGGAACAGGGTTAGTATTTTCGGGTACATCATTACTTACATTTATATACTCTGAAGTTTGGACTGAATGCTCTTACAGTTATTTTAACTTTGATACCCTTTAAGGCTAGTATTTCTAGTCGTTACTATTAGGATGTTAATATATTATTTCTTCTCTGATATTGATTTATTTTTCAAAAACAGGAGCAGCAGGTTTTTGAGGAGCATAATTGTAGGATGTCAGTGGATTTTATTGATAGTCATTTAAAGGAGAAGGGCTGATTTATCTTTCATATTCATAATAATTTTATTATTCTATGTTTGGTGTTAAGGTATTTATAAAATTTGTTTATTCAAAAGGAATATCTTCATTTGTTTTTGTTCGCTAACTCAATTGACTTGAATTCACTACTGTGTATATAGTAGCATCTTCGCTTTTTATGCTTTCATCACCATCTCCATTTTTATTTTTAGGATTAGTTTTACCTTTTGATTTAGACCGGAGGCGCTGATACAGATCTTATTCTATCATCCATTAATTAATAAAAAAAATATTAATAAATTTATTTGCAATTATTTGAGTTGGGACTGTTAATTATATAAAATTTACGCCTCACCATTTTCTTATCCTGGATGGATCTTTTGACTCTTTGCATTCTGCTTTTGGTGATAGATTTTAGATAAATTTCTAGAATTCTCATTGATGAGAGGCTTAAAAGTGCATTCCTTATCAGATGAGTCTTATTTTGGCTCATATTTTGGACAAGATGGCTCTTTCTTTTATCTATGAAGTCTTTCACTTACTTAAATTGGGTCAACTAACTCTCCTACATGATTATAGAATTATTTCTTTCTCTCATTCTTATCTTTATAGCTTTCTTCATTTGGATATTTTAGTGGTGAAACTGGATTTATTGGTGAATTAGATCTCTCTTTTGTATTTTTAACAAACTTAAGTTATTAAATAGGCTTTTGTTTATTTTAATTCTTAGAAGGAACTGTTGGAGATGGCGATGGGGTGGATTTTTTAGTCTTTTTTAAGTTTTCATTCACTTTTTATTATTTTGGGATAACATTTCTTTCTTTTTCAAATTTATTTTGGTTGTAAATATTATGAGTTTATATTTTTTGGGGATTACTCAAATGGTCATAATAAATTTTAAGAGGTTATTTTTCTTCACTAAGATCATTTTCTTGGTTAAAATATTAATCATCTTATTCCTCTTCTTCTCCTGTATTTTGATGTAAATATTGTTATTCATTATGAATACTGTCATTATCTTTGACATATTATTAAGCACTGCTAGGAAAAGAAGAAACATCTTAGAAAGGAGAACGCTGAGTCATTGATCTTGTACTATTTTTGAAAGAGCTTGGGTCTTAATAATATTCTTCCAATCCCTTTTAATTAGGAGATAAATAGGAATTATTTCCTTTTTTACCTGATAAGCCTTGATCATAAGTTCTAGATAGTTTCATAGAAAGTATGTCTTATCCTCTCTTTTTTTCTTATTAAATAATCTCTTTGATATTCTGTAATTCTTAACAAAGTTGTTACTACTTTTTCATAAACATTTAGTAATATTTATCTTCTCTTAAATTAGTGAAGCACATATCTTTTTAATTTTCAACGTCTTTCATCTTTTCTAAAACTAACATCAAAATAGGGCTAAAAGACTATGGATGCATTTTATTATAAACTATAAACTCCTCTACTATTTCTTCTGGTACACTATCAATAAAGATAACCATTTTATCAGATATATCTCTACTAATTTAGATATCAAATTCTATAATTGGCTTTTAAATCTAAAGAATTGAAATATTTTATTATTTTTCTGCATAAGATTGCTTTTTTTTATGAAACTTGGAGTCAGCTATGCTTTACTATAACTATTAAATCTACGATTAGTCACCACTACTCAAGATATGTTAATTATATTAGTATATAGTACCCAATTTCTATTTATTTTATTCTAACTTCTATAACAAAGATTTCATTTATTTTAAACAGAATTCAGATTTTCAAATTAGTCCGCAAAATAAACTGAATATTAATAAATTTAATTGATATTATATTATTTAAAATTTTTTCATTCAATTAATCATAAAAAAATAATAATTTTTAACAAAAAAGATCCAATTTAAAGCTATTTTTAAAGAAAAAAATTATCTAATTGTTGACTGACTCAAAAATACTATTAAAAATTTGGTTAAGAAAAAACTAAAAAATTTATTTTCTATTCAAAAAAAATATGATTACTTTTCTAAATTAACAATAAAAGAAATTATCTAAATATTTTAATTAATAAAGAACAATGATTAACTGATTAACCTATGTCAAAATAATATTATTTAAATTCAAAACCTTATTCATAATAGGTAATCCCAAAAAACTAGACAATTTAAAAGAAATTTTTATCAAACATTTTGTTATAATAGCAAAAAAAATCTAATTTCAGAAATAATTTTAAAGTAAACAATCAAACAAAAAAACCACTTTTTGAATAAAAAAATTCAAATTTTATTTAATTTTGAATAAAAAAATGATTTTATGATTTTTTAATGCAAGGCAAATTTAAATAAACTTTTCTTTTTATGTCATAAAAAATTATTTATTTAATTTGTTTTATTAATTTTTCTTCTTCAAAAATTAATTTCATATTCCTGATATACTTTTTAAAATTTAAAAATAAATAAATTTATACTAGAAAATTAAATTTTTTTTTAAAATCATAAAAAAATAAAATTTATTACAAAAAAAAATTAAATAAAAATATTTAATTTTTGGATATTTTATTTGTTTATTAAAAGAAGATTGGTATTTGCTTGTAACCACTATTTACTTAGAATTTATTTACAATTTTGGAAAATTAATTAATTAATAATTATTATCTTTTCTTTGATGCTTTGTGGTAAAATCATAACAGAAAAAAAATCAAAAATAAAATATCGATTTAACAACATTAAATTTAATGATGAGAAATACAAAAAGTATAAAAATCCTATAAATAAGTTTGAATCTAATTTTTAATTAATCTTTTTGAAGTTATGGATTCTTGCGTAAATAGCATTACATATTATTCTAAGAATATTTTTTGAAAAAGGAAGTTTATTTGATGGTAATTTTTGAGATAGAATACTTTGAGGGATTTTTTTGTCTTAGTGTTTTATTAAAAATTATGAAAATTGAGAAGATATAAATTATCCAAAAAAACTAAATTATTAGTTTACCATTCCAACGAATATAAGATTTAGATGAAAGGAGTTCAGATATTATGAAGAAAATTAAATTTTGGAATTAATTAAATAGATGTTAAACAGAAGTATTTATTTACTAAGATTGACTGAAATTAATTAAGAATAATGTTTGTTTGTACTATCATGAAATTAATGAGCTTTTGTTTGATATTTGTAAATATAGTAAAATGAAGAGGATTTCAACTTTTGGTTATGATCAATTAAAATGTATTTATAGTAATTAAAAATTCAAAATATGCTTTAATCTTGATGATTGAAAGTATGAATGTATCAATGAATGAACGAACGAACGAAAGTTTTACAAAATTCATACAAATATTTAGTAAGAAAGCATTTACTTCAATCACTCATTTATTAGTTAATCTATCTATCTATAAATTACTAATTAATCACATAATCAATCGGGCTTGCTTTGAACAGGTAACAAGAAAAGAAATAAAATAAAGAAAAAAACCATAGTAATAATAACTATCATTAAAGCTTATAATAATTAAAAGAAGAAAGTGGATAAGAAAATAAACTTTTGTTTATTAATTTAGGACAAGATAATTACACTTCTTTTTTATTATTTTAGATAATTTGAAAAAGAAACCAATTTATAGATTGATTGATAGATTGTTTTATTCATCGATAGCTAGATAGATTGATTGATTCATATTCCTGACATACTTCACAATTCAGATCTTCTTCATCAAATGAATGCATATAAGCCTAAATTTCATAAAAAATTAATGATTTCACCCAAAGTATTTTCATTTTTTACTTTCACTTTGACACTTGTCTTTCTCAAAAATATTTGTAATCGTTGATTATAGTTGTTTATTTTACTTTTTAACTTATGAAAAAAGAATGCGTCTTACGATCTCAATTTTAGAGGATACAGCTAAGGCTCTACTGTAATCACTCCATGTAATTTAACTTTCACTAGGTTTAACCGTTTATTCAATTTTCTTCTATGTATATAGAGGCAGAAAAGGTATAATCTACCAGAAATTCTTTTGCTGTTGACCAAAAAAATAAAGATACTATTTTATAAAGCAATATGAATTAAGTTGAATCAACAAAGGTAAGATTATCAAAATTTTAAAAATATAAGGATTAGAAGAAATGATTTCATTAAAATAGCTTAAAAATAAATTGATTATTTTTATTTTGTTTATAATTAGAATCACTATGGATATCAAAATTAGTTTGCTTAATAGTAAGGATAGCAGTAATAGCTTCAATAACAGTAACAATCTATGTTATAAATGCAGTAATAATAGTAGATGACCATTTAACAATCATAGAATTAACTAAACTAATAGCATTAACAACAATTAGTTATGATGATACAGCAATAGCAGTAACAATAATATGGTTAGTAGTTATAAAGTTTAGCATCTTCTTAGAAGGCTAATTAGTAGTAGTAGTAAATATTATAAAATCAGATATAACAGTCTTAGTATTCTAATGTTCTGAACCTTCTTATGTAACAGTAAACCACATAGCCTTAATAGTAGCATCAGCAAATATATTAAAATTTGAATCATTCTCAATAATATTCATCCATACAGCAATCTTAAGGATAAAATTATTCTAACTAATCTTTTACCACAAATCGTTAAAACTCAAATGCTAATTATTTGTATCATCAGCTTAACCCTCCCCAATCAACTAAAGCAGTTGACTCAAATAGAAGATAGAATAATCCTTTTAGTGGAACATATTCAACAAAGAACACATCTGCACCTTAATAGTTATTAAAAGACATTCTTTCTAAAATCAACAAAGAATAAGTCTAACAACAATTACCCTATTAATAAAATTAGCAGGCACTTAGATCTTCTCATATGATGAATAATAGTTAGAATAATAGCAATAGTAATGTAGTTATACTCAACAATAATCCATAAACTGCCAATACCTAAAATATTTATTCATCTAATTACGTCAACACAAACCCTGATTTAAGTAATATTTATAATCCGAATAATCTCTCAGCCATGAATCCATAGCCCTCCTCTACTAAATCAAATCGTATTCATTCTCACTACTTCCCTGCTACCACTAAAAACAAAAGCAATAGAAACCCAAGTCTTGATAAGCTGAACGACTCTTCTTTTTTAAGATTAAAAAATGTTCAATCACCCAAATAAGTAAAAATATTAAATAATTTTTCACCATTAAATAATAAACAAAAGTAAATATAATTTTAATTCATTTTGTAATAATTTAAAATAGAGGACAATAAGAACTATAATGCCTGGAAGTAATAGAGATAATTCAGTTGGAAATAACTCTTCTATAAATAGAAATGGCTATATCTAGAGAGAATACAGTGAAGGTGGTGTAGACACAGGTAACTAATATATTCTTCCTGCAAGTTTATTACAATAAAAGACTAAAAGAAGTGGTAACAGTATTACTGGAGGTGTAAACTCTATTATTGCAAACAACAATAATAATAGCTATAACAACGGCTCATACAGCAAAATATAGCCTCAATTACCTTAAAATTAGGGTAGATAGAATGGAACACCCTACATTAAAAAGGATTTAACTATAAAAACAGGACACTCTATTGAAACTCTTAAAGGTATATTTATTATTGCTTTGTTAAAGATTTTAATATATTTATCTTAAAATATAGATATTTTATCTCCAACTAATAATAATGCAAATGCAAAAACAACAACAGCTACTAAAGATTCAAAGAAACATTTAAATAGCAATACTCTCCCAATTCAAAGTTACACAACAACTCATGCATAATAAATAAATCAATAAAAAAGATTGCTCCAAAAAAGAGATGATCAAAAAAATAAATCAAATTTTATAAATTCTTCTTTTTAATATATAATGGCCAGCGAAACCAGCAGCATTGAAAACACAAATCGTTTTTCATACAATGTGAGCAATAATACAGTAGCTAATAACTAAGGATAGAAGCTGCTTAAAAGTAAAAATAATTCAATGGAAAATCAATAGTTTAAGAATCTTTCATTCACCCAACCCCTGGTAGATTAATTTAAATAAGCAAAAGAAAATAATAATACACAAAATTCAAATAATAAAATCCTAACAGTTAAATAATAACAATAAAAGCAATAGCTACAATTTATACAAAAGGGATTAGGTTAAAATTCTACCAAATAAAACCAATCATCTATCCATACTAGTGAAGGAAACGAAAATAAATCAGAATCTAATTATGAAAGCTAAGGATAAAATTTAGATACCTTCGATTAACACAAAATTGATTTATCAACAGCTAGTTAAACTCCCTTCAGAAATGGCAATTCGACAAATGAGAAAAAAACCTTAGATGTAATAAATAAAATAATTTTTTTTCATAAATTAAAGAATTATTTTTTTTAGGAAAACAACACAAGAAACACTGAGAGAGATGAAAAAAAAGAAGAACCTTTAGATTGGGAGAAAGTGGTAAAAAAAGAAATTTTAAATTTCTTCTTTGATTAATTTTAAATTAATAATTTAATTAGAAAGTTCCTATTACGCCATTAGAAGTTTTAGCTAAATACTAAAAGTACTTGACTCCTTAAGAAAAAGCAGAAATCTTAGAATACAAAAGAGTAATTCATACTTCAATTATTATTCTAAAATTTTTATTTTTGTTTGTAAATGCAAAAAGATATATTTTATTGGACATAATGCAAACAAGGCTTTAGAAAATGGAAATAATGATGATACTAAAGGGGATTATTAATATAATGTTAATGACCATATAGCTTATAGATATGAAATCAAAGAATTTTTGGGAAAAGGTTCATTTGGTTAAGTACTGAAAGTATTTGATCATAAAAGAAAAGAATATGCAGCCTTAAAAGTTATTAGAAATAAACAAAAATTCCATGAACAAGCTTTAATTGAGTTGAATATATTGCATTACATTAAAGAAAAAGACTATGACAACTAAACTAACATAGTAAAAATTAGAGATTTTGTTATCTTTAGAAATCATGTGGTAATACAAATTTTAATTCTATTTTATGATTTAAAAATTAAAAAATTATTTTAAAAATTAGTGTTTGATATTTGAGTTGTTAAGTATCAATTTATATGATTTACTCAGGAATAATAAATTTTAAGGGCTTTCTTTAGAGCTTATTAGAAGATTTGCTATCTAATTATTAAATGCAATTTCCTTTTTGAAAGAAAATAGAATTATTCATTGTGATTTAAAACCAGAAAATGTTCTTTTAAAATAACCTAACAAAAGTGGTATTAAAATAGCTGATTTTGGATCTAGTTGTTTTGATGATCAAGTTATGTACACGTATATCCAATCTAGATATTATCGTTCACCAGAAGTTATTTTGGGAATACCATATGGAACTGAAATAGATATGTGGAGTTTTGGATGTATAATTGCTGAACTCTTTCTTGGATATCCAATATTCCCTGGTGAAGATGAAAATGAACAAATGGGATATATTATGGAATTATTAGGTGCTCCTGATTCAGAGTTTTTGAAAGTAAATTATCTTTTAATTATTTGTAAAAAATTTTAATTAATTTTGCTTTGAAATAATAGAAATGCTCAAGAAAAAAATATTTCTTTGATTAAAATGATTAACCTCTTTAAATTCCTAACAGCAGAGGTAAAATTAGGATGCCTAATAGTAAAAACTGGAAAACTGTAATCGGGTGTACTGATGATAACTTTATAGATTTCATCAAAAAGTGTTTGGTTTGGGAACCTTCTCTAAGAATGACTCCTCGTGATGCTCTGCTTCATCCTTGGATATTAGATGGACTACCAGAAGATATCCGTGTACAACACATAAAATTCTTGAAAGATAAATCATTTGAAACAGCTTCTGAAAAAGAATTCCATAAATAGAGCTGTCTTCAAGCTTAGTACAATGCAGATGCTCAAAGTGCAGCTATGGCTTTAGCTCTGTAAAAGATTTACAAGTACAATAATAAAAAAAGAATCATTGAAAAAAAATCAACTACTTAAGGGACTGTCTCTGAAGAAACTAGAAATTCTGTCGTAAATTGAACATTCTAAATTACTTACTTCTAGTTCTTTTGATATAAAAATCAATAACATCTTTTTAATTAATCTTAAATTCATTCATTTGTTTGTAAAATTCAGATGGAGGAAAAAAAATAGACTGCAGAAGTGAGCCAAATGTTCAATAACTTTTTTATTCAGCCTGAAAGCACAAAAAATAGTAACAAAAATAATCAGAATACTAAGAATATAACTATTAACATTAACAATACTGCAAACTTTAATGATGGAAACCCTTTGAATGAGACCAATAAATAAAATAGTTTAAATCAAAATAATTTTTCTAATAACCACAACAATATATAAAATTAAAATAACTTTATAATTCTCACCAACCAAAATAAAACAAAACTACCTAATGCTAACAGTAACAGCCTTACTCAAAAAAAGAAAATCACAGCTTAAGTTCTTCAAAACCAACAGAACTAGCAAGCTTTCTAAAATATTTAAAACTCATCATCATAGTAACCTACATAAAAATTGACTCTATAATAATAATAAGTCTAATTATAAATATAGCTATAAAAAATAGCTTAATAATAAAAGCTGTAAAAACTTTAGTGATATTTGTAAATAAAATTTTCTTTTACTATAATTGATATTTTAATATCCTTTATATACACTAATAATATTTATTTATATTTTACTCATTATTCTTGTCATTCTTTTTAAAAAAATTATTTTTTATATAATTTAAATACAACTAAATTTTTTCTAAAATAACTTATTAATATTGTCTTCTTCTAAAAAAAATATGATATTTTATTGAGTAAATGTATAAAATAAAATATCTTTTAAGGATAAACAAAAAATAAATATTCTTATTAGAAAATGAAGTATTCTTATTAAAAAGAAAAAAAAGACATCTTAAATGATTTAAACTTGTAATTAATAACAAAGAAATACTTTTTTTCATATAATAATATTAGATTTTAAATTAAAAATAATTTTACTTTAACTCATATGATAATTTATCCATTTTTTATAAAAGTTTTAGTCATTTTTAAGATTATTCTTTTAACAAATTAATTTATTTTAAATAGGTCTGCTAAATTTTTTATAAAATTAATTAATTCATGTCAATATTTTATTTAAACTAATATCTTATGCTTTTATTAAAATTTAAATGAATTAAAATTAACAATCCTTTCAAAAAATAAACAGATATGTAATATCTTTAAATTAAATTACTAAATTACAATATTAAGCAATATCATTTAAAAAGAATAATATTAATTTTAAAAAATCATTTTAAAATGTTTCTATCAAAGCAAATAAAAAATAAGATCTTTAATTTTATTTTAGATTAGAAATACCTATTTTTTATTATTTTAGAATTTATTTTACCAAATTTACAATTTAATGTTTAACTTATATTTTAAAAGTGTAGATTTATGTAACATATATTTATTTAGATTAAGTGTTTGTTGAAAATAAAAACCTTTCTTGTAACTAGAAATTGTTGTAGAATAAAATGGTTTACTAGTTATTTACAAAACATAAATCAGTTAAAGTATTTTCACTTAAATTACTTATGATTTATTTAATATTGATAGCTTTATGAATAGTGGTATTAAATTAGTTCGCTATTTTTTATATTTCTAATAGTTTTTTTAGAACTTTGATTAGCCTGATTTCTTTTTGATAGTTGTTATAAAATAAAAAGTTAAAAAAATGCATACAAATCCAAATAAGCAGCAAGATCAAGATAATGTATAAACAACTGAAATCCCTAGTATTACTTAGCTGAAATATAAAATCAATTAGTAAGACTATTATAAGCTAAAAAAAAATGAATTTAAGACTCCAAACAATTTAAAAGAAATAAAACTTAATGATAACAATTAAGATAATGATATAGATAAGATGTTCAAGGATTTTAAAGAAAAAGAAGAAAATGTCAAAAAGGAAATTGAAAACAAATTAAAGAACTCTTTAAGTAATACAAGATCTGTAAAAAAGCAAAATGAAGAGAATTTAAACTCAAATTTATCTCAGATAAATAAAAGTTATCTTCTTAGGAATGAATCTCGCAATAGAGATAGGCCTAATTCAAGCTTGGGGATGTAGAACAAATCGCCTCAAATAGTTTAAAAAAATATTAGTAACGTTCAAGATAAAAGTTTAAAAAATACAATTACCTTTGAAGAAGACTAAGCGAAAGATTTTTAAATTCAATAAAATCATATATAATTTATAAAAAAAAGACAGTCACACACGATTAAGCAAAAACAAATAAATTTTCTTAACAAGTCTTTTGAAAACAAATTTTGCTTTTAAGATATAACTGACCAAATTAGAAATAATAACTATGTCCATCATGATAAGCAATAAAAATAGAGTAATCATCCCTCATAATTCTAGATCCCTGAATTGAAAGTTGATAAACATAAATCTAAAGTTAATAATATAGAGCCTATTAAAGGTTAATTAAAGTTATTAGATAACTAAAAAGAGAAATTTAGAATGTAATCAGCTAATCTGCCAACTAATCAAAAAAGTAATGAAGGATAAAGAAATATAACTTCAAATAAAATAACATTAAAAAGAATGGAAAGTCCTATGATAATTTAAAATAATAAAAATGATTAGCAATTGTCTAATAATATGATTCAGTATTCAAACTTAAAATAAAAGAGACCTCTTCATCTATCAGACTATTCCAGTTTAAACAATACCTTGACTTAGATCGATAAATCAAATAACTTCAGGACTCCTATCTAGACAAGTCCTACATAAATAGGATAAGAAAAAAGAAAACTCAAAACTTTAAATGATTACAATGCTTCTTTTGTTGCAGATGACGTTAGCAATTTTAATGTATCAAATAGATTAAAAACAGTTAATAACATTTCCTAAAAGTCCTCAGACACTCCTGAAAAACCTAAAATATTGCTGACAGAAAACTAAGAAGGAGTTTTTTAGTTACACGATAATCTTGTTAATTTTTAAAAAAGTAAAACTTTAAAATATGATAATCGCTAATATTCAACAATATAATATAGCTAAAGAAAAACTGCTAATGATATGTATAATGATTCAAAAATTCATTCATTATTTGATTCATCTTTGAAAGCATCTGAAAATAATCTCAAGGAAAATAGATAAAAAAATAAAACTTCAGACAGTAGGATTGAATAGATATCTAATTATGTTAAACCTATGCTTTAATACTAGGCTGATATTTGCTGGGGAACTTAATATTCTTCATTTAATGTTAATAATAATGCTGTTAAAATAAATTAATCTCATACTCTTGATCCTCTCACAACAACTGAAGATTCAGAATCGAAAAAGAAATAAATTTCTCAATCTTCTAAAAAAGCTAAAAACAAAAGTTATGTGAACAATAATTTTAACTATCAGCTTAAAATACTCAGAGGTACTTTAAAAAAGAATCAACTTAGTCCTGAAAATATTCTATAATAAAAATTTAACATAGAATTACCAAAAGAAAATTCAATAATCCTTGAAGAAAACCCATCCTAATACAACTTATAAAGTCAAAGAAATACAATAAATGTAAATTAAGAAAAATCAGAAAAGCCAGATCTATAAGACCAACAAACAAAATCAAAAAGCAGAGATCATAATCATCATAGTAATAACAATAACAGATCAGTGTCTCCTACATAAAGCATGAGAAACAAAGAAGTTCTTAAAAAATTTTTAACAAAAACAAAATAAATCAAAAGTAAAAATTTTATAGAAAACCTTGAAACAGATAATACTTGTGCTGATGATAGCTGCTAAGAGCAATTGAATACCGTTGAGGACTTTAAAACAATTTAGCCTCCTTCTAATTATGATGACATTCATAATACATCATTACAAAATAATAATAGAAATTAAAGTGGCTCTAAATCAATTAAAAAGCAAAATAGGCTGTAGCCTTTATAACAGATATAAAATTAACCTTTCTATCATGCATAGAATCAATTGATTTAAGAAGCTAAGGAAAATAAAAAGAATCTTTTGAGAAGCAGTGGTTCTATTCAAAAAGAAGATGAAGAAGGGGGAGGAGATAATAACTAAAAATAAAACGTAAAGTATATTTACAATAAATTAAATTAAATATCAAAGAATCCTCAATCAAGAAATAAAAACTAAAATGGATCTCCCATTTCACTAAGAGACTCTTTGAATATAAATAAGAGTTACAGCAATGAAAATCATCATAAAGGAGTTATTTTATAAGATGTGAATAACTTATCAAGAGATGAAATGGAAATCATAAAATACTAAGAAGAAAAAAGGAAATTTGAAAAATAAAAATTTGCTCCATATAAAGTGGATTAATTTTAATAGTTTGTAAATAACTAAAATTTTCTTGGCTAATCATCAAAAAGTTCTAATTTCAATCAATTGTCTTAGTAATCTTAGCAAACATAAATGCAAAACTCTATATATTAGAATAACAGTGATTTTCATACCCACTAAAGATACTCTTTTTCTTTTTAGTACTAATAGAATATCCAATAAACACCAACATCTTCTAATTAATAATAAGCTTCTTAACTAACTCAATCACCATAAATTAATTTGAATCCTTCAATAGTTACCTTAAAGAGCATTCACGGGCCTAAAGGTTTAAGATAGATGCCATTTGGAGTTAATGATGCATATTATGGTATGCCTATTCCTTCAAATTTTGGTGCTTTTCCTACTGATTAACACTCGTCAAATGAGAATTTTTCTCCTCATTTTTCTTAACATTTGCATGAGCATAGTGAATATAAAAAATAATAGTAAAATAATAATTTAGATGCACAACCTTTAGGATAAAGTAAAATAATTAATTAAGAAAGCTAAATGAAGGATTCTAAATAAATATTAAAATAATAATAATAATCTATTAAAATTACCTAGCTTGGTGATTAGTGTCCTCCGACTCCAACTAAAATAACCTTAGAATACCTTCAAATGAAAAACGAAACAGAAGATAGCTATAGAACAGCTTTCTATCATAATTAAGTTTATGTTTAACAAACAATGAAGGATAATTTTTATGGAAACAGTCAACACTTTTAGTAAAAAATGTAAGCTGTATTACAATCCACCAATGAATAAAGTACACTTTTTCAAAATTAATAAAAAGATAATTAGAATTAACCTCAAGAAAAAGGAGTTAAAAAAGTAGAATTTAAAGATTAAATTATAAAAGAAGGTGAAGAAAATACATTAAATTGATTTTAAAATTAATTTTTGACTTGCATAACTCAATTTTCTATTTTCTGATTTGATAAATATATTAATTCAATAGAAATAAACAAATGGTTCACTAATTAAAATATTTCAAAGAACAAAAAAAATTGTAATTAAATTTTAGTTCATAAATAAATATAAAGTATATAAATTTTGTACAAAGTATTTTTCCATATTAAATTATAACTTAAAGATTTTATTTGGCTATTATCAGTTAATATTTCAATAACATAAAAAAACAATTGTTCAATAAAAAATTTAAAGCTGTAAAAAGAATTTTTAAAAAGGATATTTTTTTTTATATTAAATCTAAACCACCTAAAATTTTATTCACAAAGATATTATTGAATATTTAAAATATATTAATCATAAGTAAAATTACAAACAAAATAATTTATTTCGGATGGTAGTTTGTTTATAAATGAACTAAAATTTTTTTTATTGAGTGAAAATAATTGTTGATATGATTTTTTTAAAAATATTTGAAACTAAATTTAGAAATAATAAATCAGCAAAAGTGAATCATTTAAATCTTAAAATAAATAAATAGTTTTTTTACTCTGAATTTGTTGATTATTGAGCTAAATTTATTCAAATAATTTCAATTATAAATATTAACATTTACTATTATTTGGTTAGGTAATTTATTATTAGCAAAGATAAATATATTTTTACGGATTGATCTAACAAATATTACTGTTTTTAATTGCTCTAATTATTTTTATCTAATTAAGGAGTTGAATTATCTATAACTTAAAAGTTTAATAAATATTTTCAGTTATTTAATGAAGATTTTTATCTATTTCCAGTAAAGTAATAAATTTATCTATTATACTAGTAAATTGAATCTTAGATAATTCAACCTAAACCTATTGTTTATTCACCTAATTATTTTTGTATTTAATAAATAGAATTTTATTTTATTTTTTTCATATAATAAATTTTATAAAGATTAAATTTACTAATTTAATTGCTGCTAACTTGCTTCTAAATTTATATTAATCATTAACCAATTTTTTTTTAGTTTATAGTTATTAAAAAATTTGTTAAATTAAAATATATATAAGAGGCTCTATCTATAAAGATATAAACATAGTCATACTAATAAAGTCTATAAGTTTATCATTGAATGAATTAAAATTTAAAGAATATAACTGATAATGATAGAATATAATTATAATCAGATAGAAACTCAAGTTCATCTGAATTCAAATAAGTGATAAGTGGTTGGGTTTCATATATAGCATTAGGAACGTTTCGTATAGATGATGGCCAATCAATTGAGTATTTATACCCTGCAGAAAGCTTAAGTGTAGAAGAAAAAAAGAGTATAGCAATGATAAGCTTCCCTGATACAGGGAGTCTTAATTAAGGAAATGATTTGATGATAGAATATTGTTTCAGGATGAAAATTAGAGATTGTTAGCAATTAGGATTCGTTTTCTTTTTTAGAAAAAAAGATTCAAGCATAGATCGTGGTTATATATAAAAATCAATAGTTATTATAACAAAATTACCCCTTATACACTTTTATCAGCACATTTTGAATTTACTTGGTGAATTTTTATATGAAAACAAAACTCCTTATAAAGATTTAATAGAGGTAATTGAAGTTATAATTAAATTATTTATCATTTATAAAAGATGACTTCAAAAAGATAATTTGTATATAAAAAAAGAAAGCAATTGCAGATATATAGTAGTGGCCAGAGCCAGAGAACTCCAAGCTCTACAAACTTTAATTCATGGGGCAAAATTTTACTGTAATCTTTAATTGAATAGAAAAATGAAACATAACTAATATGTATGTAGAAATAAATTACTTAGGGAGGGAGATTAAATTTAATATCAAACTTAAGAGAGTGTATTTTAATTAATTTTAAAATGTTAAAATAGGTAAGTATTCCTTAGTATTTGTTGAAAAATAAGTAGATTAATCAATCTGAATCTCATAATAATATAATTAAATAAAAACAAACAACAGGATCAATGTAAAATTAACTTTACAAAATATTACTTATTCATTAACATATTTAAAGGTCTCTAAACAAAAATGGAAAAAATGAAAATAGCTAACATTAATAAGAAGATGTTGAGTCAAATCAATAAAATTCAAACATTAATGAACATCATAATTTTAGATAAAAAAATAGCTTAAAAATAAATGATAATATATCATAAAATGTAGTAGATAGTATTCAATCGGAAATAAATAATAATTTAATTAAAAGCTAAAAATAATAAGAAGAAGTAGGATCAAATAAAATAAATTCTAATCAAAATGGAAGTAGCGATTTTAGATTAAAAAATAATTTAAAAATCAATCCAGAAGGAAAAGAAAGTTTTGGAATAGGAACTCATTCTTTTACAACTAAGAATACAAATAATAAAATAAATTTTTAAGAAAATTAGTTTAATTAAAACCTTTAAGACTAAAATTAAGATAAAGTAAATATTGATGCATATCCTAATATTGAGATTCGATAGAAATAAAGATCTAATTCACTTGAAATATAACAAGAGTACAGTATTAATAAATAAATTAAGCAAAACAATAATCTTACAGAAATACTTAAGTTAAATGATGCATAAGAAGAAGGACTTTTCTAAGAAATAAATGTATTCAGACATGTCTCATTTAATAAGCTACACCTTCTATGGCCAATCTGGGAAATGATCCTAGTTAATTAGCCATTCCTACTAACTACTAATACCCCAAGTAAGTATTTTAGTTTTCATTCAAATGATTATTTAGTTTTATTGTAGAATTTTTATCTTTTTATTTCATCAAATCGAAGCACTTTATATTATTCAACAATAACTCTCATTTAAATTTCAAAAATTTTTATTTGATGATATTATACTCATTCTTTTTCAATGATAATCCTTAAAATTTTATTTTTTTATATTAATAAAGGTGAATGCTCTGCTGCTATTCTCGGATTTATTTCCCTAATTTCTCCATTATAATTTGCAGGAGATTATCGCCCTTACTTCACAGTTTATGACACCGAATATAAAAAAATAAATTAGGAATATGAATAAAATATGTTAAAGAGCTATGTTTTAGGTACATGTAACCCTCTCTTTTAAATGGTAAATCTATTAAAAATAAAATGAATAATTTAAAATAAAATAATTTAAAAATAGACATTAAAAAATTTTCCTGTTATAATTGGGTTTGATTCAAAATCTGAACAACATTAACTTTTAGAATAAAAAAAATCAAAGAAACCATTGTAATCTATAAAATATAATAAAATGAAATCAGATATAATTGCTGACTATAAAGAATTAGAAAAGCTTCTATTAAACTCTAATAGTCCTGAAGCAATAGCTATTAATAATACTTTAGTAAGAAAGCATTTTAGACTCTTAACAAATTAATTTTTAGAACCTATTAATAAATATCTGGATGAATAAGTTTCTGTAAGAATTATTTTGATTTTTTGAAATATTTATTTATAAATTTAAATTAAAAGCAAATAAAAATATTTGAAGAAAAAGCTTTTATGGTCTATTTAAAGAAAAAAAAATCTCCTATTTAACACCTTTATAAAGATAAGAGTTAGTTATTTCATTTATATGAAAGGTTTTTAAGGTCTCTAAATTTTATTAGATACATTAAAAACAGACCTAATACTTATTATCAAAACCCTTTCCTATAATTTGTAAGGTAATAGTGATCTCAACAAAACATTTATTTTTTTAGTTATTTAATTTAGTTAATACTTTTTCAATCATAAAATAATATGTATATTTTCAGCTATATTTAAGTTGTTTTTGTAATTACCTGTTTATATTATATATATTACTTAATAGATTACTTTTGTAGTAAGGTATCCTACCTATTGCACTTATTTGTATTGAAAAATTAAAAATATAAAATCAAATATATTTAAGATTATGGGTAGTTTTTTATTTAAAATAATTGCTAACTCTGCCATCTAAATGTAAAAGTTTAAATTTTTTTAACCTTATTAATTTGTTTAAGAATAATTTTTGACATTTTTATTGAAATCAAATTAAATAAATTTTGAATAAAATAACATAAATAAAATCTAGAAAACAAAACACTTTTAAAATTTGTGATAATTAATTTAATTTACTTTTAGTTTTAAAAAAGTTTGAGATTTTAATTATATTTTCATTCAAAATTTTAGCTCAGCTACATCATTTTTCTTCTAACAATTTAAACTATGTTCTTGCTTTTTCTGTACCATTGACTATAATTGATAAATAATGAATTCCTGGATAATGTTTTCTCGTTGTAAGTTATTAAACTCTTTAATTTCCTTCAAGGGTTATTTTCTTTTGAGGTAACTTAAATTAATTTTTAAACATGAAAATCTTAGACGAGTGAGCTCCATTACTTTTTAAGTAATCTATTTAATATTCTATACGAAGACTATTTTAAATTTAATCTCCGTTAACTTCATTTTAGGAATCTTCTTCTTCATCTCCTTCCTATTCCTGATCTAATTTATTACTATTTTCTTCCCATGAATCATCGCTTTCATCATATTATTTTTTATTTTTCATTTATTTACTTAATAACTTTTAAGCTTCTTTTTTAACATCTAATTACTATACAATAATCTTTTTATTGTTAATATTTGTCTCTTCATTATTTGAGTTAATTTTATTTAATGTATCTTCAATATCAAAACTAAAGGAAAACTAGGTTCCTATCCTGATATTTTTTTCATGAATAACTAAATTAGTAACCTTAACTGATTCTATATCACCTACTCCAAATAATTCTAAAGCCTCTTAATTTCCTTTTTTTAGTAAAGTTCTACATGCCCTTTTTACAATAAATTATGTGCCTTAGTTACTAATTTGTTTCCAATCTGTACAAATATTGAGTACAAGTTCTGGGTGGTTTTTGCTTATATCGTTTAAATTATTTGCCACACTTTTTTAAACATAAAGCTCTGGGTCTTCTTTTAATTGATCTAAAATTGGTAGAATAGGAGTTGGATCTTTTACAAAATCATTCAGTCTAAAGCTCCAAGGTAATAAAGGTCTACATCCCTCACTTGCTAATCTTCTTACATGATGATTATCATCTTTTGACCATCTATACATATACTGCATGGCATCTTGTCCATATTTTTAGATGAATGGCCTTACTGCAAATTCAGAAGAACTATTTACAGTAAATTCCTAAAATTTTAGAATAAATGCTTATTTTAAGTCTTTTTTATGAAAAATCACCTTTAACGCAAACATAGATTCATCCAAGTACTCTATTCCATAAAGAGAAACAAACTCAGGAAAAATCATATTTATAAAATTATTTGAAAGTCTTCCATTAACATCAAGCAAAATGTTAATAGCATCTAGATATGGCTTATTTAAAACGGCCTATATAGTTTTAGATACATGAGTCATTCTCTCTTTGAGTTCTTTATCATTCCACTCATCATCAAAAATCAAATTTAAAAATTCCTTTTAATTAAATAAAGGAAAAGATTTTTAAATCTGCTATCCAATACTTGTGATATTTTATTTAGTTAAAAAAATATCTTTTAAAGCCTTAGACATCTTTTAATATTTAGTAAAATAAATTAATTGTTTGATATTAAACAGTATTTGATTCAGTTGATTTTTAAAAATAATTAAATCTTCTTTCAATCTTCTATTTTTTGAAATAAATAATAAAAACCGCAATCAATAATAAGCACCAATAATTTTAGCAAACAACTAATAAATACTAACCCAACTAAAATTATAATTAGAAAATCCTAATCTCACTAAAATCATTTTTATATTTTAAAACATTTGAATAAAGTTTAAACATCTGTTAGCCAATATAATTTATATTTATTATTGGATTTAAGAATTACTCTAAATTTTTAATATGACTATTTTTACATCTTCGATTTTTTCAATTAATATTTTTTGATTAAGTTGTTGTTACTTCATATTATTTAGAATTCTTTTGATATTTTAAAATATCACATACATAAAACTATTTATATTTTATTCTATTAATCATCATTTTTCTAAAATATTTTCCTATGAAGTTAGGTTGATGGTATTGATTTTTAAAAAATTTTTCTAAGTAATTTCTTACTCCCTGAAATTTTAAATTAATAGGTACATATATTATTCTTCAACAGTTAGATTTAAAAAAAGAATCTTTTGTAACAATTGAATAGAGATAATTTTAGATCAAATCTAAGAGATATTTTCTCAAATACACTACTAAATTTAGTTTGATTCAAAGATTAATAGTGTTATTATTATTTTTTTTTCAGATAAAGTTAATTTTTGAAAACCAATCTACCTACTATTAAAAGGAGGTATTTCAACAAATATTAAAAAAAACAAAAATAAAAATATTTTTTTGTTATTATTCATTTTTAAACCAATACAAAATGAACATAGTTATCGAATAATTTTATTAACTTCATTTTGTTTTTGTCTCATAATAAAGTTTAATACAGCTTTTAATAAACTTAACTTAGCAAATATTTTCATGATTCTTCATAAAGTTCAAAAGGAACTTTGGCTTTTTCTATACCATTTACAACAATAGAAAAATAATGTACTCCAGGATAATGTTTTCTAGTTACTATTTACTCTACATTTTAATATCCTTAAAAATATACCTTTTATTTCTAAAGAGTATACTGGCCTCTAAAAATAAAAACTTTAGGAGAATAAGTACCATTTTTTTTTAAATAATAAATTTTATATTCTATTCTTAACATTTTTTTCTATTTATTGTCTAAACTTTATAAAATTTATTCTTACTCATTTGTTTTCCCTTCTTTAAAGGAATTTGTATCCTTACTTTCAATATTTTTGATTTATAATTATTCATCTTGCTAATCAAGTTATTCACTTTCATCATTTTAACATAACTAAGTATCCTCTATATCAAAACTAAAAGAAAAGGATGTTCCAATTCTTACTTACATTGGATTAATTTTTAAGTTAGAAACTTAGATAGAGTCATTGCTTGCTACACCAAATAAAGTCAAAGCATCTTAATTTCCTTATTTTAAAATTGTTCTACATGCTCTCTTTAAAATAAATTTAGTACTTTGGCTATCTATATTTTTCCATGAATTACATATTTGTATTATCAAATTTGGATGATTTTTGCTTATATCATTTAAATTATTGGCTACACTTTTTAAAACATAAATCTCAGGGTCTTATTTTAAGTTTTCCAGAATGGGAAGTATAGGGCTTGGATCTTTAACATATTATGGAATTTTAAAACTCCAAGGTAGCAAAGGTCTGCAACCTTCACTTGCTAGTCTTCTAACATGAAAATTTTAATCTTTAGACCATTCATACATATATTTCATAGCTTCTTATTCATTTTATAGAATGAAATGCCTAATTGTGAATTCAGAAGTACTCGTTTTCGTAAACTCCTATTATTATTTAAATTTAATTTAAATTAAAGAATTTTTTTATAATTTTTAATTACCTTTAAAGCATTCATTGATTCATGGAAATGATCTTATCCATAAAGTTCAACATAGTATGGAAACATCAAATGACTATAGCTTTATTCTAGTCTTTTGTTAGTATCTATAAGAATATCTAGTGTTTATAAATAATTCAAGTTTAGAATATTATGTATGCATTAACTAATATGCTATGGACATTCTTTTATTTTTTTTGTGTCCCATTCATCATCGAAAACTTAATTCATAAAAGCTCTATTATCAAAGGCTGAATAAGTTTTCTTAATTTATTATCCAATCTAGGAAACAATTTCCTTTGACATAATAGTATTAACTAATTTATTTCTCATTTTTTATATTTAATCAAATTTTATTTATTATAAAGCATGTTTTAAAATTTTCACACCTTAAAAGTATTGAAACTAGACAATTTATAATTTTTTAATTTATCTATAGTTCAAAAAAAACAATATTTGCCACAAGAGTTGTTGTAAATAGTTTCTACTTAGAAAAAATTAAGTAGATTTTCTGATAAATCAGGACAAATAAATAATTATTAAATCTCTACTTTAATGTTATTAAATATTTTTAATTGAAAAAGAACAAAAAATACTATTCATAAACAAACAAATAAATAAATCATTTTTCTTAATCATATAAATAAAATTCTTGTTTTTCACTTTCTAATCCATTAATAACAATAGAAATATAATGTACTCCTGGGTAATATGTTTTACCCATTTCATTTACTGCCTTATGATGCCTACTGAGAGTAATTATCTTTTTTTTAAGATTGTAATTATAACGCATTGAGTACACTTATGGAGAGTGTTTTCCATTCTTTTTTAAATAATATATTTTGTAATCTATTCTTAAAATGCTTTTTTGTTCTTTATTCAAATTTTATTATAATTCTTGATTCGGTGTTTCATTAATTTACGAATTAAAATCGTTATTATTTTAATTCTCTTACATTATTTATTCTTCTGGTTACTATTAAACAGTTGTTTCTTTAGATTATTACATGTCTTCTAGATGAAAACTAAATGTAAATTATTATCCTATCCTTATATTTTTTTCTTGAATTTTTATATTAGAAACTCTCACTTATTCTTTAGCTCCTACTCCAAAAATATTTAAGGCATCTTAATTCCCTTATTTTAAAATAGTCCTACATGCTTTTTTTATAATAAATTTTGTAGAACTACTATCTAATTTACTCCATTCTCTACATAATTAAATTACTAAATCAGGATGATGTCTGCTTATATCATTAAGATTATTAGACACACTTCTCTAAACATATAATTCAGGGTCTTATTTAAGTTCTTATAATATTGGAATAATTGGAGTTGGATCCTTAACAAACTATTACAATCTAAAACTCCAAGGTAAAATAGGTCTACAACCTTCACTTGCTAACCTTCTAACATGATGATCTTTATCTGTTGCCCATTGATAAAGATACTGCATAGATTTTTCCTAGTCTTTATGGATAAACTATCTTATTGCAAATTCAGATGAGCTTGTTCTTGTGAATTCCTAGATGTTTAAATAAATTATAAAATATCTACTTTAAGTAAATTATAAATTACTTTTAAGGCTTACATAGACTCATCAAAATAATCTAATCCATATAAACTAACATATTCTGGCAATATTAAGTTTGTTAAATTATATTTTAGATTTTTATTTGCATGTAGAAGTATTTCTAAGGAATCTAAGTAGGGTTTATTCAAAGTTTAATGTATTTTCTGACTTAAATGAACCATACAAAACTTTGTATCAACCTATTCCCATTATTCATCAAAAACTAAATCTAAAAAGAGTTTTTAATCAAAGGAAGAATATGATTCAAGAATCTTATTGCTAAAAAACTCAATAGCTTATCTATTATAAAGCAACTATTTAAATC
This sequence comes from Tetrahymena elliotti 4EA, assembly GCA_000231825.2. NCBI lineage: Eukaryota > Ciliophora > Oligohymenophorea > Hymenostomatida > Tetrahymenidae > Tetrahymena > Tetrahymena elliotti. The sequence goes on from JH720340.1 coordinate 247,334, forward strand.
TTGACATTCTTAAATTTTTTTTAAATCAAAATTTAAATTAATTAATTATATTTTAATAATTAAGTTTTCTTGTTTAAAATAAGCAGTTTAATTATTTCCAGAACAATCCTCTGTTAAAAAATTTCAAAATTTAATTAAATCGCCGCAAATTGGGAAATCTAATTAATCAAAATATATGTATTAGGTTACTTTTATATTAGATAATTTGATAGTGTAGGAATAACTAATTTTTAGCTCAATCATAATTTAATGATTTTTAATCACTATTAACTTTTTCTAAGTTTGTTTATTTTAATTCAACTTTTATTCTTTTCCCCATCAAGCATATTCCATTTAATTCTTTTATTGCATGGGCAGCTTCATATGGCTAATTGAAGCTTACAAATCCATACCCTCTGCTCTCACCACTTTGCTTTCTACAAACAGTCACTGAAATTATATTTCCATAACCTGAAAATAGTTCAAAGAGGTTTTTTTCATTAAAAGATTTAGGAAGATGAAAAACAAAAATATTAGAGTGGGAAGGACCTTAGATTACATATTTTTATGAAGTGTATTTTTTGTTATTTTCCTTGTTTTTATTTTACTTAGAGAAATCTATGTGGCGTGGAAATAATTTAGGAGTAATAGTACAAGAACCATCTTCATGCCAAATCAATGATTAGTAAGGAGGATACTCTGTTGACGAAGTATCAGTATCTGGATGGTAATATATGGGCTTTGTTTCCTCTGCATTAAAATACTCATAGTAATATCTCTCAAAAGGTATAGTAGAAGGAATAGGACCACTTTAGACTGACTAGTTTGTGCTTTCTCTCAAATATTTTTTTATTTACTTAGCCTTTTTGTTATAGCTTTTTTCTATGAAAGAAGCTTTCAATTTTTTATTTAAAGCCAAAAAAATACTTTATTTGTTTAAATTTTAGACAGCTAAATGAGCACTTTCTTTATCATGATATTTGAGAAAAGCATGACCTTTACACTCATTAGTTATATTATCTCTGATGACTTTTAATTTTTAGATTCTACCAAAATTATCAAATATATTAGAAATACTTGTATCAGAAATCAAACCAGGTAAGTTTTTAATAATTAGTTTATGACTTGAATTCTCACTAACTCCAAGTCTTTCTTCTTCTCCAGAAGCCCATTTCATCACTATTTCCTATTTACTATTTGGAAAATGTTTATTTTTATAGAACTCCATAACCTTCTCTGCTTCAGTGATAGAAGTAAAAGTAGCAAAAGCGCATCCTTGATGTCGAAATTTTTCATCTCTTATCACTTCGATTAAGGTAATGCAAGAGTGTTTCTAAAAAAAAATTTTTAAATCTCCTTCCTACCAGGATTTAGGAACTTACCCTATAAATATTTTTATAGGGATAGTTTTAACTAATATCTAAATATCAAGAACAAAATTATTTTTATCATGATTTATACTAAATTGAGATTATTTATCTCTGTTAGCTGATTTCTCCAAAAGTTATAATAATTAATTTGTTTACTATTACAAACTATCTAAATCAACAATATCCTCATCTTCTTTCATCTCTTTTGTTTGATCGAAATTCTGTAAGAGATTATTGAATGAGATCAGGTCCTTTTAAAACCTGTAATCAATCTCAAAAGAATTATCTTCCTACTATTGTTAGCTGTTCATAGTTTTATTTAAATTAGTTATCAACACTGAAATTATTTGATTTCAAAGAAAAATCAAATTTAAAAATTAAAAATTGTTCAAAATAGTTAGCAACTAAACTATTAACAATTTAATTTATTATTTTATTGAAGATATATTTTTTGGCTATCAAATATATTTAATTATCAATTAGAAATTCATTTCATTGTTTTTAGTAATCAAATCAAAATAAGTGTTTATTAAGTTCATATCAAATAAATAAAAACAGATAGAAAAAGTATCTGATAAGGTAATATTTTATTTCTACAAAATTTAAAAACTTGAACAAAGAATATGGATATTTAAAAATAGGAGATGTTGTATATTTTTAATAGCAAAATACATACAATAAAATAAATTAAATAGTTGTTTTGCATAAAGACTATTTCTTTTTTTCAGCTAATCCTGTTTATGATTGTTTCCATTGAAAATATCTTTTCATTTAGTTTAGCAATGTTTATTTAATTTTCTATTGAAGTTTACAAATGTTTGTCAAAAATCTAGTTTTAGCCTTAAACAACAGAGCTCCACATTTATTGTTAGATATCCCATTTAGCTCTTAATACTTCTAATTCTTTTTTAATTTCATTCTTTTACCTGTTTAAATAATACACTTCTTCTTCAAGCCTATCTTTTCTTTCTTTTTCTTCCTACATCTCTCGATGCTTTTATATTCCTTAAGAAATCGTAATATAACCAATTACTCCATACACTATAACAACCTCAATAAAGAAGTTAGCAAAATTTTCTAAAGCTTTTTCATCACTAAGTAAAACTTCTTTAACTTTTCCTTCATAACCTAAAAATCTTCTGTTGATCCATGCCTCCCAATTATAAATAATATTTCCCCACCTAACAAGTGTTTCTCTTGGAGTACCACCTATTTTTTGTATCCCAACTTTAAATATAACTACAATAGGCCTAGAAAATACTTTTCCAACTAAAGAAAGAGCTTTAAGAAGAGGTAACATTTAACTATTTGAAAATATAATAAATAACGTTTTTAAATAATAATAATTTATTATTAATAAAATTAGCGGTTTAATATTGATCAAACAATTTAAAATCAATCAAATCATCATTTTTGACAATAAAAATAGAAAAAAATCAGAAATTTCTGTCCAAATAATAGATAAGCTTTGAGAATAAATAAAATTACAATTTTATAGGATTTTTTCGAAACACATTTTTTATTAATCTCTCATTTATTTATAAATTATTTTTAAAATCATCTATTTTTTTATAATTCTCCCAAAATAGATTTTATTAATATTTTCCAAAATAAAAAAACTTTTTATTATCATTGAGATAATCATACCTTAAATATTCTTCAATCAACCACTGCTCTTTGTTAAAACACATTGGAAAGAATAATTAAATAATTCTTAAATTTTTTTTTGTAATTAAGACAATAAACTAGAACTTTTTTTACAAGAAATAAGGGAGTAAGATTTGAATAATGGAGTTAATTTATTTAAAACACATTTCTATAATATACTTATATAATGATTTCAATCATTATAAAAAAAAAGTGAGAAAGTTTGATATAAAAAATGAAGAATAATTTAAATTTAAAAATTTTATAAAATAAATCAAATAAAATGAAAGAAGGTGTTCATCATAATTATTAAATTATAAAATTAGAAAATTTTGTATGAATAGATTAATAATTATGTAATACTAAAGTTATTTTGCAAAAATTTTAATTAAAAATTAATAATATTTGTAGAATGTTTTATGTATGTATAAAAGGTTATGAAAACTTTAATTTATATTGATTTACTTTTTAAAACACTTATTAAAATTATTATTGAGTATTATTCTTTTTGATAGTTATTGATCAAAACAAAATATTTAGAATGACTGATGCACCAAATTTAGGTAGTGCTAAGAAAGAAGATGTATCAATACTGTTTTAAAGATCTTTCAATCCATTATTTAAGAATGTATTTTTCATTATTCATCTGATAATTTTCTTTTTATTCTATTTTTAAACATGATTAAATGTTATTGGTTGAACATATTTAGGATGATGAAGACTTTCAAGCACTTCGAGTAAGAAAAGAAAGTAGTATTCATTCAGAGGATATGAGAGAATCAGATAATGATAATGATGATACATAAAATGAAAAAAAATAGAATTTAAACTAAAAAAGAGAACTTCATTTAGTTATTGACATTCCCAAATAATAACAAACTTCTACTATTATGAATGAATATGCAGACAGCAAAATGGCAAAATATTCTCCAGTACTTTCTCCATAGAAAGATACTCCCCACAATGCTTTTGATGGAGAGACTTAAAGTCTATTTTAAGGATCTCTCTACTTAAAAACTTATAAAAAAAACCCTAGAAAGCTGATGAAGGCTATAAATTTATTAGTAAATGTAAAAAGCTTCTACAATCAACTGACAAAGAATACTAGAATATTTTAAAAATTGACTTAAGAATAATATATTTTGATAGGAGATAAAGCTTCATTTTACAGTAATAGGCTCATGAAAAAATATAACAATAGAAAGATTTCTCATTATTTACATTTTGTTTAGTAGACAGTCCATGAGTTCTTCAGATTGTTTTAAATGATTCCTATTATTTAACCACATACAGCAGTTAAAACAATTTGGGATTTTATACAAGGACTCTTAATTATATTAAGTTTATTGTTTTTTAGTCTTGTAATAGTTTTTGGTTTGAATATTGCTGAGTATTAAGTATTTTTATAGGTTAGTTTAATCTTTTTTGGATTTGATATACTCATATAATTTAATACAGGAATAGTTATTAAAGGTTAAGTAGAACATTCAAGGATTTAAATAGCAAAAGAATACTTAAAAGAAAATTTTTTTATGGATGCAATAGGAATTACCCCAATATTTTTATTAAATTCATCAAATTTAAAAACAATATTAATTTAATCAAGCTATGTCATGCAAAGTATATTATATGCCTGTGTTATTTTTAAATGCTTTATGCTGAGAAGTATATACGAAAGAATTGAACAAAAATTTGGTTATCAAAAAAATTTAGAAAACCTACTTGATTTGATGAAACTCCTTTTTAAAATAGGTTCCATCTGTCATTTTTTTTCTTTACTTTGGTTTGCTCTTGGCTATTATGAAATAAATATCCTGGAAAGATAAAATACTTGGATTTAATACAAAAATATTGAAGATAAGGGAATCTATACTTAATATATTTATTCTTTTTATTATATTACCACTACAATGATTACAGTGGGTTATGGAGATATAACTCCTTAAAATGAAGTCGAAATCACTTTTTCAGTTCTCATTATGTATCTCACTAGCGTTGTCTATGCTTATTCATTAAACTGTATCGGAAACATTCTTTATAACATAAATGAAGCTCATAAAGATTTTAGGAGTGATATGAGAACTATTCATTAGTTGATGGAAGAACAAAATGTTAAATAAAGTGTAAGAGTAAAAATTAGCAATTATGTAGAATACTTGTGCAAGGTAACAACAATTTTATCAAATATAAAAACATAAATTTTTCATTATCTACACACAGATATTTTAAATAAAGTAAATTGTGCTTTAAAACCACAAGTCGATGTTAAAATCATTAAATAAATAAAAATACAAAAGATACTTTAATATGAAATATCTAAAAATTCAAAATAAAAAATAAGCATTAGCTATTTTATTCTTAGTTAAAGTTTTTAAACTCTTATTTCTCTTGGAAAAATTATTGAAGGTTTTTACAAGATAATTTTTAATTCCATTAAAAATGAACAGAATTTTAAAAATTAAAAAGTTTGTTAAGAGTATTTTATTTAGAATTGTATTTTAAAGTATTTTTTTAAATATAGGAATCTAACCATCAAAAAAAGGCTAAATAAGATTAAATTTTATCTAAATTATCTCACTAATTACGCTCAGAGCTGATGAATGAAATTAAGGGAAGATTTATATCAGAGATTCCTTTATTCAAGGATATTATTAAATAATAGACAATAGCTAAAATTATAGAAAATATGGAGGAATGTTTATTTTCCCCAGGTGAAATTATTTTTTCACACCATGACTAAGATGATTGTGCAATTTATTATCTTCTGAAAGGATAAGTGAAGATATCTTTAGAGGATTAAGTTCATAGAACTGTTAAATTAATTGAAAGAAAAGGTTGCTTTGGAGAATTATCATTTATAACAGGGAATGAAAGAATTGGAACAGCTACTGCTAGTGATTTTTGTCGATTATATAAAATTAAAAGAGATGATTTTCTAAGTATAATCAAAGAGAATTCCCAAGATTTTGAAAATTTTAAAATGCTTTATGAATCAGTATGTCTAAAAGGTAATTTAAAATTTGCAAAGTTATATTGTTACTCTTGTAAAAGAGGAGATCACACAGCTCAAATGTGTCCTAAGACACATTTAATATTTTCAAAATAAATTTTGATTCAAAAGTATAATAAATCTATCCCTATTCTAGATAGGACTAATCATAAAAGAAGGAAAAATAGATTTAATTCTAAAAATTTATTTTCTTAAGTTTAAGAAGCCTTAGTGAACATTCATTTAGTACCTGAATATGAAGAGGTTATCTAAATTATTGAAAGAATAGCCCATTTAAATGATACTTTTCTGGAGTTATATTATTCAGATGAAGAATTATCAAATTATGATGCTTATTCAAATAATTTTAATATGAGTTTAAGAGAAATCTAACAAGCTAGTCATAAAGAGAAACTTTCAAATGCTTAGAATGAACCATCTGAATAATAATCACAAAGAGAGCTTAGAGATAAGAATAATTTGACTCCAAGTTAAAGTTCTGAAAGTGATTATGAAGACGACGATGATGAGTCGAATACCTAAAATAGTTCTCATGAAACAACAACTATTGAAGTGAACAGCTAAAAAGAAAATTCTTCAAAAAATAATAAGAATAAAAAAAAATTAAGAAGCACAAGGAGCTTTGCTTATGAAATGAATGAGAATATTAAAGAGGAAACTAGTGAAGATTCTGATGAGAATAATGATGATAATTTTAAAAATAAAATAAATTAAAACAACAATTAAGTGATTAAGTGGGCTTCAAAATTTAATCAGTAATCAGAAATATCAGCGTTCTCTGTAAAAGAAAAAGATGATGATTGTTAATTTGATGACTAAAGTAGAAAATATCTTAAAGACATTGAAGATGAGTTTTTTTTAAAAAATTAAGACCATTTTAGTAGAAGTAGCTACTTTTAAAAAAGCAGATAGAGCATGAGTGTTAACTAAATGAATTAAAGCACTAGCCCAGGTTTCCCTAAAAGAAAATCATTTCACAGAGATTACTCAGAGAGATCAACTAACTAAATTCATTAATAAGAAAACGAAAGTCAATATATTTTTAGAAATCAACAAAATAGTTAAAACTATGTACATGTCAATACAGATAGATAGTTCCATAATTAATAGTCAGGGGTTTCTTCTAACGTTGTGCATTACTAAAATTAAAGTTAAATGGGATTTTGTGATATAAATATAAGTGAATAGAATCTAGATGATTAAGTATATATTAGAGAGCATAAGTCTAACTCAGTTTCAACTTCCAAGTTTAACAAAGATTCATTATCTGGAAGATAAGCTGTCGGCAACTATCGCAAGTCTGTTTCTTTTGATCCAGAACACTATTAAGAAATATAAAAAGAACTACAAAAAAAGTAATTAACTGGAAGTGTTAAGAAACTTCAAACTCAAAGATCATAAGAATATAGTTAAAGGGGTTACAAAAATCCATCTTCCATTCAAAAAATACCTTCTGCACTAAAAAATTAATCATCTTTAGGAATGTAAAATTTTTCAAGCTTCAATAACATGTAAACTAATAATTTAAGTCACCAAAGTTCTTAATTAAGAAAACAATCATCAAGAGTATATAAAAGATAATCTACAAACTTTAATCCTTCATAAACAAACATACCCAACCCTAATTAATAGGTATAAAAAGGTATTCTTAAAAAAAATTTCTAGAATGAAAGACGTTAGTTGAAACCAAATGATATGAGATTAATTATTCAAAATGAAGAGAAGCTTATTGAGCTATATTAAAACCAATAGTAGAGGTAGTAAGATGAAGATATGTTAAACTCAGTAAAATATAAAGAATCTAAACTAGATCAGGATTATGAGAATGATAAATTTGATTGTATGAAAAGTTACATTTATTACTACCCATAATTTAATGCACCAATTGTAATATCTAATTACAACAAATATATGAACTAAACAAGAAATGGAGTCAAAAGGAGAGTAACTTAATAAGGAAAAAATTTAAAATCCAGAATTAAAAGGGTTATCAATAATAAAAAAGTATAAAATACTCCTATATCTTAGAATGCAGTAAGTCCTTAGCCTTAACTAAACAATTCAGCAAGTAATAAAGGAGAAAAGAGCAATAAATCTATTTAAGTTTTTAACAACACTCATATTTAAACAAACTATCTATAATCTACAGAAAAAATAATATCAGCTGCAGATACAAATTTAAATAATTAGAAATTTATGTTATCAACAATACTACAATACATGAAAGATAAGAAATCAGATAATAATATGTGATATGACTATAACCTATAATTATTGAAAGAAATATTCAAACCAGACAAGGAAACAACTAAAAAATTAATAATTTATTTATAATTTTATTTATTTCATTTTAAACTTTTAAATTGATAAAGAATCAAGTCTTTCGCAAATAAAAAAATTCAATTTTATTAAAAATTTTTAGACATTGTAAATATTTGTTTTTGTTTTGAAAATTTATTAATATGATTTTCTTTAATTTCTTTGAGATTGAGAATTACTAGTTATCTAAAAATAGACTTTCGTTGAAAATAATTTATTTAAATTTAAAAGTTAAAACATCCATTTTGAAAAGCAAGTTTTTGTTTTTTAAATCTATTTTCTAAATCTAAAGATTTTATTTTTTTAAAATAGAAAATATTAATTTTTTAAGTGAAAATTCATCTAATTTTATATTAAATTATTTGGTTGATTGATAGTTTGCAAAATAAATGAATAAATAGATAGATTTAAGCTTAAAACTATATTTATATTCATTCATTGCAAAGATTTATATCAAAAAATTAAATTATTATTAAAAGTATTTGTGGTGTTATCCATTTCAAGTTTAGAAAGCCAAAAACTAGAAATAAGCATAAATTATAGCTTTTAAAGTTAGATTACCTAAACAATCAATTAGACAGAATTTTACAAATATATACAAATGATTAGACATATTTAGTGCTTATTTAATAAAATAGCTCTCTAGTAGAATCACACCAAATTTGTTCATATACCATAATTTTTATTTTCTTAATAATTCATGAAAAAGAATCTTTATTCTATCTTGGGTGTCCCTAAGTCTTCAGACCTATCAGAAATTAAAAAGGCATATTATAAATTAGTAAAGCAGTACCATCCAGATTCAAACCCTCATCCCAATTCTAAATAGAAATTTGAGGAAATTACAGAAGCATATGAAGTTTTATCTGATGATAGTAAAAGAAAATTATATGATTCTTGTGGTTTTAGTGAGGATTCATTCGAAAATGAAGAGCAATATGAAGGTGATGCCAATGAAGCAAAAGAAAAAACAGCAACTGGCGGGAAGGGATTTAGTAAAAAGCGTAATCGTTTTCATGATTACGAAGAAGTATTTTAAGATTTCGATTCATTTTTTGAATAAAAAATGAAGTAAAAAGCTCGTCCTCCTACTAGAGGTGCTGATATACATTATATTCTAGATTTAGACTTTCTAGAAAGTCTTACTGATAATGTTTAAAAAGTTATATAATTTGAGCGTAAATGTTTGTGTCCTCAATGCAAGGGTACAAGAGCTTAATAAGGAACAGTACCTTCGAGATGCTATTCTTGTGGAGGTTCAGGAACAATTTTAATTCGTAATACTAGTGCTTTTGCAAGTTCTTCAATAAATGAATAAATGTGTACAGAGTGTGATGGATATGGGAAAGTTGTAAAAAATAAATGTTAAATATGTACAGGATTAGGCTATTTAACTTAAACAGTAAAAGAAAATGTAAAAGTACCTAAAGGAGTTAAGAGTGATCAAGTACTTAGAAAAGAAAGCTGTGGTAATGTTGGAGAATAAGGAGGAAAGAATGGAGATTTATTCATTAAATTGAAAGTCAAAGATCATCCTTATTACAGTAGAAATGGAAATAATATTTTATCAGATTGTAAAGTTAGCATTTCTTAAGCTATTTTAGGTGGTAGAGTAAAAGTAGAAACTATACATGGATTTGTAGAAATAGATATTCCATCTGGTACTCATGATGGAGATATCAAAAAATTAAGTAATCTTGGTGTAGCTAAAGACAACTCTAGGTACAGAGGCGATCACATCTTAACTTTTAAAATACAAATTCCCACAACTTTGACTTAAGAATAAAAGAACATTTTTAAATAACTAAAAGAGCTAGACTATTAAAATGAGGAGAAACCTTTTGATGTTTCTAATTTGTAATATTGAAAATCTAAAAAAATAAAGCCAAAATAAAGCATTTCAATTATTTCCATATAATCAATTTCTATTTATTAAATACCCATTCATTTTCATATCTGTAAATTATCTCAATTATTCTTCAAATAAAATCATGAGAGCAGCAGTGCTTTTTCAATTATTAAATTAGAGTTAGAAAAAATTAAATTTTGTAGTGTTATTTATTTAATGTTGGTAGAGATTAGTTTAAAAAATATAAATTTTTAGATTTGTCAATTAATGTTAGAATTCTCTCAAAATGTTAAATTTTGTTTTTAAATATTAGTATCTAAATTCTAAATAGTATTTGTTATTTATAGCTTTTTTATGTGAGTTGGTCTTTTCTTAGTACGCGCTTTAATTAATATACGTTCAATAATCATAAATTTGATACAAATTATTCAAAGATTTTTAAAATTTTAAAACATGAGCAACAGTAATAAAAATGCTTCAAGTAAAAATTTAAACTCAAAAAGTGAAATAAATTACAAGCCAACATTTTTAGAATACAGCGACTTTAAAGATAGCAAAATGTTTAATGAGAATTCTAACTAAAATTATGACTTTTTAAAAAAAAGTGATTAACTTAGCAAGGAAATAAGCAAATTTCTTAGTGGAACTTACCAATTTGAGAAGTAAAGGGCTAGTCTCAAAAAAGATGAGGAATTAAGGGGAAATTATAATTGGTAAAAGGTTAATAGCATTGAAATATAAGAGTAAAACTATTAATAGGTAGAAGAAAAAAAATAAGAAGAGCCTTTAAGCGATGATAGCTTTGATGAAGACATGCTCTTTGAATAAGTAATCTGCTGTGAAAGTGAGGATGATATGAAATAATTTATAGAAATAAATGAAATGAGATGCTCAATAATGAAACCTGATTATTATAAATTGTATAACAAATTAAAGAAAAGAGCTGTTATGCTGATGAATATCTTAAAAAAAAAGTGCAGTACTTAAAGCAAAGAAAGTAACAATAAATAATTTAAAGACTATGAAACCAAAAACAAAGAGTTACAATTCGAACTTGAAAAGTATAAAAACTTGTATACAAGCTTAAATAAAAAGCTTTAAAATTAATATGGGAAATACGCTAATCTAGAATTTGAATATGGCTAACTGAAAACTAATTTTGAAGTTTTAGAAAATTAAAACAACTTTATAAAAGAGACATAGGTATTAAAAATAGATTTGTAAAAGATAATACAATTAGAAAGTAAAACTCAAAAAACTTTGCAGTAAATATCCCTGAAAAAAAATGAAATTATAGAATAGCTTTAAAATAAAATAAGATAATCTAATGATTCTCATAAATCTATGTGTGTTATTTGCCAAGAAAAACCTATTAATTGCCTTTTGTAGCCTTGCTGTCATGCATGCTGTTGTGAAGGTTGTTCTTAAGGGTTAGATTAATGTCCTATGGATAGAAAGCTAATTACAAGTATTAAAAAAATTTATCTAAATTGAGATTAGGAATAGTAAATGTGCAATCATAGAAAATAATAAGTTTAGTTCTATTCATGTAATACTAAAAACTGTTAAATTAAATGTATTAGCTAACAATCAATCATCTTACTTAATTATTACATTCAATAAAAACCTTAAAATTAACATATTTGAGTTATATTTTATAATTAAAGAATCTTATAAAAACTTAAAACACCAAATAGTAAATACTACTAATTATTGTCAATTTTGTTTCAAAACAAATTTAATATTTTAAAGTTAATTTCAATAAATTTATAGTTTCAAATATTTTAGTTAAAAATATCATTAAAATATTTGGATAAGATTTTTATTTTAATGAAACAAGATAGTCAAATTACTTTATAATATTCAGAGCAAAACTTTAATTCCATAATAATCTTAATATTTAATGTCAAATAAAGAATTTAATTTCTTAATTTAACTTTAAAATTTAATTTTCATTTTTGCTGAAATTTATTCTAAAAATTCAAATTTTTTTTTTTTGAAAACCTAAATATCTTACTTATTAATTAATCTAAGCTAGCAAGCTAAAAACTCTATTAATTAGAATTATTCATCAAAAATTTCTAAATATTAGCTTAATTTAAATTATTTTGCTAGAAATCAGTTTAGACTTATTAAATACAAGATATTTTTTCTATCAAAAATATCTGATAATATAAATTAAATAAATTAATTAGAATGAATAAGATTTGTTCAAAACACAGCTAAAATATTGAATTTATTTGTCTCCATATAGCCAAAAATAAGAAAGAAAAAAAATGCACAAACAGACTGTTATGCAAGATTTGTAATGAACCTTAAAATCATGAAAAGAATCACTCTTCGAGTACTTTTGAAATATAAAAATTTTTAAGCGAGGATATGAGTGATGTCTTTTTTTTGTTGTTCTTTACACGCCCATAAATACAAAGTTTGTTTAAACCATTAAAAATAAATTGCTCTAATATAATATAAAAAATTTAGGAGATGAAAAATAAATTAAAGATGAATAGCATTGAAGAAAATTTACATTTTTAAGAGTATTTTAGTTCTGCTCTTAGCAAGATACAAAGTTTTACTTCCAAAATAAATTCTATTATTGAAGATATACATATTTATTATAGATAGCACTTTGAGTGGGATAATTTAATCAAGATTATTGAGCTTTTTTATGAAAAAAAATAGCTTAGCCAAGAGCAATTAAATGAGATCCTCAACAATTCTCTTCAAAACATACACTGCACTTAGATTTTTATGAAGAATGTTTATGTAATTGATGACAATTTTAATTAAAATCAAAATAAATAAATATTACAGGATCAATAGAATGCAGCAGATTTAATAGCCTTTTATAAATCAGCTATCAAAGAGCTTTACTTAAATCTCAATCACCTGAGATCTCTATTTTTAATATGTTAGCCTTAACAGTTGTAAGCTTTAGAGGATAAAAAGAGATTGAGTCTTACTACAAACTTTCCTTTGAGTACAAAGAGGTTTTTACCCACTATATCTATGGCTAAATCAATAGGGATCAAACAAATAAAAAATAAATTATTAATAATTAAAGATTATGAATGTTAAATAATCAGCATAGATACTTCTACTCTTGAATTTAAAATACAAAACACAATATATTGTAAAAATTAAATAAAAGATGCATCTGTGAGTTAATTAAATGATAGCTAAGTAACTCTTCTTTGTATAGATAATACTGCAAGAGTATATTACATTAAGTCATATAAATCTGTTTTTGATAATGAATTTATCTCCTATATTGAGTTAAGTTAAAATGCAGAAATATTCTTGGAATTAGATTTCATTAAGGCTTAATAAATTAATAATGAAGAATAAGACCCCAATTCTATAGATATAGAATCTGAAGCATAATTAGAATATGTCGTATTAAAGACCAAAGATACAATCTATTTATTTGAGCCAACAGAATGGGAATAAATTGATTAATTCTAAAACAAATAAGATTTTTTTATGCTTGAATGTTGCAATGAATTAAATAATTCAAGTGATAAAATGACTTTAGAAAATGATAAAAAAAGTGTTATATGCTATTTTAACTACTAATAAATAGATTACGTCCACTATAGTAATGCAAAAATTTTTGAATAAAACCATATAAAAGATTTCACTTATTCAGAATATTTTATGAAGTGTGTTTATCTAACTGAAAAACAAATGATTATTTCTGATTTAAAAACAAACTAAATCACTGAGTTACCTTTTAAAAATAAATATTAAGTCTCTATGGTTTAGTTCACAATAGATAATCTTTATCTCTTTGTCCTTTATGAAAACTCATTCATTTAGTTTTTTTATGTGCTTGATAATTTTGAGTTAGAATATGAGACACACTTATTGAAGAATAATCATTTAATCAAGAAAGCTGTTTTCTTACAAAAGATAAACCAATTATTTGTGCTAAACTAAATGGGAGAGATCTTTTAAATTGATCTATCTACACCTAAATGTCTCCATTGAATTTAGCTAATTTCATATTATTTAATATTATTTTATTTAAAAAAATTCTTTTGAAGAATACACAAAAAATGTGAGTCATCTTTTTTTTGTGTTTTTAGTTTCTCTTTAGAATAAAACCTATAATTTTATTCCTTCTATATGTCACATTTACCTTAAATAAAATAATTTAAGTCAATACAATATTTTTAAAGTTTATTTGAAAATGTCGAAGTTTATTTCATAAAATGGTAAAAGATTTCAGATTGTTAATGAGTAAATTTTTTCAAATTTATGTTTTCATTCATAAATGTTTCTAAATTTTATAAATTTTATGACATTTTTTTATTGACCTGTTGATAAAATCAAAGAGTATTTTTGGAAATAATATTTCAAATCATCAAGAGTATTTTTATATCTAACTTTTTAATTAAGTTTTAATTATTTAATCAATAGGAAAATAAATAACAAACAGATCAATTTTTAGTTCTATATGATTTTGTAAGACTTCTATTGATATGTCTACTATAGACGATTCTCCTTTAATTTCTATTTTTTTGTCTACTACTACTATTACTACTTAAAGTTAAGTTTTTTAAAAGAATTTCATCAGGATTAAATAGATAGATTGCATTTTATATGGAAGGCTATATCTTTTTCTAAAAAAGGATAAATAATTAACCTTAATTTAAATTTTTAATACTAAATAGATAAAAAATACAAAATAATAAAAAACTATGGATAGTGTAACTTAAAAAACTATAGACGAAGCTTAACAATCACTAGAGGAGGTAGCTAAATTATGTAACTAATAATTAGAGAATCCTCCTGATGAAGGATATAAAGATTCATAAATTTTATTGATTCGCCATGGATTTTCTGAATATAATTATTCTATGGATACATATCATAGAGTTCATGACTAAAAAAATATTCACACTGAAGAATGCAGATCAGTTAGATTGAATATTAATGATATTGATACACCACTTCATCCTATTGGTGTTGAGTAGGCTAAAAACTCTTAAAAGTATGTAAATGAGTTAGATATTCATACTGTATTTATTTCTCCTCTGTTTAGAACTTTACAGACAGCAAATTTGCTTTTTGCTAATCATCCACAAAAGAATCAAATAAAGTTTGTTGTTTTACCTGAATTATCAGAAGGACTCTGCTTTAGTTGCTCATTCGCTCCACTCGCATTCTCAGATATTAGGAAAAATCAATTTAATAATTTTGATTTTTCTTTGGGTTAGAAATTCAGTTAAAAACCTGCTTGGTAAATAGAGTAAATTACTTGCTAAGAAACTATGTCTCGTATGCAAGAAAAAATAAAAGATATTCACGATTAAGATAAGTTAGCTGAAATTTATTTATAAGAATTAGATAGCCTATATCCAAGTTATATTGAAACACATGATCATTTATGGGTACGTGCTTAACAAGCCAGAAAGTATATTGAAGATTATTAAAAAACAGTCCCAAAAGAAAAGAAAATTGTTCTAGTTTCTCATTATATTTTAGGTTTGTTTTTAACAAGCTCTAAAAGGTCAGAAAGTTTTCATGATATGGATGGAGTTAGGTGTAAAAATTCCAAATTAATACCTTGGAAGATATGAGAAATCGATAAATTATTATTTAATCTAAAGTTTAATTAGTGTATTATTTTCAATAATATTTCAAAATAAATCTATTTTTAAATTGTAAAAAATATTTATGCTTCAAGACTAAGTAAAACCATAATTTTTTAAATTCAAACATTTGTTATTATTTTTATCTCCATTTTAAGATTTTATTGAAAATGTTTTTTGGAAATTATAATTTTAAAAAAATTCTAATAAAATATTTAAATTTATCTTTTTGAAACCACAATTACACTGGAGTAGCCCTTAAAAATGTAGAGTTAAAGAGAACTTAGATAATATTAATAAGTATTTTCCATAAACATAAATTTATTACAGTAATTTATTTTAAAAAAATATATTTATACTTAATTAAATTATGTGTGATTTGACTATAGTCTGTGAGTAAGATAATCATGTTTATTTTGATAAAATAAGTAAATTGTTTGATGAAATACCAAAAATCTATTGAGTAAAAGAGGAAATTAAAGAAATTTTGTGAAAATTATTGAATTAATAATAAACTTTGTTCTAATTAATACATTTTTGACATAAAAAAAGTGATAAAAACATTAATGGTAGTATTTTACTAGAGTTTATTACTTTAATCAATAGCTTTCATTTTTTTAATGTAAGGTTATCAATGCTTTGATAAATAATTTCCTCAAAATTTAGTTAAAGAGTTATCAGATATTTGTGATCCTAATATAACTTAGTAATTATAGCAGTAAAATATAAATTTCCAATGTGAATTAGGTCAGATATATTTGTAAAATATGCCTTCGGTTTAGTTTAACTTAGTGTTAAAAGAGGTAGAAGTATATTCAACAATAAATATTCAGAATATAAATTAAGTTACAATAAATAAATTGATACTGGTTGATGTAAAATCTAAAATTCATAGATTTAATTGCTTCATAAATATTAGTAACATTAGTAGATTATCAATTTAAACTTTTTCTGCTGAATATAGCGTACAAAATGAAGAAATTCTTTACCTTTTAAATATTTCTGGTACCTAAAACACAGAGATTGGATAGTTTTAAGTTTTTTCTGAATTAGAAGGCTTGAGTAATGGTTATTAGATTTTAGTAGTTTCTGAAAGTTTAAGTATTGGAGAGATTTTTTTTCAAAATATTTATTCATTCTCTTTGTAAATAAATGGTATAAAATCATTAGATATAGATACTATAAATATAATTTAAAAAAGCTTTGATGATTAGAAATATGTCTTTTTAGGCTATTCATTTTGCTAATTTCTTTCTAGTAATATAATAAATATAAATAATATTTAATTAGAAGTGAATGATATCCAATAATAAAAAAATAGATCAGGATTAGTATTTGCAGAATTTAAAATTGAAAATAACTAGGAGTTTTCAAATAATACTATGATAAATATAGGTAAAATAATATTCAAATCTTCTGGTATTTTAAAATCGAGTTTTGGAGTAATCTAATTTGAAAGTGAGCAGTAATATACTGTACTGAATATAGATAACATATTACACTAATAAATTAGCAGTGAGTATCACTTTTAACTTTAAGCATACAAAATAAAGGATATTAAAATCAATTAGTTAGTTTTTTAAGGATTTGGAAACTAAGAGCTAAGAAATTATAATAGAAACAATATTTTTTTTAGACTTTAAAATATTATAAATTTGAATATTTAAAAGATAACTTTCATTCAAAATAACTTAGTCTATGGAACTCTTTTTGATGGCAGCATATATTAGCTTTAAATTTTTAATTTTCAAATACAACCTGATAATTAATTTTTTAAGCCTTTAATTTATTTGCAAAATAGCAACTATGTTAACATCCAAGGCTTGTCAGTAGAAGAAGCATAATTTTATGATTATCTCTTTAAATTTTATGATGTATAATCTCTGAAATTATTTTAATTCAAAATTAATAAAATCTATTTTGAGAAGGAATCACTTTTTTATATAAGTCAGGTTATTGGATTTAATATTGTATCTTTTTAACTAAAATAAATACAAATCATTGAGAAATAGGCAACAATATTTTATATTGATACATCTAACTTAATCTAAAATACAATGTATGATTTATTTGGTACTCAAGCTAACTTAAAGGTAGCACAAAATCGTTTACAGTTTATCAATTATTTTGGATCACCTTATTTATTTAGATTAACTAACTCGGAATTCAGTAATTGTAACTCATTTTTATTTGGTGGATGTTTCAATTTCTTCAATCCTATAGTATCTGAAGAATATCTCAGCCTCATCAATACTACCTTTACTAACTGTCATAGTTAATATTTAGGAGGAGCTATTTCTGGAATTCGAGTGTAGCTTTTAGAAAACAGTAAAATTTCTAATTGCTCAAGCATGATAGGAGGAGCTATTTATACTAAAAATTATTAAACAGTGATAAGTGACACAAATAGCTTTTACAATAATTCAGGTTACTTAGCAGCTAATAATTATAATACAAAACAAGTAAATATTAGATTAGAATCAATAAATGAAATTATTTTAAATTCTGATGGTAGTACCTAATTCTTAAAAGTTAATAAGTATCTCTATCCTGGTCTAACTTATTTAATACTTATATAAATAAGCGTTGATGATATCTGGTATACAAGTTATAATAAGAGCACATATTTTGGTAATATTTACGAACTTCTAGTTTCTCCTAATGACAATTATTCACCTAATACGCCTTAATATCTTCAAAATATATATAACCCCTTTATATTATGGTAAGGTAAGAATATCAATTTTTTTGAATCATAAACCTAGGAATTTTAGATAAATGAAATAAATTTTGATACTCTGTATAAATTAAATACAAACTAGTACTAAATCTACAATGGATGCAAAGATGGAATGCAAAAAGTTTATTTTGATAGTTAAGACAAAGAAATGTTTATATGTATGTATTGCTCAAATATGACTGTTGGCTATAATGGAATGTGCGAATCTTGTCAAAAAGATTATTTTTCAGACTGTTATGCTAATATTTCTGTATTAAAATAAAATTATTGGAGATCTAATTTAACTGTAAACCCATCCGATATTTTATTTTGCAATAATAACCCATAAAACTGTATAGGAGGTAAATATTTCAGCATCATTTTAATTAATATTAAATAAAATTAAAAAATTTTAATTTATTTAGAATATTTAACAAATTTATTTTAAAAAAGGATAAGGATAAGGAAATGAACTTTGCTATTAAGGTCACATAGGTGCTTAATGCTTAAATTGTGATATAAAAGGAAATTATTGGGGAGAAAAATACTCTTAGATAGGATTATTTTAATGTACAAAGTGCAGTGGAATATCATCAAACACAACAAAAGTTATTATATTAATTTTGATTCTTGCTTTGAGTTTAATTATTATTATAATATCGATGTTCAAAAGATTGGAAAATTAATTATATGCAACCTATCTATCTAAAATGGGTATTTTTTTCTTTGGACAAACTCTTAGAAATTAATAGCTTTCATCAGCATACATTAAAATTTTACTATTCCATGCTTAAATATTTATGATTTCTCACTAGTTTACGAAAGTTGATATCCTCTCAACTTTTTCAAATTTATCTTTTTTATTTTATAGTCCTTTAAGCTCACCTTTTTTATCATTGAACTGTATAATTTCTTAAACTTGGCCAACTGTAAATACCGGGTACTCTAATATTATGCTTACATTTATGATACCAATCTTGTTATGCAGTTTAATAGCTCTATATCCTATTATTTTATTCGTACTAAAACAAAAAAATATTAAAAAGAGCTTATACATAACTTTCCTCTCATTTATTTATGTTTTTATTACAGTATTTGACTCTATTTTACTGGAAAAAACCCTATCTAGCTTTTTTTGCCTTGATTTAGATAGAGGAAAATCTTATTCTTTGATTGATCTTAGCCTAGAGTGTGGAAATTCTACTGAGCTTAAAGAAATATAAACTCTAAGTTTAGTAATACTATGTGTATTTCTAATTACTATTCCTATAATTGTATTCATTTGCTTGGTACAGCAAAGAAATAGGTTAAAAAAAGTAAGGGTTATGTATACTTTTGGATTCTTGTACAATGAATATAAACAAAAATTCTATTTTTGGGAAATTGTTAGGTTTATTGTTAGATATTTATTAATTTTGATTAGCTTGTCTTTGAAAGAGAACCCTTAAATAGCTTTGATCATGATAACCTTACTTGAGTTTTCATATTTTATTGCACTCAAAAGCTTTAATCCATTTATTTCTCTATTTTTGAATAGATTAGAAAAAGCATCAATAATTATTTCAGTAATTTCATTGCTTTCCTCGAATATGTATTTACAGTAGAATTAGAATGAAAATTAATAAATCTATCATTTTAGATTAGCTTTTTATATGATTGTTCAAACAGTTAATCTAATTTTCATGGTATTTAACATGTGGATTACAATTATATCATTTCTAGAATAGTAAATTTACAAACTAAAAAAGTACTTTCAGTGTAAATTCTTTAAAAGAATTAAATAAGTAAATATTATTAGAATAAATAAAAATATCAAAACACTTAAAAAATATACTAAAAAAATTAAATTAAGCTATAAACTTACAGATGAAAATACTTATCTATTTAGTTCATTTGAATTTGATGAAAAATATTGAATTTGATTTTAAAATTAAAGATTTAGTTTAAATTTTAAGAATTTTACTTCAAGAAACTAAAATTTTCAAGAATAAATTTATTAAGTAGAAAATAAGATGTAAAATTTATAAATAAGATTTGTGTTTATTTTGCTTGAGAATTTTATTCCATAAATTTATTTTTTTTGGTTTTCTAATAATATATTATTTATTTTATTAGATTTTAAATTTTTTATCATATTTTAATATTTTAGGTTGTTTTTTTTAGAATGAATAAATATCTTTAAATGTACCTGATAATATCTTAAACTTTCTTGAAAAATTAAATTTAATAGTAAGAAATTTGAAAGAAGAAATTTTATTTAAAATAATGGTCACCTTTAAGATAATAAAATAAGGAAATATTTTTAAAAAATTTTTAATTTCTTGTTTTTTAAAATACGAAATCATATTAATTTCTTAAGATTATCTTTTATTTAAAATATTTTACTAAAATTTATTATTTTTTACTACTGTTTATCAATATTCTAAAATTAATAATCTAAATGTATGAAAACAAGACTTTTATATTTTATTTTAATTTTTAAATGCTTCTTTGAAATCATTTTTTGACCTAGAAAAATTTTAAACTAATAACAAATTTTAATATTTCAAAAATCCTTTAAACAAAAATTGAATTAAATAATTACTTTTTCAGATTAAACAAAAGTAAAATCTAATAAAATCAATATCTTTTAGACCAGTAACTTTAATAATCTTAATATGTTTTTATCAATAACATAACTATATGGGTTTTGGATTATCTTTTGAAAAAAATTATAGATTTCATTTACAATTTATACTTATTTTACATTTTAATTTTAAACTATGATATTATTTAAAAATTCTAAAGAGAGAAAAAAATCTAAAAGCTTTAAAGCCCAAGTTTAAAATAATAAATAAAAACTTTGTTGAAACAATTTTAATTTCAACTCAATTTTTTGTGAATTACTTTTATTTTGATAAATAAAATGTTTGAAAAATTTTCAAAAACTACAAGAAAGGGAATAAGCGTGATAAAATAGAAAAATGAATGTTTAAAGTTTCTATTTTACTTTTAAAGAGATTGATGATATTAATCGTGAATTAATATGTAAATACAATTAGAACTTATTTTTTTTGATTTGAATGATAATAGGGAAGAATAAGTTTTTTATAATATTTTTAGCATTAAGACTTCAAGTGATTACTAAGTATTACAATTTTAATTGTCATAATTAATTTATTTTACAAACAAAAAAGTAAACAACTAAAAAATAGCTAAGTGAAATAAAATGAGAAAGATTATCTCTTAACTAATTATTTTAGTGGTTATTATAAATTGCGCTACAGCATGGGAAAATTATTATTATAGCACAGAAGGAATCTAAAAGAGAACCTTAAAGATTTAAGATTTATGTGTATTTATATCAGAAGATCACAAAAAGATTGATTGCGCTATTTAAACAGGAAGCTTTTTACCAGAATCTTCTCTTTAATAAAATGATATCAAGCCTTTTGATTAACTTAAAGTTATTGAATACAATATTGATAGAAATGGTTTTGGTGGTGATGGACCTAATGAAAATGGAATTTAACCTATTATTGATGCCATTAAAACTCTTGGAGATGCTGATATTATCATATTAAGTGAAGTTGCTAGAGATTGTCCTTAATGGGGTTCATACAACGGCGCTGAGGAAATTGCTCGTGCTTTTCAAATGGATTGGGCTTACTCTGTTGAATTTTTAGAATTGGATAATAGTTTAAAAGACTTAGGGTATCAATGCACTATTGGTAATGCTATATTATCTAACAGACCATTGAGTAATATTGTTTAGAGGTCATTTAAATCTTAGTGCTGTATGTTTAGTGGTAGAGCAGGTTCTAGAATAGCACTCAGAGCCTCAATAGAATCTTATAATATAACAGTTATCAGCAGTCACTTAGAATCTGGAACAGGATTTGAAGATTTTGTTGATGCAATGATAACTAGGGAAAAATAATCTTAAGAATTAGTGGATTTGATTGATCCTATTGAAAAGGAAAAAAATATTATTATGATTGGTGGGGACTTTAATTCTCCTCTCAGATAATTTAACAAAGGAAAACCTTTCAAAGGTTATGAAGATCCTTTTAGAAGTAAATATTAATGGCCTCATAGAAATACCTGTGTTGGAGATACTCTTGGTTTATTTGGGTTAAGTGCATTTGATTATTTATATTTCAAAAACCACAAAAATTATCAGCTTGAAAGTTTTATTTGTAAGACATAAGCTTGCAGTGGTTTCAGTGATCATTTCCCTATCTAAGTAAATCTTAAAAAAAAGAAATGAAAAGTTTGAATTTATATGAAGAATGAAAGCATGATAGCTATAGATGAAATGCCTTTATATTGATTAAAAAATTAAAAAATAAATAATTGACTTAGTAAAAATTAATAAGAAAGAGTTAAGTATCCATATTTTTACAGTATATATTTTATAAAAAAAGATATCAAATTTAAAAAAGAATTAGTAAATCCTATACAAATAGAAAAAATATTTATTTATTTTCAATTTCAAGATTTATTTATTCCTAAATGTTTTTTGTATTTCATGTTTTACTTTCTGAAATATTTTTTTGTTACAAATCTTATCATCAAACTTTCTCAAAAAGCAAATTTTATTTTTTAATTAAAAACTTTTGAGGTGATATAAAAAATAATTTCTTTCAAAAATGAGAGAGTAATTTGAATAAACTTTATTGAAAAATTAAACATTTTAAAGTTAAAATGGGAGTAAGCATTTATCTACTTTACTAAAAATGCTTGACTACTAAATGATTTTCATTTAGCTTTACTCTGCTGTAAAAAATAATGTTAATGATTCTTTGTTTGACAATTAGTGTAGTAACTTTAATAAAAGAATTATGAAATCTTTGGTTTTCACTCATAAAATTATAAATCTATCTAAATTCAATAAATTTTTTCATTTTAAATAATTATTTATTCTTGAGCAATTTATTCAAAGTTGACGTCATTTTTGCAATTATTCAAAGTTTTTCTTTCAAAACTACAAAATCTAATTTTGATAATCTTTGTTTTCAAACAAGTCAAATTGAATACATTTATATGGAAAAAATGTATTTAACATTATAAAAATTTTACTCCTTTTTAATTATTTTACAGACATTTCCATAGTTTATTCTTAATTTAATATTTTCTATCATAAAGTAATTTAATTTTCCTATTAAATAACTATTTTGCTTTAGTTATTTTTATTAAATTTAATGTATGGTAATGATAATAGATTTATCTCGATATTATATGAAATTGAAATACAAAATTCTTAATAAGAATTCTCTCTAAATCTATTGAATTTCATTTTAATTAAAATAATATATCCAAAAAACACCCTTTGGCTTATCAAATTTTATTAGATAAGAGAAAAAATTCAAGCAAATTAAAATTTTAAATTATTTGGTTTATTCACAAAAAAATCACAAATTTATGGTTTAGTTTTTATTGACTTGAACATGATTTTTATTTTTAAAATTATTTTATTTTAATCCTAAATTTATTAATTTTAATAATTTAAAATTTTTGAGTATTCTTAAAATTAAATTTCAAAATTTAAAAATAAAACTGTTACAAAAATTAGAAAATATAAAAATACATTATGAGGTATCAATAAATTTATGCATGTTTTTAAAACAATGCTAATATTATAAAACAAAATTTAATTTAAAATGATCATTCAATTTTTCGAAGATAGCAAATCTTCAATTCTTTCAATCTTCATAAATAACACCAACAAACACCCAAACTGAAATGATAAAGTTAGGATAACAATAGCATTTAGTATCTAAGAGATATTCAATATCTTTTTTAAGAATCTCATGAATTCCTGTTTATTTGATTTCTTCCCATACTTTTTCTATTGATGTAAATGGTATATTTAATGGGAATCCATACAATTACTTGGTTGCAGGAATAAATTCTTCAAATTAGC
The DNA here is from genome assembly GCA_000231825.2 of Tetrahymena elliotti 4EA. NCBI lineage: Eukaryota > Ciliophora > Oligohymenophorea > Hymenostomatida > Tetrahymenidae > Tetrahymena > Tetrahymena elliotti. The sequence continues at coordinate 271,729 of JH720340.1, forward strand.
TTTAGATTTATTCTAAAGTTTGAATCGCACTTTAGAACTTTCTTTTAATATCATTATTTATTTCATTAGGCTAACTTCCTGGTAATGGAAATCCTTATCCTGGAACGCCTGGGAAAGGTTATCCACTCATAGGGTTTTATTATTACATAGGATTCAAAATATCGATTTGGTTATTTAACTCAGTCTAAAAGTTAAATAATAATTTAAAATGGAATTTAATAAATTATTAAAAAATAATAATTTACTCCTTGACCAAAGAATCTGAGTCTATATTTCATTGATTCTAATTGAACAAGTAATTAATCTTTGATAATGCTTCTATATTCTTAATGAACATTTACTCTAGCTCCTCTCAACTCAGTAATTCTATAAATAAAATAAGATTATTTTTTTTTTATTTGATAATTATTACCTATTTTGAATGTAATTTTATATTGTGATTGATAACTAATCAATAGGTTTGGATGGAGTAACTTCATAGTGTAGTGCTTCTTCGTTCTTATAAACCGATTCAATACCTTACTCTCCAAAATATTTTTCTATATCTTTATCAGTTAAGAAAGGTCTCCATAATTTTTTATTTTCAATATTCCAGTCAATTTAACCTGGAGCCCCACTAGGCTGAATATTAGCATAAATATTTTTTTCATCAATAACGCATCCAACATCATAAAGTGGACAAGCCTTATCGTATCTCTAAATAACAGATTGCTTGTTCTTACCAATAGTGAAACACATAAAAGTAGTTCCTTTTAATTCTGTAGTCATAACAAATGGTTCACCTGTGGAAGGATTCCATATTTCAACCTAAATATTTTCATAATAAATTAAATTAAATTTTTTATTTGCTTGTTTGAAAGTTACCTTGTTGTTTTAACAATCTCTACGTAAGACATAAAAAGTTTTTCCTTCAGGGATAGCATGACCCAAAATAACATAACTTTTATAGTTGATTCTTCCACTATAATAATCAATGTAATTAAAATAGTTGCATAGCAAGAAGGCATGTTCTTCGAAATCACCTCCTTTTAGATCTAAGAATTACTGAGAATCACAATGAACATCAGGAATGTCTTTAAAAAGTTCTGTATCATTTTTAAATGGAATGAGAGATACAAAACGAGCTGCTTTTTCAATTGCATGCATATCATTCTTTAAATCTTTATGATCTATTTTCAAGCCCTAAGAAAAGAGATTTGGTGGAGCTAATTTAGAGAGATATCTTGGTAGATAAAATGAATTTTATTCAATATCATTACCAAATATTTTAATATGTCTTTTTGCTATTATATATATTTCAAAATAATTAGTTTTTTCCATTCAAAAAATAAAAAATAATACCAAAATTTTTATTTTTTCTATATTCTTCAAGCCATTTAATTGCCTCAAATTCGATTCTTTAATCTTACCCATCTCCATAGAAGATATCATCATTTTCTAGAATAACTTCTATGAAAGGGTCTATATGAATAGATAAAGTAACGGTTGTAGGAAGACTAGGATCAATTCTAACTTTAGAGTTTCTTATATCTTATGCTAGTGGATTCATCTAATAAAAAGTCAATTAATTTTTTGTGTTTTATAAATAGAATAAATATACATCTTGCTGATCTAAGCCAAGCAAACTTGTATTGTCAGAGTAATAACCTAAAATGATGATAGGTCTACTTAATCTGAATGTTGCTTAAAATTTCTAATTTTAAAATAAGGTGTATAAAGGGATAGAGACACTACCTATATTTAAGAAAAATAATAAAAAATTAAATTTTTAAAGACCATTTGATAAAATTACCTAAAAAGAAATCATGTTCTGTTTTAATTTGTTTCTTTTTATTTTCTCTACCAAATCTACGAATAAATCTTTTATCAAACAAAGTTACTATAATACGATTAGAAGAATCGAAAAGCTCATAATTTGAAAGCTTTTTATTTTAGAATTGAGGTAAGAATAAAGATCTATCAGAACTCCATTCAGGATTATTTCCTTCGAATGGCTTTGATTCTATAAGGTATTCTTATTTCTCAAAGACAAGCTTAATCTGAATGAAGGAGTTAACTCTTTCAAGATCTTACAAATTCTTAAAATCAACTCTTTTATCTTATTTCATCATGTCTAAATTTTAATCAAATAGTTTAAATTAACTGTTATTTACTCTTATTTTATTTACTTTAATCCATCATCTTTTGAGGTTCCATCATTTGCATTTGTCCCATTCCAAACTATCCAAACTATCCAAATTAGCCAAACTATGGCATCATCATTTATCCAGTTCTAGCTTTTATCAATGCAGCTATCTATTCTCTTGTCTTATCATCATCTCTAAGAGGTACATTAGTACCATGTGAAACCTAAATTGTGAAAAAATCTTTCAGTAAAAAAAAAAGTAATATCTAGTTACATGAAACATGATGCTGATACCATCTTTAATATCTTAAAGTCTAATTTTTTCTTCTTTCTTCTTTTTGGGTTGCAATTTTCTTTACTGTGTGAAACATTATTTAATAAGCTCAAAAATGACAATTTCATTTTCACCAATAATATATTCATTAACGACATTTTTGAGAGTTAAAGGAGCTCCACCTTTATTGTTTTGCTTTCTGAGGAGAGCAAACTTTTATCTCTTTCTAATTAATTTTGAAAAACATTTTTAATTTTAAAAAATAAAAATAATTAATTACAAGAGAATTCTCTTTATATTTTCAATACGCTTTTTAGTTTCTATTTTTTAATGCTCAAACACTTCTTTTGTGCTGATAGCTACATTTTCTAAGAACATAGGTTTTTTATCATCCCTTTACTCCTCCATAAGCATTTCTTCTTGCAAAAATAAACCTTATTCTGTTTTCTTTTATAATAATATAAACCTTAATTTATCAAGATAAATTTAATAACTTACTTCTAGCAATTTCATCAATTCGGTGTTGCTATAAATTTCATCTTCTTTCATTGGTACATAAGTGATATCTGGGTTGATTAAGCTGCACTTTATAAGTCTCTCTCTTAAAGAATCTATATGAGCAAATGGTAAAAAGATATCTCTTAGAACTTTAGCTCTTTAGTCTTTAAATCTCAGATTTTTCAACTTTTCAATTTATATTTCATTTCTTGGATCATTAACATCAAAATGATATCCATCATCATCAATGTCTTCTATTATTTTATTTACTTCATCATTTGGGTCTTTAAATGCACCCATTATATCTTAGTTTGTAGCTTAACCTTTTCCAAAGTTATCTATATTATGAGGAGGCATTTTATCACCCTAGCCAGTCCATTCACAAAGTACACTAACCTTACCTTTATAACATTTTTTTGAATTTTATTTTTAATAATATTATAATTAATATATTACCTCTATGAGTAGCACTGTCTCTAGCTCTTTATTCTTACTATTGTAGTTGTTCCATTTTTTATTAAATCATTTTCTTTTCTTCTTCCTTTCTCTTTTCTTCAAGTTACTAAGGAGTTAAAATTTACTCTACAACATTTTACTTATTTTCTTCTTCTTGTTCAGGCTATTATTATTGTTGTTCATTTACTCCATTCTCATTCTTTTTTATTTTCTTCTTATTCATCATATTCATTATTTCTTACTAAAATATATTTACATAATATTATTATCTATCAACTAAATAAATAAAATATTACCTTTTTGAGCTATTCTCTTGCTAATTCATCCTGTTTTGCTTTTTGTATGAGTTTCTTTTTTTCATTTTCTATTTCTTAGAGTTTCTCAGCTCTTCTTGCACTCTAGCCTTAGCAGAATTCTACTTCATTTAAGACTTAGGATGTTGCTGTAATTGTTTTTGATTTGTCACCAGGTATTTCTAAATCAATTACATCAATAACTTTACTAACAATACCAGCTTAGACTATTCTTAGTTACATAGATTTAGGACGAGTAAAAAGTAAAATATAAAATTATTCCATAATCTTAACTTCAAAGCTTGGCCAATCAATAGGATATGCCTAACTCTAACCAGCTTCTTATCCATTTACCAAAAGCTATACATAAATTTTTTCTTTCCTGATTGTATTACGTCTACCAGATTCTGATCTATCAACTTCTTTATCATCTGTATAATTATCTTTAACCAAAACAAATTCAATTTCTTGACCATTATCTGCATTTCTATACTGCTTAGCATAAAGCTTAATAGGATTATTAACTCTATTTTAAGATTATCTGTTAATTTAGACTTATTTCCATCTTTCAATAATCTTTTTTTAAATAATATAAAACTATCTTCAAGAGAAATGAATGAATTTAATAATTTACTTCATCTATTAAACTTTTTATCAAATTTGCTTCATCTGCTACTAATCTTTGTAATTTATTTCTTTCATTTTCAAGAATGGCAATTTATTTTTTTGGCTACTTCATAGCAGAGTGTTCAAGGAATGCAATTTCATTTTCTATAACTCTAATAGCTTAATCGTAGTGAGGGATCAGAGCTAAATCACATCTTTATTTATATTCATTAACTTTTTGAATTAATTCTTAAATTTAAATTTCTTCTGTAACCATTTTATAGTGCTTAGTAATTTAAATTTTGCCAATATAAACTCTTAAACGGTAAGGAATGTGCTTGTTTTAATTCAATCTTTCACACATAACTGCGGGTCTTCTTTTGATAGCCAAAGACTAGTTAGGTCTCTAAGAAATAACTCTAATTTTGGAGATCTTTTCATCAAAAAACTCTTAATCTATGACCAAATCACCATTTTTCTTAAAAAACTTCAACAAAAATCTTTCATTTTCCATCATACGCTATTTCTACAATTACTCTTCGAGCAAATAAAGCCACTGACTTTAGCTTGCTACATATAAACCATCTTTTCTCTAAAATAAAAATCAAATTACTTAACTATTTATCACACTAAGATTTGTAATATTTATTTTATTGATTTTAAAAAGATTAAAATATATTTACTTAAAGATCATCCTATTCTGATTTAGGACGATTTTTACTTAAAAGCTCATCCTTCAAACCTTTCTATTCTTATTCACTTCTTCCTTCTAACTTTGCTTTATCATCTGTTAATTTTAAAATAATATTTTGAGGAGTTACTCACCTAAATTAAAACAATTTAGATTATGTTTTTATAAATTTGTAATTGTCTAACTGTTTTCTATATAAAATAATCATTACCAATAATTTTTTGATCAATATCTTCCATCATAATTCTTGATAAACCAAAAAAACCCTCTTTTTTTATCTCAACCTATTAATAAAAACAACTAAATATTTAAAAACTGAATCACTCATAAACAATATTATGAATATTACAGTCATTTACTCATAATCTGCCTTTCTATCTAAATCTGAATAATAATCACTTCTAACAAGTTAGGTCAGATTAATTCTATTTTAAGGCTTTAATTCAGAAGGAAGCTATATTTTTTTAGGCTCTCCTTTTATTTTTTACTCTTATGGTTAATTTTATTAATTTTTATCATTGGGTATTGAAAGATTTTATGGAGGCTATAATCTAGAATTCTAGTTTGCTAATTCAATATTTTACTAAAATTATGATTACTGCTAAGGCTACAAATCAGATTAAATATTTCTATTTAGCTAAAGCATTTTATAATTTAAGTATTTATAATATTATTTAAAAAATAATCCTTTGTTTTTGTTTGATAAATAACTTTAAAAAGAATTAATTTATTTAATAATTTTTATTGTATCTTCAATGAAAAAAATTAAAAATAATCAAAGAAAGACTGTTTGTTTGTTAATAAGTTTTATAGAATAATTTGAAAATTTAAAAAAATTAATAACAAAAAGGATAGAAAAATATCTTAAAAATTTTGCTGATCTTTTTAGTCAATTTTATTGAATAATCCTATTTATTATAAGAATATCAATATTTATTTATAACTTCATTTCCATCTTTATTCCCGCAAATTTAAATTTATGATTTAATATTCATTAATTAATTCATCTTTTTATTTCAAACAAATCCTCATACTATTTTTTAAATTTGCATTTTACTGACTTAGCTTACAAAATTTTCCATAAACCATTTATTTAGTTAGTTTCTTTTGAAGTAATAATTTGGGTTTATTTTAGTCGGAATAAATACTTGATTAATATTTTGAAATATTTTATTTTTTTTAATCAAGGAAAAATGAGAAAATCTTAAATATTTATTGAAAAATTAAAATTTATTATCTAATGATTAGATGAAAAATATAAATAAGTATTATTAATAAAATATATCTATTATCTTATCTTGACATTTTTAAAGTGAGCAATATTTAATAAGAGTTTCCAATAACAAAATCTAGAAATTTATTCGAAAACACAAATTCTGCTTTGTGATGAATAGTAAATGAGAAAATATAAATAAATATAATTAAATATCTCTATCAAATAATCTTGATATTTTATAAAGTTAGCATTATGTAATTATAGTTTCCAATAACTGAATCGAGAATTTTATTTGAAAATACTAATTCTGTTTCAGGTTACCTACACTCTTGGCAATGAGGAGTATATCCCTTAAAGCAAGCATCACAAAATGAATGACCACATGGTGCACATGTTTTTGCATCTTTTATTGTCTAGCCACAATAAGAACATCCAAACTAGGCTTCTGCAGCTTGCTTTTTTTGTAATTTTAAAATTAAAAAATGTAAAAGTTTTTTTAAATATTTACTGCAGCATTTTCTATCTTAGCTACTGAACTCCTTAGTAATTTTTCTTTATCTTTTAAATCCTGAATTTATTACTTCACCTTAATTGGGTCCTATTATAACAATTATATTATTAATCGCCAAACAAAAAAATATTAATAATTATACCAATTCTTCTAAATTCTTTTCAGCAATAGCTAGCTTGCTTGTAAGCGTTTTTATATCAAGGCCTTACTTAAACAGAAGAGCATCTTTTTCTAAAAATTAAAATAAAAGAAAAAATTACAATTTTTTAAAAAATTTTGAAATAATTTTTACTGGAAATTTATCTGCTACTTTCATCTGTTTCTTCTTTTAATTTTTCAATCTAAAGAGATAAATGATTTAATTTTAATAAAGAGATAAAATATTATTTACTTGTTGCTAATATTCTAATGACTAATTCAAAAAAGCATCTTTTTAAATTAATGTATTATTTAATTCTTAAATCTTTTTTTCGTATGAAATTTTGAGAGATTTTAAATCATCATCAAGTTCTTTTTCATTATTCGAAAGTTAAGAAATCTTTACTTCATATTCGTGTTTGATTTTTTTTAAGTCTGCTTCTTTGTCTTAAAGCATGTTGATAAGTTCTTTATGGCTTTTATTCAAAGCCTAGCTATTTAAAATTTCTTATTCCATTCTTTGCTTAAGTTCTTCAATTTAATTCTACATAGAAGACAATTAAGTTTAGTCTGACTTTTAGTCACTTGTTAATTAACTATATTTATCTTTCAACTCTTTGTTCTAAGTTGACAACAATTAATTTTTTTGTTCTAATTAGGTATTTTACTCTTCTAATTCTTTAGTTTTTTACATAAGCTAAGTATTGTCTTACCTCAAAGATTAAATATTTTATACAAATTCTTATAACTTTTCTTAGTTTTTACTAACTTCTTTTTATAAGTTATCTATTAAGTTATCATTGGATTAAACCATTTAAAAGTAATTTTACTTTTCTTTTTCTAATAAATTCTTCTTTTATTCAAACTCATTTAAATTTTTAATCAAATTTTAATTTTATTCTGCCTATTTATTAAGCTCTGAGCTTTAACTGTTTAACTCCTACTCCAGTTTTTTATTCAGTGCATTTTTTTATTCTTCAGACATGCTGAGAGCATTCTATATTTATTGTTTTTCATCATTTAATATTGAATTCATATTTTTTTCTCTTTCAAGCATTTCTTTCAGCTAATCAATTTACTATGAAGATTACCCTTCATAATCTTACAATCTTTGTCTTAAATTTTATATTTCTGAACTCATAATTTAAACATTATCTCGTAGCTCCTTTGTTACTTGTTAACTATTCTTCATTTCAAATTTTGCAATCAGAATAATCTCGTCCTAGCACTTAGATTTCATTTCTTCATAATTATTAATCAAATTCAAATAATTTAAACATTTACAATTATTTCTTTCTTCCCTCAATTTATTTAATTCTTCCTAAATATTTTCATTAAAAGCAATTATTTTTATTTAGAGATCCTTGATATTTTACCTCGAGTTCTTTGTTGATTTATTTTAATTATGCTGTCTCCTACTTGATCGAAGATTCATTATTGTTTTTCATCTTAAGCAGAGTTTGCTATGATTCATGAACATTTTCTAACTTTTTTAGCTGAATCATCAAATCACTTTCTCTTTGTTTTAAAGCCTAAATTTCTTTTTTCATCTTTCTATCATGATCCAATAATTCTTCTTTAAGAGCCTCTGAGTCTTATGACTTATCCTATAAATCATTTATCTTACTAAGTGCTTTATCTAAATTTTCCTCTAATATTTTAATTTATCTATCACTTTCTTCTTTCTATACCTATATTAAGAATTAAATAATATTATAACTTAAGTTACAAATAAAAATTTTACTGTAATTTATTGATTTTAATCTTTTAAGGTTTACAGATCAGTTTACAATTATTTTTTTTCTTTTTCAAAATTTTTCTCAGAATTGAGAATTTTTTGGATTTAAGAGTTTGTTTCTCTTAGCTGTTGATTTAAATCTTGATTTAAGCTGTTCCTTTGCTCTAATAAAGATTCTAATTCTGAAATTCGTTTATTCGCTTTAGATAATTCATTTTAAACTTTATTCATTTGTGATACTTTTTCATTTGCTACTTCACTATCCTATTATCCTTTAACTAACTTACCATTAACATCATCTAATTTTCCTTCTAAATCTTTTATTTTTTACAAATAATTCTAATTTAGCTCTCTTAATTACTAAACTTCATTTTTATATCTTTGAGTTTCTGATTTTTCTGTCTTAAACATAGTGCTTAAGCTCTCAAAATTTCTTTATAGAGCCATTACACTTTGATTACGTTATTCTAATTCTTTTTTTAACCTCATAACTTGTGTTCTTAAGTCTTCTTGCTTGAAATTATATATTTTTTGATATATGATATGATTAGCATATTTACATCTTCACTTGGAGGAGGAATATCCTTAAATGAAGTCCTAGATTTTCTTGTTTCCTTAATAAAATTATAGTTTTCACTATCATCTTTTTTTGGGGGCTTTGAATCTATTAAAGGAAGTGTAAACTTCTTATCAAAGTTTTTTGACATTTCTTAAAAAGTTTATCAGAAACTGATAATTTAGATTTTTAATTATTAATTTTTGAAAAAATTAATTTAAATTATTAACTAAACCAGAAACAAATTTTTTAAAGAATGATTTTCATCAATTTAATTGAAAATATAAATCATCTTAAAACAATTTATAAAATTTTTAATTAAACATAAAAAAAATCAAATTTCAATCTTAAGGATTTAACTTGGATTTAAAATGTCTATATTATGGAACTCACGTTAATTTTTTAACCAAGAAAATCATTCAAATTCTGTAAGAATCTAGTGCAAAGTAAAGTTATTAATCAGGTTAATTTTGAAAGGTCACGAATATTTACAAATAATATAAATTTTATCATAAAAACATTTAATTGGTAATAAATAGAACTTTTACAAAAAAATAGCAAAAAAGATTAAGTTTAAAACGAATGGACATTGAGGGAAAGACTATTATTTTATAGAATCCAGATGGATCAATATAGGTAGCAACATAGCCACATTATAAAGGAAAAAAGTAGTTGTAGTGCTATAAATGTAAATGTAGATTAATCTATGAGGGTAATGCATTGAAAATAAAATGTACAAATTGTCAATCGCTTAATGGTGTACCTACATAATAAAGTTAAATGCAAGCTTAACAGTAAAGATTTATAACTTGTGCAAGTTGTGGAACAAAATGTTAATTACTTTTAATAGATAACATGCTAATAGGAAATTGCCATGCTTGTGGTAACATTTTTTAATAATTTTATTTAGTCTATTGATCTTATTTAACTCAATCTTTTTTTAAAGAATAAATGCTGAAATTAATAACTAAAATATGATAAATAATTTTATTCTATTAAATAGGTGCACTAACTGGTTTATATTGAATAAACAAAAAGTTATTATCAAAAAAAATGAGAAAATTTTTCAGGATTCCTTAACCCTAATGATTATTTATTTATAAAACTGGTTAATTGCAAACAAAAATAAAAAGTGCAATAAAGAAATGTATTATTATAAAGCTAATTCATATAATTTAGTTAATATTTGATTAACTTCGAAATTGAGAGAAAGATAAAAATAGTATTTATATTTATAAAGATAAATTTATAATTCGAATAAAATATAAATTTATTTTAATAAGGTATTAAATAAATTAATATTATTAAAAAGCATTTTATGAAATTACAGACATTTATTTTAGTAAATTATTTTTAAAAAAATAAATATTTTACTTCTTTTTTGGAATTTTAATTCTATTCATTTAATATCAAAGTTATTTTATTTACAATTAATTTTTTTGTTTTTTAGATTTCATCTTAATCTATTTTATCAATAATTTATATTTTTAACTCTGTTCATTCAATTTTTAGATTGAAAAAAACATTTCTATATCAAGTTAAATAATAAAAGAGAAATTTAGGTAATTAAATAATATGAATCTTCCTTCATTGTCTAAAAACTGCCAATTTATAAATGTTTTAATTTATTTAGACAGAATTAAGATTAGTGGTTAAAGGTTATTTAGGTAAAATTTTTTCCATGTTTAATAATTTTCACAAAATTAAATCAAACAAGTTAATTTATTTTATTAATGGTTTATTGACCTTCTTTATTAGAATAATGTAAAACATATAAAATTAAGTATATTGCTTAACTTTGGTTTTTTAATTGGAACTTTTTGACATCCTTTTTTTAATTTAAATAAAATTTTTTAATTTTAATTCTGTTGTTTAATATAATTTTAGATGTAATTATCTCTAACCGCTTAAAAATGATTAATAATTATTTTATCATTTTGGCAAAAAATATAATAAGGTTAATGATGCAAAAAATGAGTAAAAAATTATGATTACTTTCAGTGATGTTTGTCTAAACAAATATTACTGATACTTTTTATTCTTTAAATTATGATAATTTATTTTTTTATGACAAACAGAGGATATTTGCAAAAAATTATTATCAAATTTTAAGTCAATAAATGAAGTTTTAATTAGAGATCAGAAAGGCAGTAAGAAATTAACAGATAAACATTAATAAGACACATAAATATTGTCTTTTTTTCTTCTACAATAATTTAATGTATTAATTCTTGGTATTTCTACTTTATATAGAAAACTAAAAATATTTTAAAATGCATCTATTTTTATTATTTGAGGAGTTATTTTGAGAGGAATTTGAGAAATAAAAGCTTCGATCAGACATTTATTAATTTTTTAGAAGAAATCTTTGATTTTTTAGAATGAAAGAATTGATTTATTTGTAGAATAGGAGGAGAATAATAATTAATGAATTTGTTAAGAAAAAGGACAGAGAGAATAGGATGAGATGAAGAATATCAAAAAATAAAATCATAGAATTCTTAACACTTTAGAATGAATACAATAAAATAATCTTAAAACTACTTTTTGATATTCGAAATAAGTAATTGAAGTGTTATTAATTCTGATTTTACAATCGATAAAAAATATCTTGTTTTAAATATATAAGAAAAGAACAAAAAAATAAAAAGAAGATAGTGAATTAAGTAGTAGTGGAATACAAACAAACTCATTTGGTTCAGAATAAATTATAATGCACAAAACTCTGTCAGTTGAAGCAAGATAAGCTAGCTAGAAATAAAAATAGTTGTTTGAAAATAGTGTACCTTAAGTAGAGCAACAAAGCAATTAGAAAACTAATGAAGAAGAATAATAGCAATAATAACAAGTATTAATTTAAAAAGAGATACAGCTTCTTGATAAGAATGTTTGGCTTGATGTAAAAGAAAAAGCTGAGCGTTTAGTCATAGGTTATGAATCAAAGTTTATGCCTATTTTATAAAAGACAATTAAATTATTAGATTTAATGATAGAAGGTGGTTTATAGTCATTTAATTAATAATAGATTGCTTTTTATATAGATGAAATACTTTTTACAGTAGTTAAAAATATTATTGAGCATAAAGAATACCAAACAGAGGAAAATTATTTAATAGCAGAAAATATTATTACAAAAACATTAGTTGTTATTAACTAGTCCATACAATTAGATGTTCCAAAGTTATCAGAAATATTAGCTTTAATCTTTAATACTCAAAGAAGTTTTTACTAAAAGACTATTCTACTTAAAGCACCACCTCAATCAGATCACCCAGTAATATTATTTTAAATTAAATATTTTATTTACTTCCAGCTTTTTAGGGTATCTCTCTTATTGAATTTATTCTCAATCAATAGCTTTTAAAGCATAATTTAGGATTAAACTGTAAAACCCAACAAATTTTTTAAGATTAGAATCTTTAGGCTTGTTATCAAAATTTAAAATATTATACTGATTTGCTCATAGTTTTTTAAAATGATCTTTAAAATTTTCAGTTTATTTAGTATTTCTTATGAAATTCTGTTATTTGAGCTATTTATTTGCAGAAAATATTAAAGATTCGTTTTGATTTAAACATTTTATTTAAAAAAAGCTTGGTTATGAATTCGAAAGAGACAATAATAGAAGAATATGGGAATAAAATTTAAAAATAGGTGATGTTATTGACTGTGTAAAGTTTGAGTGCAATTAAAGGAGATAATCATGGTCAAGAGCATCAATTGAAAGAATCGATGATGTTAGTGTAAATGTTAAATATTTAAATGACTAGGTTAATGACAGGTAATTGATTGAATTTAAAAGAAATGATTATATAAATAGATTAATAATATGCTTGCTTGATTTTAATTAAAATTTTTCATTAGAAAAATAATATCAGGAAGCATTTCAAAAATTTTTATCAAAAAATTCTGAAAAACTTTGAAAAATTAACTTTTTATCTTTAATTAAAATAATATAGGATATTCACTAAATCATCTTACTAAATAGCTCCTCTTGGTACAAAATCATTAGATTTTGAATGGAGAGAGAATTTAAAAGTTGGTGATGAAGTTGATTTTGTAGATTCTTATAACATCTGGAGAAATGCAACTATTTTAGAAGTTAAAGAAGAAAATTAGGAAACATAGTTTAAATCTCTTCTTATAGGTATTATTAAACAATGCAGCAAACTTGCAATAAATTATAATTTGAAAAAAAAAGGATTACGTATATACAGAGATGATGGTAATAAGTTTGATTAAGAAAAAGGAAAAGCATATTTTGGATGGGATTCATAATTAGATGAATGGATTAGTCCTCACAGTGCAAGATTGCAAAAGTAAATGTTAATTAATAGTATAAATGGTATTAAATTTGTTTCAAAAAAAAGATTCAATAGATTAACTAGAAAAAGTGTTTCTCCATAAACTTTGAAAAATTTTACTGATTATACAGATGATGCTAATGATATTATTTTTGAACTTGAAAATTAAGAAAGAAAGATTTATGCAATTTAAAGAACAGAAAAAAATAATAATTTAGTTAGATATTTAAATTATTTTGGTGAAATTGGGGGATTTGATAACATATTAAAAAGATTCTAAAATACTTAAAACTGGTGCTCTTTGGAGATTACTTAATATTATTTAGAAGCAATTAACAATATTAATGTATTCCTTTTCTTAGATTTTGTTAGAGAATATATTCCTCTACTATGGGAAGCTACTCGCAATTTACTCATGAACCCCTCTGAAGCTAATTTAAGAACTTATGACAAAGAAAAATTAGAAAGTATCATAGGTTCTTTGGAAGCTCTATAAGGCAGAGTTTATAGCTTCTTAGATTAAGTTCATGAAACTGAAAATTTATCTATGAGCATAGCTTTGAAATGCTATTAAACAGATGTCCTTAAATAAAGACTAGCTGGTTTAAAATTAATATGTGAAATTATTAAATATGTTAAATAAAACAATTAAAAACAATCAGATAGTGTAGTTATTAAGCCTGCTAAATTTGTAATTCATTCACTCATTTTTTGAATACAATAATTTTTATTTAAAAATTTGTTTTGTTTAAATAGGTTGAATGGATTAAGACTAATAATATTATTGAAGATTTATATTTAAATAATATTCATTCAGAAATGATAAATAGAAGCGCAGAATTCTTCAAATTTATGTTATCGTAAAATCTTTTTACAGAATAGCTAGCCAGAGATATGTTTAATGCTATTGATAGACAAGATTAAATGACAAAACAAGGATTTTTAAAGTTATTGGGTGAGATATCATCTGAACCAAGAAGAACACAAGCAAAATATATTATTCAAAATATTAAGAAGACAGAACCAAAGGAATTAACTATAGAGCATATAGAAGTCATTTATGAATTAGCTCTTAAGCATTTGTAAAATATAGTTGTTTGTGTAGATGATAAAAAAGGTGAAGCTGAAACTTAATAAGATTTAAGTGAAGAATATTTGTTTGATACTAATCCCATCAATAAAAATACTATTGATGCTCTTGATTATTTTTATAATTTAATAGTTGGAAAAGAATTTTAGAATATGAGTTCTGATTTGAAAGCCAAAATTATTGATAGATTTAGCTGCTTGATTAGAATTGATGATGGCCGTCCTTAAAGAGTTGTCTTCCTCACAAAATGCATTGAAGACATTAAAAAGAATGTATCTGTTTATCATTTAATTCAAATTATAAAGTAAGTTATTGGCACATATTACACAGAATTGTAACTTAAAGGTCTGAATAGTAATAATAACAACAATACAAATAATTCAAATAATTTGATAATTAAATTGAATCCTATAAATGAAGACAAATCAAATGTTGTTAACTATAAATTAAATTAATAATCAAATGAAAACAAAAAGAGAACTAGTGATGAAATAGAAAACGTTTAGTAAAAATCTGAATAAGAAGAAGACAGTGAAAATGAGACTCCTTAAAAAAAGAAAAATAGAAGAGATGGAGCTCTTGTTAATTCACCTAAATAGTTATTAGAAATACAATAAAGCAAGGTCGTTAATAAACCAAGTGAGAACATAGTTAATTAAAACACAGACTCTTCAATATTAAATAACATAGATCAAAGCCAACTTAAAAGTAAAATTGCTGACATGCTGGTAAATGAGTAAAAATTAATAGAAACAATCCTCTAAAATATCCGTCAAGTTAAAGTTATTTACAAGAAAAAACTAGATGTTCCTAACATTTCAGCTAATGATAGAAAAGAAATTCTTAAATAATTCAGATTTGAAGTATCTGAGCGTATTGATTTTATAAAATTCATTAACTCTATATTAGAGGATGAGAAAAAAATAATCACAACTTCATTTTTATCTTCGATTTGGAAAGATATTGTAGAAAATCCTTTAGATATTGATGAACGCGATCTTCTTTTTAAGTGGTTGAGAGAATTAGCTGATGAAAAGGGAGGACTTGTTCATGAGGTCGCTTAATTTTTCAAATAATAACTTCTTTTAAATACTGAGTTTGTAGAGCATTTAAGTTATGAAGGTCTGTAATGCTACAAAGCTATGTTTATTTCTTTGAACCTCTAAAAAAATTATTTATAGCAAAATTAAACAAATAAAAATAATTCTACTGCCAATGTTTATGGAGCAATTATTTCAATATCAGGAGGTCCAAATAATAATAATAATTATTAAAACTCTTCAAATGAAGATCAAAATAGTGAATTTGAATACCTTGTTTTGACTGAGCCTTCTAATTTAGAAGGTATAGATTTAGTGTGGGAAATTGTTTACAAAAATGTCTAAGAAAATGTTATTGAAAATTGTATTGATTTTTTAGTAAAACTCCATCTTCATATCACAACTTCCTCAACTATTAATTCTGGTCAAATAAGATAAAAGTTTATTTAAAATTGCATGGAAAGCATTTCTTCTTCTTTTAAGTAAAATCATTAAAAATGTTTTATTTTTCATTTGAAATTAATTAAATTTCTTTTTAATAAAAATTAGTTCCAATATTACCAAGGTGAAAAGGACTCTTGATATTCTAAATTGCTTATTAAATGAAAGCGAGAAGAAGGGTATTGGTTACTTGAAACCCATTAATGGTTTGGTCAAAGGTGAAGTGTAAAATTTGACAATTACTAATGAATTAATATCTTATGTTTAGGAGGGATAAAAGAAGCAAGATATTAAGATTGAGTCAAATAAAACAATTATTGACTTGAAAATTCTTATTGCTTCTAAAATTAACACATCATGGGATTAAGTAATAATATAATATGATTTGTTTAATTTATATAAAACATTTTATTAATATTAATTAGATTAAGATTAAGAGAAGTGCCAATTTTAAATAACTAAGAGATTCAGATAATAGCAGAACTATTGGTGAAATTAGATTTAAGAGTAATGAAAATCTTGTTATTGAAAAAAGATAAACTCCTCCTATCCCAGAAGCAAATTTATTGAATCCAGATGGTTCTTTGGTTGAAAAAGCTAAGTAGATCTTTTCATCTTGGTTTGAAACATACTCTGCTGATGGATTAATGGATGCTGACAATCTAGCAAAGTTTATTCACAGCTGTACAAATGATAATTGTAAGTCTGATGATTAAAGAGTAACAGGAACAATTTCTTTATGGGATCATAACAAAGATGGAAAACTTGATTTACAAGATTTTTTGAATTTTTATAGAAACGCATGTTAAGAGAAGAAGAATATAGTTTGGAAAAATTTATACAGCCACAATTACCGTAACGATTTGAAGAAACTTAGTGAAGTAGGTGAAGATGTTGAAGTAAGAATTAATTAAAATAACAGTAACACTTATTAATATAATTTTAATAAAAATAGGATATTGAAATTTTACCTAGAAATATCATAATGAATAACCCATATTTCTATGAATTGCTTATGAAAATTCTTGATAATGATTAAGTTTCTGAAAGTGCTATTAACTTGCTTAACAGACTACCAGCATCTCCAGATTTAGTTAGAAAAATCTTAAATTTAGATGGAGTAAAAGGCAATAATAACCCAGACTGGAGTTTAATTCTAGACACAAAAAATAGCTAGAGATTGCTTTACACCTTAACCATTATTGAATATCTTATGGAAGATAATCAAGTCTAATCAACTAACTCAGATGAGCAAAATTAACAACAATAATAATAAGAACAAAAAACTTAAGAAGAAGCCAAAGAATAGCAATAACAACCTGTTACAAACAACAACTAAAACAATTCATAAAATCAAAATGATTTAAAAGGTAAAGATCAACCACAACAAGTTAAAGAAGATATATTGAAAAAGATTTACTCTGAAGGGGCATCTATAGACACTGCCAACTGGAGAGAAGAATTCATACAATGTGGAGGATTTGATTAACTTTTTAAAGTATTTATTCAATATTCCTAATAAGATTACTCTAAATTAGCAATAAATACTAAAAATATTCTTTCTTTCATCTTAAGAATTATGAAGAACTACTTAACTGCTGTTTTCGCAAATAAAGTACTTTTTTGTTAGAAATAACTCATTCATTAATTTAACAACAAATTTCATAAACTTATTAAAAATAAAATATTATTTCTTAATTTACTTAGGTGAACCATTTGTATAAGATAAATTAATATGCTATTCAAGTTAAATACTCTTTGGATGTGATAAATGAGAATTTGAAAAAAGCTGAAGAACAAAAGAATGATGATGAAGAGGAAAAGAAAGATGATTAAAAAGACAATAATAATACATAAAAATAATCTCATTCTAATCCTTAAGTTATTCCTTACAATCTTAACTATCTTGAATAAAATGGCGCTACTCCCAGCAGTCAAAATAATAATAATAACTTCTAAGCTCCAATCGTTGGATAACACTCTAAAATAAGTTTCAATTCAATTTGGGTAAATCGCATTAGAATTAAAGAAACTCCTGATTTCTTGATCTTAAAAGAAAAATTGAGTGGTAAATTAGGATAGAAGATTATGGATACTTTAGATATAGAATCTATGCTCAATAAGATTATAGAAATATTGTTTAATGTAGTTTCTCTTGATTCTGAACTGGAGAGTGAAGATAGAGTCATCATTGATTTTTGTTGGTGTATTATAATAGATATCGTTTTATATGATTCTAAGCAACTTGAATAATTAGCCAAAAATTCATAATAATTTTAACATCTCATAATGAAGGGATTATTCAATTAAAATCTTAATGCCAGAAGAGTCTTTTCCCATGCTCTCTATCTCATTAGTCGCTAAGATAAAGGAGTTTTTTCTTCCTTTTTACTTGATTTACTTATGAAGAATGTTCCTTCTTCAAAAGATGTGTCTAAAAGTGATTGCAATCAATATTATGAGTTATTTTGCAAAATTATAGAAGAGTCTACTTCTATTTAAAATGTTTCTATTGACTTTTAGAATCTTATGGACTTCATGATTTAAAATATCAAAGACCATATTTCATAAGAATCAAGATACAATGCTAAAAATGACAAAATGTTGATTGGCTTTTTAAATATGTGTGAGAAGATACTTAAAATTAAACCTTCCCTTGGAAATAATTTAGAGCAATTTGCTGAATATCTCTTTGATGTTTGTTTATTCTGTAAAAACCCTGAAGGTCTGCTTGATGAAAAGCTTGACTTTGAATAGATTCAATCAAATTAGGTTTATGAATTCAATCCTCCATATTATGTCAAATGCAAATCCTCTGACTCTCGTAGAGCAGCTTACAAAATACTTAACAGTATTCTCAGGACCAATAAGAAAACTTTCATAAATACCATCAAAGATGGCTTGAATATCCTAATTGATACTATGATTCCTCCCATATCTTGGAGCTACCGTCCATCAAACGAATAAAAATGTCACTAAAATTATCTTGGTATAAAAAATTTAAGCTAAATCTGCTACATGAATTCTATGCTTTAACAATTTTATATGACTAAAACTTTCAGGTAAATACATTTTTATTTCTTTTATACAATTTCAAAAAATATGTCATTAAATAAATACATATTATTATTTAAAGATATGCTATTTTAGCTACTGACGATGAAAAAGAAGCTGAATTAGTTTAATATAGAGGTGTTTATATTGATGATAACATTCTCCATCAAATTTAAAAAATGTTTGCATTTTTAGATCTCAGCGATCGTTAGGATTATAATCCTATTGGCTTTTGCTTTTCATTTAAAGACTATGCAGGTTAGCCTGTTAATGTAGGAGTGCAACAAGACGCATAAGAGTTTTTAAATATGATATTTGAGAAATTGGAAGCAAGCTTAAAACCTACTCCATTTAAATATGTATTGGAAAGTGTATTTGGTGGTCAAACTATTTCATAAATGACTTGCTCATCCTGTGGTAATGTTAAATCAAAAAATGAGCTATTTTACACTTAGTAACTCAGAGTAGAAGGATGCAAAGAACTATCAGATTCTTTCAACAAAATGATTGAAGGAGAAACCATTTCTGACTATAAATGTGATGCTTGTTAGAAAAAATGTGACTAATTTAGAAGAATTTGCTTCTCTTAACTTCCAAACATATTAATAATTCAATTATAGGTAATTTATCTTTTTCTTTCGATTTATATGGACTAATTAATTATTATTTATTTAAAGAGAATCGTATATGATTTAGACACTTACGCAAATAAAAAAATCAACACTAAACTTGAATTCCCTCATAACCTTGACTTAAAAGAATATACTCTTGAATATTTAGACCATAAAGAAAAAGAATTAAAAGTAGAAAGAAAAGACTCCACAAACTCAGATTCACATTTAATATAGCATTCAGCTCCACAAGCACAATCATCTAAAAAAGATGAAAATTAGGTAGAAAATAATGCTAACAATCACCCACCTGAGTATTACAAGTATCGCTTAAAAGGAGTTACTGTTCATCAAGGAACTGCTGAACTGGGACATTATTATTCCTATATAAATTATAAAGAAGACAAGTGGCTTGAATTTAATGACTCAAGAATAAAAGAATTCAATCCTTAGAACATTGAATAGGAATGTTTTGGAGGTTCATCTTCTAGCTATTCAGAATACTCCTGGGAAAAAGGAGAAAATTCAAAGAATGCCTACATCCTCGTTTATGAAAGAGAGCTTAAAACACCACTTAAGATAGTTACTAAAAATGAAGAATAGAGATAGTAAGTAGAGAAAAGTTTAAACATTCAAATTGGCGAACCTCAATAGCACGAAGAAGAACAAATCTCATATGTTGACTATTATAGCATTAATTAGTATCTCATTTTAATTATTCCAATAATTGAAGAATTTTTCATTTATTTATATTTTTTAACAGACGTATCCCTTAGAATCAATTTAAGTCTACTTGGTTAGATAATCATAATTTCATGTTAGAAAAGCATGTTTACTCTTTGGAATTCTTACAATTTTTGAAAGAACTGATTTGTATGATTGAAAAGCCTAAAGATTATATACCATCTATTAATACCTAATCCTTGATATACAAAAATCACAAAGAAATCCCAGAAGACGATCAATAAATTTATTATAATTCTTTATAAATGTGTGCAAAATTATTCTTCAACATTTTCTACAAGTCAGCTGATTTTGAAGTAAACATAGATATTTTGATTTGTTTTCATTTTAAAAATTATTTTTACTTTACTTTAGATCCTTAAAGATTTGATGGTTCATATGAAAGGAATGTTAGACTTAATACCATAATATACTTATGAGTTTGCCAAAGAATTTATTTTTAGTAGATTTAAATAGATAGAATCCGTTTTAACTTAATGCTCTGAGGGTGTTATTAGATCTTGCTATTAGCATATAGTTAACTTTACAATTAATAATTTGATTAGTTATTATAATATTGAATTGAATAACTCTGAGGGCTTAGTAAGATATATTAAATAAAGTATTAATTAAATTAACTTTTTTTCTATTTAGTTCGTTGGCAGAGATGAAGATTAGTTCAGTGAAGCTGAGCTAGCTGAAAGAGATATTTTAGTTTTCATGGATAGCATGCTAAATATCATGCATACAGAGGTTTCCAAGAATTGGCTTAGAATGCAATAGTATTTGGAAGTAAAATAAAATAAATTTAAACTTAAAATATTAATTCTTAACTTATTTTAAATAGTTATTCAGAGATTTCGCTTATGGAGGTGATGGGTAACTTTAATGGTGCTTTAATAAAGAAATGATAGCTAGATTAATTGACTTTTTCTTAGGAAATGGATCACCTTTGAATTGTTATGGATAGAAAAAGCATGAAATTGGAAATAGATTTGTTTAAACTCCATATGGGCCATTATTATAAACTGTTAGCTATTTAATTTAGAAAGTAAAATGGACTCCAAATGATAATCAAAAGGTAAATTTAAAATATAAGAGAAAATTATTTATATAAAATTATCAAAAAAGGTTTATTAATTTTCAGGTAATGATTAAATTGCTTTGAGTGAATAAGAATTCTATTGGAAATCTATGTAGGAAAATTATGACAGTAATAGTATATGTTTGATTGGCTAATTTATGAGTCATAAAGAACTATTATTTAGTCAAAGTTTCGGAACTCTTATTTTAAGAGGAATAAATAAAACTAACTGTGATCATGTCAAGTAATATCTTGATTTAATGTCATCCTTTTTGGCTATTACTGATGAATATTAATAATCAAGAATAGAATGGATATTTGGATATGGAAATTTAGTTGTAAGATTTTTTTCATTTCAACAAATTTTTTAAAGGAATTAACATTATTTAAAAATAAAAAAAGATTAATCCTAATGATGGCTATGAAATGAAATAGAATTTAGAAGAGTAAATTGTAATATATGAAACTAGATTGAAATATGAAGTTTTACATCCTGTTTTGAATTTACTTTATCACTACCGTAAATTATAGGAGAATCTTTGCTTGCATATTTTGCATAGAGTCCTACTTATGAGCAAGAGTGATTAATTCTATAGATTCCTTCATTACCTTATGAAGCTTCCTGCTCCAAGCTATTGCTGTTCACATTATTTGAGTTGGGTAAGACCTCACTTAGAGAGTATAATTAATGAAAATTAAAAAAATTACATGTCAAATTAAAAAGAAGAGTTAGCTAAATCATGTCTAAGCTTGTATGAAGAATTAGAAAAAGTCATTAACACCTATGCTATTTAGTTACAAAATGAACTTAACTAACCTAAAGAAGAAGTATCCAAAGAATAGGAAAGCAGTGATTAGCAATCTTCTCAGGGTGAAGAATCTAAAACCACATAAGAATCTACTTCTGACAACAAAATTAGCAAAGAGAATGGTGAAGCTAAAAAAGAAGAAAGTGAATAATAGAATGTAAAAGCTTAAGATACAGGTAGCAGCAATTAGAAGGGTTTGATGAGCCTATGGAAAAATTATATTATAGGTAAAACTACATAAATAGCTGAAAATAGATGGATTCCTGTGGGAGAAGAAAATGATTAGTCAATTTATTTAAGAGAATTAGAATACACAACATATTATACAGAATCTAAACCTAATGGAATAACAAATTAAATCTTCCCAGATGAAATAAAATGTGGTAATAGTATATAAATGTCATCTGTGAACTTAGAAGAATCTAATATTACTGATTTCATTTATATACCTACCTAAAACAATTCAGGATAAGGAAATGTTCAATTATCTTTAAATATTAATAAATAAAATAAGGGTACAAATAATGAAAAGAAAAATATCTTTGAATAACCTGAAAATAATTAAGATGATAGTATTGATAGCTTCAAAGCTCATATTGGTGAAGAAGTAAACCATTCAGGTCTTCCCTCTACCTCTAACTACGGACTTAACTTAAATTAAAACCCTGATGAAAAAGATATTGATGATTTATTAAAAGGTAGTCTTGATGAAGCAATGTTATAAAACTAGAATAATAATTTAACAAATGATAATAATATTCATAACCTTCAAACTTCATAGAATTAATTATAGGAGGATGATTAATATTTTCTAAGTTAAATCAAAAATGCACAGTTACAACAACCTGCTGCTCCATCTACTGCTCAATCTAATGAGCCCAATTAAAAATAATACAGTGAATTAGTTTGTGTTACCCATGCTGTCAATTTGGAAAAATAAATTGGTAATGTAATTAGAAGATTCTAGATTGAAAACAATAGTGACAGCCATATTTAAGCTCTGGTTAATTTCTAATTCAAACATGAAAATTCACAACAAAATATTAATTAGCACATGCCATTTGAAATTTATCTTTAGGCTGAGCCTAAATCAACAGTTTCTTTCTTCTCTATACGTAAAATTAATCCAAGCAAGGATTGGTCTGAATATTCTATTTCTGTTTAATATGAGGTTCTTTAAAAGGTTAAAACAGATTAAAATACATAGAAAAAAAATGATAATTAACAAGAATAATACTTTACAAAAGCTTCAAATCTCAAAAACTAACAAGATCTGTCAAATAAATTGGATAACAGCAATAAGAAGCCAGAACAAACAAACTAAAATGATTAATCAGAAAATAATGCTTTTAGATTAGATGATGATAAGAAAGATGGTAATGAATAAGATGAACCTGGTATGTATGAATATGCTGTTGTTGGGCCTTCTTTGCCTTAAAAATTAGAATCAGAATACTATAGTGCAGATGCATGTCCTGTTTGTACATTTATATAAACTTCAATAAATACTAACTGTGAGATGTGCGGTTCCAGCTTAAAATGAAGATCCTATCTTGAAGGCTTCTAAATGAATTATTGATCCAAATAAACTTTTCTAATTATTAAAAATTAAAAATTGATTATGTATTTTTTATTTTAAATTGATTTTTAAGTAAATTCAGAAAATATATATCTAATAATCTTACTGACTTCTCTTATCTTTCACAAGTCTATTAATAAAAAACAATATACCTTATTTATCTAATTTTATCATACTTTTATAAATTATTAAAAGAACTAGTAAATTTATGAAAAAAACCTAAATTTAAGACAATTTAATTACTTGTTATTATTAAATATTGTAATATTTTTCTCAAATAAATATTCAGAAAAGGTTCAAAAAAATTAATCACTTCCAATTTGATAGAAATAAGAAAAATAATTTTGAATAAATAATCATTAAGAATGTTTTAAGATAAAAAACATTGGTTTACCTGTTAACAAAATAAAACTAATAAGTATTAATATTTAGAAGAATATTTAAGTTTCATTAATATAGTAATTTAAAGAATAAATTATAGTTATTCTTTAATTTTTTATTTTTATAATTAGTATCTTGATTATAAGATTCAATAAAAATCCATGTTTCTATTGATTGAAGTAGTATCTTTTGTAGTATTTCCTTTTTCGGAAATATCTTAATCTTCTTCCATTCTGATTTAGAAGATAGAATTTGGATTATTAGCATTTTGATTAATTGCTAGTAAACTTGTAATTCTTGCATTTTCATTTCTAGGGGCATGATTTAAAGCTGTTTATTAAAGTACGTGAACAATATCTCTATCTAGTTAAGCATTTTCAATGTTATTTGCTTGATTATTTAATGAAGCACTTTTAGCATCTTTTAATTTCTAGATTTTTATCTATTTTTAGAAGCAGAGCACTATTAAATAGATAACTTCTATTATTAATATACATATATAGATGAAAATTGGCAACATAATATAAAATTGAATTTATCTAATTTATGATTTTGTACTATTTAATAAATCAAAAGTGCTTTAATCCACACATTACTAATTGCATAAGGAATCTATAATTGTTATCATATTATTATTAATGTAGTAATTAACTCCAATTTATATGCCAAGGTTAATAATAGATAAAATAAACTTATAAATTACTATTGCTTTTAATCTTTGCACACTATTTCTGTAAAGCTATATTAAAATCATATAGAAGACAGCAAGTATGCAAATAACTACTTCATAATACCAGATATTATTTATATTAATTTCATTTAGTAATAAATACCTAACATTTTCTGTTCTACATTGCCAATTCATCTTTGGAAATTTTCTTGTAAAAATAGAAAACTAATTGATATTGTCATTAACTAAGTTAGGTAATTTTTTTATGTATGATTCTTTGTTATTATTCTAGATTAAATCTTTTTAACCTAATTAACTATTAAATACTTGTTGGTAATTATTATCATATTCACAATCATTTACTTAAATTTTATAAAGCTTATAAGCATACTTGGAATCTTTTTAAAAAAAATAAAATAAATGATTTTTTGTTTTTTGTATAAAATAAGTTAAAGAACAATACTTATTGGATAGGGCCAGTCATTATTTAAGCAAACCCCATTTCCCCATTAAATTTGGATTTGAGATAAGGGATAGCTGTTTGGATCTCTAATAACTTAAAATTTCATGTATTCAGACTAAGGAATATCGAGATAATAAGTATTTTAATTCAGTAAGTACTAAGAAGAGCGTATATCAATTATTTTAAATGAAGTGATAGGACAATCTTAGTAGGTTAAATTATTGAAAGAAGAAATGTTAAATAAATCGAACTCTTTATTTTCATAACGGCAACTATTTTCATTTTAAATCGTTTCTTAATCAATTAAATTTTCATCTTCATTTATTTATACATCAAAACTATCTAAATAACTATATTCTGTCTTATATTATCCACATATTTAAAAAGAAAGAAGCTTTGTTTGTTAATTGTTATCACTATAACTTGTTTAATTGCTACTTTCAGTTTAATTAGCGTTTATTCTTAAACCCCAATTTTATACCTAAAATCCTTCTTACTTGTAAACATTTTCTCCATCACCTAATGGAGAACAAGGTTTACTACCTTTGATAGTTTAGTTACAAAGATTTGGTTTAATTTCCCCATTTTTACACACACATCCTTCATACTGTAAAATTTAAAATAGTGAATTAATATTTAGATAACATACTCTTAATGCTAAAAACGAAATCAATATTTAAGTATTCAAGACTAAATAAATTTTAAATGAAATTACAATTGCAGGATAGGTAAAGTTAAATAGATTCTGCATATTAAAATTTTAGCATGTTTACTGTCCATCAGCACTAATTATCTTCATGTCTACTAATGGACACTTTTAGAAACTTTCTTATATTTGACTGATTTAGTTTAACGATTGATATAGTTGAACAATTGGGAGAGTAGACAAAATGATAATGCTAATTGCATAAATACATGAGAATAGTGATAGTATTTACTAAAAATTTAAGGTTTTCTATTACATACTCTTTAAATTAGAGTTAATTAAATTTTGAAATTATTTGCTTTGAATAATTGATTACTTAAACTTTATCAAATCTAATTAATAAATGAATGAATGAACTAAAAAAATATTGAATCAATTGAATGAAATTTATTTGGTAGAAATAGATAAGACTTGTTTTCATTCTGTATAATCAATATTCTTTGAAATTTATTTTTTTTAACTAAAAGCTTAATTCGATCACAGATTTTCATATGATCAAATATCATAAAAGTAATAATATTTATTTTTTTAACTCATGCTTTTAAAAAATTGATTGGTAAACATCTACTTAATTTTATTTAAATTGTAACATCCTTATATTTTTAATTTGTAAAAATAAGTCCAAATGTAGCTAATATATATTATTATTATTATTATATATTATATCTAAAGATAAATATTTACAAATAAAAAGGTAAGGTATTGTGAAAATTTTTTCACTTATTTTAGATAAATTCTTTTACAAATAGGGAAAGTATCAAACTAAATCAAAGATATTTAAAGAAAATATTTTATATAAGAAATATTTATCCCTATTAAGATTTATTATTGAGGAAGTATCTAGTAAGCTATTGATATTTATTCCATTTTCTAAAAATTAATTTAAATAAAAGTTATTTATTCAATAAGTATATAAAATAAAATTATGATGATCATAAATTCATCAGTTTGTTTATTAGAAAAATATTAACTTTCTAAAAAAGTTAGATGATAGAAAGGTTTTTCAAAAAATGAAAGATATTTTTATTTTTTTAAATTATTTGATATTTTTGTAATTAAAATTATTTCTTTCAAAGATATTTTAGATTTTAGAAAATCATATACCAATTGCGAAAATTTATAATTTAATTTAAATAATATTTTTTTATTCAGATTCTTCAAATTTTGGATGACTAGGTACTAGGTATTAAGAATTAGTAGTTAAATTGATGTGGAATTTCTTCATGGAGCCATTTATCTAAGCCTATGATATTGATAGATAATTAACTTAAATGAGAAAACTAATCTATTTTAAATTGTTCTAATACAGATTGAAAGCATCTTTAATACTTATTTGTATTATTGACACCTTTATTGATTATTCTTATATTAAAAAATATCTTTTGTTAAAAATGTTATTAGGTTAAGACAAATTTGTGTGGTGCTTATATCTAGGAAACTACAATTAAATATCTTTCACTATTTAATAATGATAATAAAATACTTTGAGTAAAATTTAATAATATGATTACTCACTTTATTTGGTCACAATTATCTCAAAATAGAATGAGATTAGGTTATCTTGTCTTCTAAGTAAAACAATAGATTATTTAGTTTGAAATTTTATCATACGAGTAAAGTTTAATTAATATATAAGAATTACAATTTCTCCTTATTACATATTGTGTTAATTAAGAAAAAAGATAGCTAAGTTTTTCAAGAATTTAACAATATGAAAGATTCAGAGCAAGATAATAATTAAAATAAAGATATTTATTAGTAAAAAAGAGACTCTGTTTATGAAAACTACAGTGAGCAGAGTAGCGTTTAATACTTTAAACGTTTCAAGAGTAATTCCAATCTTTCAAGAAGCAATGAAGATGAATTAGGCTTCTCAATGAAAATGAAGGATATTGAACCTTTTAGTAATATGACATAAAATAACTAAGAAAGTAAAATAAGTGAAATGAAAAGTTAAGAAATACGAGACAGACCTTCAGGAAGAGAGATATTTTACCATTATAATAAGTAAAGGTAAAGTAAAAGTGTAACAATTTATAAAGATGAATTTAAAGATAAGTTAATGATGTCGCCTATTCAAAAGTATGCCAAATATAACAAATTTCCCTACAAATTGCTAATTCATATCTCCTTAATCATTTTTACTTCTTTGTAAATTGAGTATACTCATTCTTAGTTTACTCCATTTAGCAGGTAGTAAGACTATGAATGGGTATCTCTTTTCTATAATGATGAATAGGCAGCTGATAATAATGGCATCTATACATATTATGACATCAAAAGTTTTTAGGGTCATCTAACTAGCTTATTCGAAAATATATCATTATATAACAAGAAGTACTTTTAATAAATTAATATGGAGAAGCTGAAAGTATTCCTGTCTTATGCTCCAGAGCCTGTTAACAAAAAAGATCTGTTTGTTAAATTTAATGATTTTCCTATAGATCCTTTAGTTGGAATAACTGAGCCTTTTGATTAACATAAAATTGCTTCAATCAAATCATTTTTAGGATAAACTAGAAGTTTTACCATTAATGTCAATGATTTAGCAGTGACATTAGCTCATGAGAAAGAACCATATTCTTGTTGGAATTTTTAGTTACAATATCAATATATTTCAACAACTTTTATATAGTCAGTCCTTCAAGCTGATGGAAAAATGTGTGACAACTATGTTAAAGTGACCAATAAATTATCAGAAGCTACTATTCTTTACAAAGGGTCTTAGTTGATAATAAACTGTGTCATATTAGTACTTGCATCATGCAGCTTTATCTTAGGTTTAAAATATATTTTTGACATGATAAAAGATTATATGTACTTCAAAAAGAAAGGATAAATTCTCAGACCAATTGTAAATAAACCAAAAAAGAAGCAAGTGAACGACTTAGATGAAGAATATCTCCCTGATAATTTGATATAAATTCTCCATGAGTAACGCCCTTGGGATGAGTTAACATTCAGCGAAAAGCTAAAATATTTCGATAAATGGTTTTTAATAATTTTGGTTGGAAATATGTGCTAAATTTCTTGCTGTCTCTTCATTATTCTTTAAGACAAACATGATAATTTAGTTTCAAGACTTAGTGAACCTTTTAGATGGCTTCAAGGATTAGGTAAATTAATATATAAAAGTTAAATTTTAACACAATCCTCTTTTTTTGTTTTTGCTGTGATAACTTTTAAAGTGAAAACTAAAAACCATTTTTTTTATTTTTTAATATTTATTTATTTATTGATTTCATGTTTTTAATGACTATTATTTAAACAAAAGGTTGTGGTTTAGCATGGTTAGCTATCTTAAAATATTTTGACTACTTTTCGAAGTTTAATATAACAGCTGATATTATGAAGTATTCTTTTCCAAAAATTGGAAAGCATTTCATAGGGTTTATTCCTATTTTAGCTTCCTTTATTATAGTGGGAAGAACAGCTTTTGGAGGAAGTTAAAGATTTGCAACTATGAGAGATAGTTTTGCTACTTTGTTTTCTTTACTGTTAGGTGACTCTATTAATGATATAACTCATGACTTAGAAGATAATGGAATATCAAGACTATTGGCTGTTATTTATATTCTTAGTTTTATTATTCTTTTTATCTTAGCTGTTAATAACATTATGATTGCTATTATTTAAGATGAAGGACAAAGACGTAAAGAGATTATAAAGAGAGACCAAGAATATAAAAAATTAGACAAATTCAAAAAGAAACTGGAAAAGACAAGAAAGATTGAAGAATAGAAACTCAAATAGAAAATTGAGAATGAATCAGAATCAAAATCTTAATAAGAAAAAAATAAGAATGTACACTCTGAATTATATTCTTTTAGAACATCCTAGTAGGCTGATGATATAAGTATTTTTATTTATTCATTTTTGTGAAGTTTGATAATTTTAACTTCCTAAATTTTTTTCATTTTAGGTATAAACGAACAGCAATAATAACAAATTAGCAGGTAATAAACTATTAAGGATATGAAAATCAATACAGGTAATTAAGATTCTTTATCGAGCAGTATTAGTTTAAAGGAAAAGAAAGAGAACACAACTATTATATCATCTGAAACTAATTAATAATAGTTACACTCATAAGAAAAGCATAATTAGCAATAGTAAAATTAAGATATGTTACCTCAACAAAGTATTCCTTTAGAACCTGTTGATGAAGATATAAGAGAAAGCTATCAAAAAGAAGATGAGGAATTAAAATAATAGTAAGACAAATCTTCAAAGGAGAAAGTAGATATTGAATAAGAAGAATTAAAGGATGAGGATAATTATGAGTAATAATTATAATATTTAAATAATAGTAGAATACAAAGTTTATTATAACTTTAGAATCAATAATCTTCATAATCTTAATAATCTTAACTTTTGCTTTCTTAAAAACTATCCAGCTAGAAAAGCAAGATGGATTAAAATTCTAAAAAGAATATTTCATTTTAGGCTTTGACAAAGGTAGCTATTTAATTGAAGAAATCAAAAAAGAATGCATAGGAAAGGATAAACCTATAAGATGAATTCAACAAAGAAGTAGAGCATCTAACAGAATAAACGATGAATTACAAAGAGTTATATAAAACAATAAAGAAAGGTTTTAGTGATTTAACCTAAATTATTGACAAGCAGTCTTTTGAAATTAGAGATAATTTGTATCTTTATCAGATTTCAAAGCTTGAAAGAGTGGAGATATTTAATAAATTCTGTGATATTTTAAATTATTTTACTTATCAAATTAAACAGTAGCAGTAGTAGTAGTAGTAAAAGAAAATTGATTGATTGAGTGAGTAATTAATATCATCAAAATTTTGATCTGTATTTAGACCAAAGCAATATTTTTATTTATTTTAATATCAAAAATTAACTCCTTAATAAATTTATAATGTCATACTTTACTTGACGGCACCAAATGATTCACAACTGTTGAAACTCATGTAATTTAATCCTTTCTAAGTAGTGCTTGAAGTCATTAATAAATAAAAATATTAATTTTTGTTTTACATTGATGAATGGATGGCTGGATTAAAATATCTTTCTTTTTTAATTTACAGCCAGAAACTAAAAAAATTGAAATGAGTCAATCAATGAGTGATGTAGCTAAGTAGTGACATATTTAATAAATTATATCCTGTAACAAATATGTTTATAATAAATATATAGAAAACATTATGAAATCTAAATAGAATTATACAATTATTTTTATTACCTAACCAGCAGCCAGCGTGCGTATTTGAAAAAATTAGATTTATGCCATAGTTTTTCTTATTAGCCCATTAAATAAAAGTAAAATTTTTTAATTAATTTTCTAAAAATAAGTGGCCAGAAATTAAAATTTAAAGATGCTGAGAAAGTGTGAATTTTTTACATCAATACAGTGATAGATATATGTTATAAATAATTGCAGAATAAGAATTTGTTAAGAATGGCTAGAATTTATTTTTATTTTAATTGTTAATATATAGTATTTATTATGATTAATTATTATATTTATAAATATGTTTTAACCAAGATATTTAGTTAGATTAGTAGAACAATGAATTCTTCATTGATTTATTTGTCATTATATTTGTCTCTTCAGACAAATTAACAAAATTAAAATTTTTGAAGTTATCTTTTGATTGTTAAATTAAAATTTATTTGTTTTTAGTCCATCCAATTATGGATTAATTGTTATTAGTGTTAATTAGTATAATAGTAAATAATTGTGGTTTAATAGTACCAATCAATAGTATAAATCCCAAAGAGATTATAAAGGCATGTATTGTAATTGAGGAGCGACTAATTGAGAGTATACTTATAGGCTCATGTAAAGACTTTTTCTTTGAGCTACTTCTTCTTTGAGTAAATCAATAGATTCATCACTTTATTTAGAAAAAATAAATAAGATTATTAAACAAATTCAGTAAATAAAAAATTTGTCTATGTTAAGCTCTTACAAAAAAAGGTGAGCCCTTAATTTGTAAGTATTCTTAAGCATAAAATTAAAGGAGTAATTTGATTACTTTAAGTAGATGATTAAATTAGTTAAGCTGTTTGATGAACTTAGATAGCTTGAGATGTTTCTTGCACCCTTTTCATCTATTTTGTTTCTTCTATTGTTAAGAGATTAAAAATGAGATCAAAAAGTTTAAATATGAATTTATCTATTTTACCCTGTATATAGATTAACAGTTTTAATGTTTTCTATTTTAGAAATTTGTTTAGCTAGAATTTCACCGCCAAGATTTTGAATTGAGTTATATCTAAATTTTAAGAGCAAAAAATAATTAATGATTGTTAGATAGATTGAGTGGAATTATAGTGAAGAAAAATAGCACAAAAGTGTAAATTAATAATTTTTATTTAGAGTTAAATTACCTCAAATAAAGATCAACACGGGTAAGATTCTTAAATTAACTGATAGCATTTGCAAGAGATATAATTCCTTCATCACCAATATTGTTATTAATAACGTCTAAACGTAAAGATTCAAGTTTTGAAAGATTTAACCATGAATTCTACAAATTCTCCATACCAGCACTGTGAATTGTATTTTTACTATTAATATGAATAGAAAAATTAGAAAAATTTTTTTAGGAGATGCATTTTATTGCATTTTGAATGGTTAAAAAATATTACGCTAATTGAATGGACAAATGAACAAGGTTAGTCAAAGAGCCAAGAGATTTAAAAAGTTGCTGAGCACCTTACTCTGTGATTTAATTGTTCCTATTTAAGAAATAAGTCGTATTAATAATGTGAAGAGGCTTTAATGCGTATTGAATATGAATATGATTATATTTATTTATTTATTATTCTTTTATAAACAATTTTAAATTTATCAGCTTTTGTGCGAACGTAGATAGGCACCCCAAATTCATTTTTATCATAAAATCGAAGATTAATGAGAAAGGTGCCATGTTTTAATTATGCATCAAAATTAAATTAATCATATTTACTCTAATATGATAGTAAGTGAAGTGAGACTCTAGAGAAGTTGGATAGAAGAACTGATCTCAGAAATACCACTATTTTGCAAGTGTAAGTTTCTATAAATTTAATTCAATAAATTAGAATTTTGCTAGATAAAAAAATAAATTGGCTAGCCATCATTTTTTATGCTTAGAAATAAAAAAATCAGTTTTTTTTTAAAATAGAAAAGAAAGATACAATTTTTCAATAAGCTAAATGATTTTTCAATTTCAAGCATTCAAAATAACTAGTTCATTAAAAATAAATTAACAATTTTATACGTTAAATCTATTTCAAGCTCCTTGAGACCACGAAGAGAGGATATTTTCTCAATAAATTATTTTATTCCAGTTGAATTAATATTATTGTGTCTGTTAATTATGAAGATAAATGAGTTTTCATTGATAAATTGTCCAACAATAAAAAAAAAAGATTAATAAATAAATTTACTTTAAGTAGAGTTTTAAGTTTCTTATTTAAGTATAGCGACTAATTTTGTCTCCTATGAGCAACAACTACTCATTACTCAAGTGGTTATCACTATTTTTTATTAAATATTTGAAATAAGAGGTTGTTTTTAGTAAAGTTGTATACTTTATGTTGAAAGTCAAGTCTTAAACTGAACCATATTCTGATAAAGTAGAAATGAACTCTTTGAATCCTACATTACCCAAATTTTGTTGTCTAGATAAATAAAGAAATATATCAGTTAAAAGGCAAAAATAAATAAATATAATTACTCGAAATTAAGATTAATCAATTGTTTTTTAGTATTTATATCGCTGCGCTAGATATTATCAGCATTAGCACTAGCATCAAGAGCAGAAGGCAAGATTTATAAAGGCATTTGATTTGAAATATTGTAATAGGAGTATTGATTGAAGGAGTTTAAAGTAAGAATTTTTATGGACTCTGTATTAAGGATAAATAAATCCTTGTAATTAAATATATCTGTTTAGAATTGTATTCTTTTTGTGTTTTTTTTCTAATTAATTTTTTTGAATGATAAATTTTTGTAATAAAAAGGAAAGAAAGCTTTCAGAACATATAAACAGATCCAATTAATTAATTGATTTTAATTACCATCATAATATTAAATACTAACTCATTTGTGAGCGTCTTTTTTTCAAAATCACACAATTATAAAATTTACTTGCAAATTAATTAAACACACATAATACGTCCTCCTTTGTTTTTGTTTACCCTTGATGCAATACAATCTATTGCATTACTTACTCCAAATTAAGGATTATCTTTTAAATTTTCTCTACTCAATTTTACTTGAAAGCTGAAATTAAATAGTATCCTTTAGGCCATGTTACCAAAAACTAATTAAATTCACAGTAGCTATCCTTTGTAGCTTTACTGAGTGCGGTAGCATTACGAAGGAGAATTTTTTAATTCTTGCTTTATATTATGGAATTTTCAAGTTAAATCTCTAATTTTCTACTTCAACATAAACATTGAAATATATAGACTAATTTTAATTCAAATTTATAATTAGTCTATTCCTTGGCCATTAAAGCATAAACTAGCAAATAAATTTTATTGAAATATTATTATTAAATTAGCTCTCTAATTCTAATAAATGCTTAAGGCTTTTAAATGGAACACACTGAAGTCATTTTTATACATTTCTCTCTTTAGAAATAAATCTCCTACTCAATTTGTTTGAATCTAAGATAAAAATGTTTATTTTTTACTTTAAAAATAAGACTGTCTTAACTCTTGACCTTTCTAGAAACCTTTTATTTACAAGCTATTGATGATGCATTTTTCCAGAAATATACCGTAATCAAATCCACTATTAATATAGATAGCACATAAATACTATTGACTTTTTCTAGTTATTTTATGCAATTTGAGTTAAGATAAATCAATAATTATTGAGTCATCTGAAGGTAATCATTTTATGTCTTTAAAGAAATTCAAAAAAAATTCTAATTAAAAATATATTAATTTACAAATATTCAAGAGTTTAATCTAAATTTTAAATAGAAATATTAATTTTTACATTAGAATTTAAAATTGCAAAGATTGGATAAATTAGTTTTTTATATTTAGGTTCCTCAAAAAATGCGCAAAGAAAGAAAAAAGAACAAAGAATATAAAATAATAAAGTTTAAATTTACATATCTTACTAACTAATTTAAATACTTAAGTTAAAGTAGATGATTGTAACATTTTCAATCTTATCTAATTTAATATTAGTTGCTATTTCTTAAATTCATCATATTTATCTTATGATAAAAAGAGTGATGACGAACTATTAAAAAAAATTGCTTAATTAAAAAATATTATTACTTTTTAAATTCCTTAACTTTTAAAAATTATTATCCTTTTTCAAGTTAATCTATTAAGTTAAATATCTTCTATACTAACTTAACTAAATAAAAAATCAAATCAAATTAAGGTTTTATTTTTTTCTTAGTTATTCTATACTTTTTTAATTATCTAATCAAGTTTTTCATGCATATTTGTTAAAAAAATATAATCATAAGACAATTAATTAATATATTTAAATTCCTGCACAAGTCAAGATTAAAGATAATTCCTTCTTTTATCCTTTAATTAAAATTAAATTTTACATAATTTTGAAATAACTTGAAAGAAGCAATAAAAATATTAATATTATTATCTACTGATACTTATTATCTGTAATTAAATTAATTGAGTTTGTGAAGTAACTGATTTCGTGATTTCAGTTTTCAAAAATTCATGTTTAAATTTCTACTAAATTATCTAAAATATCAAAAAAGTAATCTGAATTTAAGGTTACATATTTAAATTAAAATTTTATTAAATTCAAATACTTAAGTATTATATGGTCCCTCTATTACAGTAATAACTTGATATGTTACAAATAAATTTGAATAAACTTCTTAAATTACATATTTTGTAGGAGTATCTTTTAATTTTTATTTTCCAAACACCTTAAAATAACCAATAATACCATTAATTTCATGTCAAAAATAATTTTCTCCCATTTTGATAATTTTATTTTCAAAACTTTAGAATAAGTGTTTCTTCCTCAATGAACTTACCAAACTAATTGCCTGCCATAATTAGCTGATTAAAACAATAAAAATAAATAAAGTCAAGTTTTTAAGAATTCAATTGAAATGTTTCTGATTCAATTTAAGATAATGTAAATTTAAAATTCAAAATACTGTATAAATAAAAAATTTTCGTGATTGAATTATTTTCAATATTTGAAAAGTACTTAAAAATTCTTCTATATTTTAAATATTGTAATGTATATTCAAGTACTTTTAGCAAATTTCCTTTTTTAAACAAAAATTGAAAGGTATTATTTAATTTATAAAAAACATAGAATAAACGACTTCGTTGAGTTTATTTGTTAATTTATGTAATCGTATTGATTAAGTCTTGGTCTAAATAGTGTAAGAATTACCAAAAAGGTAAAAGTGAATCAAAAAAAATATTAATTGGAAAAGGATAATTTCAATAGTTGTATTATTTTAATCAAAAGAGTATTTTAAATTTTTTTAACATTAGAGATTAGGGATTGAAGAGAAATTTAAATAGAAATTTACTAATTTGTGTTTATTTAAATAATTTTTATTTATTTGAATAGTTAAAAAAGACAAAATGTATTCATCATCATCAAAATAATAAATAGAAAAAGAAAAATAGTTCAATTATAATATCATTTTATTTTCTTATATAAATAATAGCTTTTTAAGCAAATAATATTCTAAGTATTTAATCAAATACAATCAAAATAACTTTCAATTTGCTGAATTTTTGGAATATTATTTTGTTTTTAAACACTTTTTTTAAATGCTATAAATAGATAACAGAAAAGACTGCTAATGACAGAATAATTATTAGAAAAAATTAAGATCCAGTTGATTCATTTTATTTAGACATTCCAAATAAATTAATTATTTGAATGTTTTAAATTTATTGACTTCATCTAATACTAAATTAACAGTTAAATAAATGTCTTCCCTTGTTTTTTAATATTAAAAAATACGATTTTAATAAAAATTTATTTTTAAAATATCTCTTTTTTTAAGTTTCTTATTATTTTGGTAATGTGATATGACGATAGTAATTATTTTAATAAAGAGATATTTATGTACCATCTTTATTTTATTTGTATTATTTTATTTAAATCAAATTTAGGTAAGGTTGACTACAAGTTAATTAAAAAAAATATTGAAAAGGAAAACAAATCATTGGGCTAAAGCTTATTCTTTTGAAATTAAATATCAAGGTTTTATTAAGAATAAATCTGTAGAAATAATATGAAATATTTTTGTAAAAAAATACTTTTGTTACTCATTAATAGAATAGTAATATGATACAATTTATTTTGCTTTTTTTGTAATCAATAAATAATACTCTAGCATTCAGATAATTCAAGGCAGCTGTTAATAAAAGGATTTACTTTTTGAAGTATATTATTTATTATCTCTTATTCTCGATAATAAAAAAATTAAATTTTATATTTATCAACTTGCTTTATTGTAAATTGCTATTACCTTTTAAATGATCTTTATTGATGTAAAAAGAATAAAGAATATGTAAA
This sequence comes from Tetrahymena elliotti 4EA, assembly GCA_000231825.2. Taxonomy (NCBI): domain Eukaryota; phylum Ciliophora; class Oligohymenophorea; order Hymenostomatida; family Tetrahymenidae; genus Tetrahymena; species Tetrahymena elliotti. Next base: position 309,295 of record JH720340.1, read on the forward strand.
CAATAATTAATAAATTAAAAAATAAAAATAACTCAAAAAGTAATAAATATAACAAAAAAAGATAAGCCTGGATAACACAGATATAAAATGGAGAGTAGTAGTAAAACTGAAGAAACTATCTATAACAAGACAACTAAATACAATAAAATATCTCAAAACTAACGCTTTGAGCTTCTTAGTTTGGTCCTCTTTAAAAAGTTTACCATAAAAAAGGTACACCTATTTATTGAAATATTTAAGAATTTGGTTTCTAATTTCTATTAATTCTTAAACAAAAAGCAAGATAAATACACAAACATTATAAATTATATTTAATTCTTGATATTTAAAATGAATAATTTTTAAAAAAAATAGGCAGCTAATAAACTAGAAATAAACTACTCATCTGCCAAGACAATCCTCCATGCTCATAGGAAACGTTAAAGATTCAATAATAGCTCTGGGAATAAGAACTCACACCTTATGTGCTCAACAAAACCTATTTAAAAATAAAAGAAATAATAATAACAATAATTTGAGATTGTAGTCTCATAGGGAGGACAGATATTAAATAAATGCAAAGATGGACAGTAAATGAACTATAAAAAAATAATAGAAAACTTTAAATCAACTTTCATTCCATTACAGCAAGTGATTGAAATACAACCTAAGTTGAACAACTTTTTACAAAGAGATTAAGACAATATAAATGGAAATAAAATATAGTATTATTACATAAAAATAGAAAAAAGAACGGAATAAAACCTTTTATGAATTTAAAAATTATTAAAAACTAAAAAACAACTTCAATTACTACTTACTATTTATAATCGTTTACAACTTTTATTTTCGAAATGTTTAAATAAAAACATTCATTTCTTCTACTTTACATTTATTAGCATCTAAGAATTCTTAATTTTTTAAATAGTTTATGTAGCTGCTACTTATGAATTATTCAGTAACAACTATCATGCTAGACTTCTCAAACACATCAAAAAACAAATGTAAAAATCAAAGAGTTTTCAAAAGAAAATAATTCTTAGTGAAAAAGAAATCAATAAAAAAGTAATAAATTTTGAGAAAAAAAAGTTAAAATAGTGTTACAAAAAACAAAGAAAAACTATTAATTAATTTTTTAAATGATTGATAAAAAATAAGTTAATAAATTGATTAAATTAATATCTAAAATAACAAATAATTAAAAAGGTATATAAAAGAACTTTGTTATTATAAATTTAATAATCTACTCAAATTCATTTCTTTTTTTAGGATTTTTGCTGCTACTAAGATTATGCAGATTCAATAGCCTTCTCTAAAATCTTTATAAATTATTTCTAATTAACTTCGCCATTTTAATAAATATCAAAAGAGTTGTATAAAGCATCAAGCTCTTTCTATGATATTTGATATTAAAGTGTTTTCAAACAAAAATTCTTAATATCTGATTATTTTATAATTGGGTTGTGCTTAATATTAAGTATTTGATATGTATCTTCTGCACTGAAACCTTTTAAAGAGCAGCGATAAGCAAAATTAAGAAGAACTTCTAATTCTATTGTCCTTGAGTAAGAAACTGATTCTTCAAAATTTATTCCGTAAGCAGAGAGGCATGTATGCATTTCTTATTTTGAAATATATCCTGAGCAACCTTCATCAAGCAAAAAAATTAATCTTTTTATATCATTTTCTTTTACGTATTTAGAAAGGATATAAGTCTTCAAATATTACTCAAGCTTATCAGATTTAATTTATTGTGCATTTTCATCATCTAAAGCTCTAAACAACATAGCAAGATCAATTGCTGTCTTTTTCTGTAATTCTTTATATATTTTTTATACAGCTCTTTTATTTAATTATGAATCATTTATTTCACAATCTTACACCTAACTCTTTGCAGGCTAGAAACTACTTGCTTAAAAATCCTACAATTTCTTTAAAAAATTAGTGCGAGTCCTATAGCCCCTCCAAACCTTTTAAATTTTTGTTGAGCCTTGTATCATCTTAACAATTTAGCTCATTTCGCTATCTTTTGTCTATGATTCAACTTATGATTTTAGATTATCATATTTTTTCAGCAATTCTTTTTGTTTTTATGATAGCTTATTGATCATTCCTTTGAGTTATACTACATCTCTTTTATAATCCTCTATAGTTTTTGTAGAACTCATGAACTTGCTGTCCAATTTTAAAATATTTGAAAAGAAATGTTAGCTAAATCTATAACTTAAAATATTTATAAATTAAATAATCTTTAATTTGTTAAAAAAATTAGATTAAATTGATTATGTAGAATACATAAAATCCATAAAAAAGATTAATAATAATTGTTAAAAATCGATAATCATTCGAATTTCGAAATAAGAACCACCTCTAAAATAAAAACTCAAAGTATTTAACAATTAATAATACAAATCATTATACTCTTTAATTAATCAATTAGTGTTTTTTTAACAATGATCAAACTGTTTGATATTCAATCTTCTCATTAATTATGTTATGAAGCTTAATTATTTTTCTTCTTTGTAAATGATTGTACGCAAAAGAAATAATCAATAAAATAAATAAGATGATCACCAACAAAATCAAACTAAAAGAGTTATCTTATTTTAACTATTTATCTTATCCATCTAATTCAGAAGCTTCATTATCACTCATAGAAATTTCACTTTCATTCATCTCCTGCATACAAGATAAGTCATAGTCACTAACTGTTGAGTATTTTATAGCTTCTGCAAATTTACTCAGATAGCAATATTTATTTTTGTTACCACATATTTACTATTCAGTTCCATTATAAAGAACTTTTATAAAATGATCTCTATTTTTGTCTTCATATAATTCAAAGATAATATTTGAGCTAAATCCTGGATAGGTATAAATGCAATTTTGAGATACTTTCTACTATAATTTGATTTACTCTAAGCATTCCCAATTAGTAAAATTCATTCCTTAAGAAACCATAGCTATTGTTGTATCATGAGCAGAAAGCATTATCCACTTATAATATTCTTAATTATGAATAAAATTATTAAAATAATTTAATAACTCATTAAAGAAGGGAGTAACTGATATTTTTTTTTATTTAGGAGTTTTATAAAGAGATAAATGAAGTACTATGGTGTATAATAAATTCATCTAAACCCACATTCTATTATGGTTTTCAGGAAGCACTAATTGCTCTTAATTTAATAAAAATCCATCTATATGCTCAGAAATTTCTTTATTCTTTTCTTCATCTCCTAGCCATTTTTCAGATATTAATGTGTCAACAAGGTTGCTGATATCTAATAAATTTGCATCACTTGAGAGTCCGAAATATTCATCCTCTACTAAAGTATCAATTAAATCTTAATATTCACCCTCAATTCTTACCCATTCTTCACTATTTTGGTTTTCTCTAACCCATTCAGAAGATTTTGGACAACTATCCATATAACCTAAAAGCTGCTTTTCATTTTGAAGGTCTCTCACATGAATAGGAATAGGTTAGAATCCATCTTCTAAGGCAAATAAAGTATCGTTTATTTTAGTGATATTTTAAAATGCGGGCATTAAAAATTAGCCACTCATATTAGAGATTTTCAAACCGTACTATAAAGGAAAAATAGCAGCAAGTTAACTAGCCGCTGACATTATTGTTCTATATTAAAAAAATACTAATTAAAAAGAAAAAAAATATCAAAAATACATTTTATTTGAATTAATAGTTTAGCTACCTGTCAAAATTTGTAGATTTTACATATATGAAGGTGTGATTATACGTTTTAGGTATATTAAGAGGAATAGAATATTTATCGTACAGAGTTTTACCAAGCAAGTAATGCATTCTTTGCCCCTAAGCTGTTAATTGCCCATAATTAATTTAATTATGATCAGCAAATGAAGTATTGTCAATTCGATATCTAGCTCCATGTCTAAAAACTTCCACTATTTGAAGTAACTTTCCTTGAGGTTATTTTTTGGAGTAAACAAGAGTTAATAAAATAATTAATAAAAAAAATGACTGAAACTTCATCTCGCAAAACATTTTCTTATTCACAATTATTTTGTACCGAATTATATTAGTTATGTGATTTTATAGATATTTTAAATTTTGAAAATTGATCAGAAAAGGATTTTCAAATCTGCAAAAATTAATAATAAATAAAATAACAGTAATCAAATTTAATAAGCTTATCATTTAAAAAATGTATGAATATCTTTATTTAATAACAAAAATATTTAAAATAAATCATTTTTTTATTTTTTTTGCTAAAATATTTTTAACCTTTTTCCAAAAAATATTTTTTACAAACAAAATAGGTTTAAATATCTGTATAATTTAAAACTGAGCTTCTATCAATCTTAAGAAACTTCTATATGGAATATTAGATAAATTATGTAAAGCAATAAAATCTAACGGGATAATTAAATATATCAAAATATATATTTTATAATAGGTTTTTTATCTTAGATTGAATAAAGAGTAATATTCAAAAAAGTAAATATTTTTTAGACTTTTTGTCTCAAATCTTTTTTTATTTTATTTTTTAACAAAAAATTGAAAACTGAAAGAAGTACAGTAAATAATTTTGTTGGTAAAAATGAGTATTTTGAATAATAGATTCTCATTAATTAAGGACTATTTTCAAAAAAAGAATTAGAAAAAAAATTTTGAAAAGTACCTTAATGTATAAATACATTTTAAATTTTAGAGACATCTCTTATTAAATTGATTTTTACTAATTAATTATTAAGCTCTTGGAAATTATTTGATTTAATGAGAAAAATTGAAAGTAGAAAAATAGTTAAGGATATGAATTAATTTTGGTATTTTAAAATCATGAACATGAACAAATATTTTGAATGATAGAAATAGAATTATTTTTTCATTCATAGGAAATATGATATTTTTATTAACAAGTTTTAATGTATAATTTTATATGATTTGAATAGTTAGTTAATTTCAAAAATAATATATAATTTGAAAGTTTATTTATTCATCTGAAATAATATTATTATTCAATTTATAGGAACATTTAAATTTGTCAGAAGTAATAGTCATGAGAGTACTCTAAGAAATCTAGATTATCATTTTAAAAATCTATCTAGCGATCCATAGGTAATTCTTAGAGAAATTGATTGTGACTTTCATTTGAATTTAAAGAATTAGAGTTTTAATCCTACTGAGGTTTTATAGGCTAGTTAATTTAATTGTCTTAGTTTACTTTATTTATTAATGATGGTCCTTAAAGTTTAAAAAGAGAAGAGCCACCATAATATTATGGTTGTACATATAATCCAGTATCTTGATAACTTTTATTTTCAGCTTTGCTGTTTATACTTATTATAGGCTATGATAAATTTATGTTTGAGTTGCGATTTTCAAACAAATAATTTGATAGTTTTTTAGGAGGTAAAAGATGATCGTTTTGGTTGGAGTTTTTATCGTTATTGTTATTTCTATTTATACTGCTTTCTTGATTAGGTTTTGAATTTAGATTATTTTAGCTATCTTCACTTTTTTATTTATCATAGAAGAAATAGTCATTGTACATTTTATTATTATTACCATTATTGCTAATAGAGCTGTTGCTATTATTATTATAAGAGCTACTATTGTTATTAAAATTATTATTACCCGTACTATTTAAAAAATTATTATTTACAGGATTAATAGAATTAGGTAAAATGGGAATATTATTCAAATAATTTAATGGATTACTTGGAAGTTAAAAATAATTTTTATTTGGATATACAGCTTATTATTTTACATTGTTAGAAGTTAAATTTTGTTTTTATGAAGAAAAGGTTGGTGATTGCTTTTGTTATTGTTACTATGATGATTGCTACTATGAAAATTTTCCATCTTGAACTCTTTTAAACATATCAATATAATCTCTGCCAGTACTAAACATTCCTCTGTTACTTATTTTTGAAAATTTGTTTTTATTTTACTCTACTAATTCATTCAACTACTTTTCAAAGTTAAATAATTTTTCTTCAGTGTCTAGCTAATATTTCTTAAATTTTTATTTCAGATTTTAGTAGTGTCCTAAGACAGTTTTTAAGCAATTGTGTGTACTTTTCTCCCTTGCAATGTAATTAAAGGAGCATTCTTTACACTTACATATTCTATATTCACATTTGTTTTCATGGTCCTCCATTTAATGAGATACAACTTAATTTTTACAAAACTTACAGGGAATAGCTTTATATTAGCAAGTTGATTCATGTTGAATTAAATCTAGTATCTTGCATGTTTCAAGACAACCAAATTCTTTGAATTAGCAATAAAAATATTATTATAAAACTATTTTATCTAGCTCTACTTCTGATGCTTTACAAAGCTTCCATTCCCCTTAGCACCCTTAAGGACACTCATTCTTTTTTTATATCCATTCATAAGCGCACTTTGCACAAACCATTTGAGTACAATTTTGGCATTTAAGAGGTACTAAAGGTAGCTGTAAACATATACTACATTATTATAATTCTCTATCAGAGCCTGTACTAGAGACTATTCTTTCTTCCATATTAGGGCTAAGTTTACTTTCATTATCTAAAATCTAAAATAATATAGAGTCTATCTAGCTATTTTAATTGTAAAATCTACTCAAATATTCTTTACAACTCTTTCCAAAACTTGATTTTATACATTTATTTTTATCAGCCACTTAATTCACACTCATATTAATATTCATGACTCTATTACTTGGAATAAAAAAAGAATTTACCATTATATTATCACCATCATCATCTTCATCATCAGAAATTTCTGCACTAAACATATCTAATTCTTCTTTATCATAATTTTTGAAAGCTTGAACCTAATTTTTATCTTCTTCATTCAGCTACTTGAATAAATTTCTATATTTTTGAGCTTTTCTTTAAGCAAATGACTATCTAATTACATTTTTCTTCTAGTTTGCTTTTACTATCTTTTTATTAGTTTACTTTATATTTGCTTCAATTAAACTCTCTTCTTTTTCAGAAAGACCTAAAATATTTGAAAAAAAAAAAACATTAATCAGAATTGTTATTGAATGAAATTATTTTTATTGGAATTAAAATGGAATTCTTATTTTTTATTTAAAAAACTTTTCATTTTTATTCAATAATGATCATGATAATAAATAGATAAAATAACATTACCATCATCAATATCAATGCCTTCTTGCATATCTCTTTTAGATTTTTTTTCTTATAAAGTTGCTTTTTCTTCTAAAAACAACCTGACTTAATCCATTATAACAGCGTTTCTTTTTTTTCTTAGTTGCTGAAAAAACTAATCAAATAAATGCTTCTCTGAATTCTCTTACACTATTTCAGGAAGCTTTTATTTTTTACTAATTGAAGCTTGGAGGTCAGTGTATAGATTTTCATAGTCCTCATAGCTGAAAAGATAATCTTTTTATAAAATCCTACATGAAATCATTTATTTTTGTTTATCCTTAGATTTATCGGCTGCCATTTACTAAGAATTTTGCTCTTGTTAATTAGTCTTTGTTTACTTATGTTTGTACTTCTATTATTCTTTGATGAGTTTCTGAATATCTGATCTAATTGGTTTTAAATCAAAAATTTTTTTGTTTAGTTTCAATTATCACTTAACTTTTCTGAAATTTAACAAATAAATAGCAGGAAACTATTTTTTTTTTTTGTTTATTCTTGCTTTTTTATCATGTATATTCTCTATTTATGTAGTTTTTTCTCAGATTAAAGAAAATTTGTCACCTTTTAATTGGTTATTTGTTCAAACTATTTTACTATCAGTATGATTAGTATCAAAAACAAAATTTAAAATAATTTTATGAAATTAAATCTTTTCTTTTCTTTAATTAGTTTTTTTAAAAATCTTTCTCTCTAAGTATCTCCATTAAGATAATTTCTCATAATTAATTTAATCAGAAATCAATTAATCTTCAATTTATACTTAAAATTCTATTTTAAATAACTTAAATTGATTATTCTAATTTACAACTCTGATCTCTTTTTTTAAAAATAATATATAGCTCAAAAATACATAAGCACCTAATTGTTCTTTCAAAACTATTAAAAAATTTTTGATTCTATGTTAGATCATCCATTTTAAAAACAATTTAAATTATGATTTAATCTTTGGGATAATTTAATAAAAAACGCCATAATTTTTTATTATTCTTTTAAGAATTCAAATCAAAGTCGATATTTTTAATTTTTTTTTTGAAAAATAGATTGATAATATTAGTTTAATAAATCTTAAAATTCTTAAACAACAAAGACATATTTATCCAAAGAAGCTCCTAGAAAATTAAAAAACTAAAACTTTTAATTAGAACAAAATAAAGTTTTCAAAGACTTTAAAAAATGATTTTTTTTATCTTAATAGTGTTAACTCTTTCATAAAATTTAAGTAAATAAATGATCATAAGTGTTTCTTGATGTAGAACAAAAATTATTTAGCATATTTTTATCTATAAAAAAGCTGTACTAGGCTAAGGTGGGATGTTTAGTTCAGTTCTTTCAACCTATGATTTCAATACTAAAACGGATCAACTAAAAACAGTAATTGTAAAAGATTTAAATGAAAAAACAATGAGTAATTTTCATTATTTTATACAAAATGTTTCTTAAAATGTATTTAATTTTAAAATGAATCAGATGAACAACTTGATATTGGATTTTAAGGTTGGATTAAAATATCAACTTAACCATAAAGCGATTAATAGTATATAATATCTTCAAATGAAGCTAATCCGTCAGATGTCTTTCCTTTTAACTTTTAACTTAGTATATTATCTGGTTAGCTATAATTTGCTTGTGATATGGGATTGTAAACTCCTTAAAAAGCTTTTGCAAATATAAAATTATAACAATGGTTCTTTTTTATGTGCTCATTTGATATTAATAACAATTATCTAAGAATATATATTTACTAATAGCAAGTTAGCACTACAAGTGCAGTGAGACCTTTACCATTTTCAAGTGATATTCCATTTTAAGATTGGAAAATAAACTATGGTAATACTAGCTCAATCTAAAGTGAATGGGCAGGAAATTTAAGATATTTCACATTGATTTATAATATTAATTTTTCAGAATTCAGTAGTTCGTTTTTGAGTTTAGCTTTTGGGGAATACTAAATGAAGTATTTTATTCCCTTTAATAGTCGTTCAGGAAATACTATTTATGAAGTCAATTAAGGATTTTCATATAAACTGAAATAAGACAAAATCGACAGTCCTAACTTTGAAATTGATGGTATGGGAATAACCTACTCTGCAACTAACTAAACAGCTATAATAGATAACTTATAGTTATCTAATTCTATTTTCATTTCTTTTTGGATAAAAGTAATATTTTTTTAATTTAAAAAATATCAAAATCTTAAGAAAATTATCAAAAATTATGAAAAATATTTTAACCTAAGCAAAAATCTAAGATAAATATTATCAAACTATGTATAAAAAAATTTTTGATTTTTTAAATTTAATTTTGAAAATATTTACAAAATATATTTTATAAAAGCCAACGATAGTAGCTTCTAATTTGGGTTTGGCAAGTAATTATGAATATAGGGTGCTAACATTGAAGGACACTTCAAATACAGTTTATGCATACATATAAATATAATCTAATAATATTGTATTTAGATTTGAGGATTCACAAACTTAAACTTACTTGTTAGGTCCTGTTGCTGATAGTTAGTGGCACTTTCTCTATCTTTCTATTTTAGTTTCAAATAAAGAATTTTTATTAGTTAATTCTTACTTCTCTTCTTCATTTAACACAACCAGCTCAAATTCTTTTTACAACTTGCAATTATTTGAAATTGACTTTTAAAATTAACTGTTTAAGTTTGATTTAGCAGGAAAAGTAGTACCTTATTAAAATTACTATACTGTTAGCAATTCTTTTGTAGGAACTATTAAAGATTTTTAAGTAAGCTATGGAGGTTCAGCATATGACAGTACAACCAGAAACTCTCTTGCAAGTTGGAACTGTGATATCTTAGTTGGATTCAATAATAATAATATGAGGTGCCTGCTTTGTAAAAATCAACATTATCTTATTGATAAAGTAAATAGTCCACCAAATAATTGTTAAAGAAATGTCTGTCCCTTAGGATTTTATAAGCAACCTAGAAATAGATAATGTGAATCTTGTGATCCAAAATGTAGAACCTGTACAGGAGGAATATTTAATTAGTGCAATCAATGTATAAGTGGAATTTATAAATTAAAAACAAGCTGTTTCTAAACATGTCCTTAAGGATTCTATAATTCTTTAACAAGTTTTGATTGCTACTGTAATTTATATTTAAAATTTTTTAAATTTATATTCAATATATTTATTTGAAATAGAATGTGATTAATCCTGCCTAACTTGCAATGGAAAGTTTCCTAAAAATTGTTTGAGTTGCAGGCCAGGCTAATTCTTAAATGAAGGCTAATGCCTAAGTATTATTTTATTTTTATTCTCACAAAATAAATTATTCTAATTTTTTCAATACCAAAAATAAAAGGCTGTCATAAATTTTGTGCTGAATGCTACGGTCCAAAAAGTTCTTAATGCTCCTCATGTAACTTATCTTACTTTTTGCTGGATACCACATGTTTAGCTTCTTGTCCAGATAGTTATTTTGAAAACGCCTCAAACTAATAATGCACAAGTAACTTAAATAAATTAAATTTATTGAAATTCTTAGAAATCTTTTGATGATTTAAACAAAAAATTCATGAATTTTCCTTGTTTTTAGAATTTTTTTATTGAATAATTTATTTCGAAGAATGATTATTTAATAATTTTGTTTTTCATTTAGAATGTGATAGCTCTTGTCTCACTTGTGATACTTCAGCAACAAATTGCTCTTCATGTCCTCAGTCGAGCTATCTATTCTAATAAGATGCTTAATAGCTTTGTAGACCATGTGATTCTTTCTGTTTCTAATGCTTTGCTTCTGGAAATAACTCATGCATCAGTTGTAATAAGGGTTATTTTTAGGATGGCAATTCTTGTGTTGAAGTTTGTCCCACTACAAAATATAGAGATTCTTCTAATAACTTTTTGTCTTGCTAATGTAATTATTTTCAGTTTCAAATACTTATTTATTTATCTATTTAATTTTTTAGTTTGTGTGAGCCCATGTAAAGAATGTTATACTAAAGAAAAATGTACTTCATGTATTCCTGGTTACTATTTTGTACCTTCTGATTTTAAATGCTTACCATGTTCTACTATGTAATATTGTGGAGCATGTAATAGTGCAACTGAATGTACATAATGCAGTCAATACTATTTAGAAGAAAGCTCAAAAAAATGTGTAGAAAAATGTAGCTAAGGTTTTTATGCCGATTTAGTTTAGTCAAAATGTTTGAGTAAAAATACAAACTTTTTTTCATTTTGTTTTTTAGAAAATTAAAAAAATTAATTTTATTTCTGAAAAGTGTGTGATCCCTCCTGTACTTAATGCACAGGACCTAGAGTTTCAGATTGCTAAGCTTGTTCCCCAGGATATTATTTAGATATAGCTTAAAGCACTTGTAGATAATGTCCTGATAATTGTTTAAAATGTGGTATTGATCCTTCAATAACAAGTATCTAAGTTATTTAGTGTTTGAATTGTGCATCAGGAAATTATTTAAATAGCATAGATAAAGTTACTTATTCATAAATAATTTGCTTACCTAAATGTGGATATGGATATTTTTTAAATTAAAGCACCGTTGATATAAACCTTAAGCTTAACGTTTAGGATACGAATGGTAACATACTACTTCAAGATTTTATTAACTATAACTTTATAAGTAATTCATAATATACATACTGTAAAAAATGCAGTGATGTCTTATCAAATTGTTAAAATTGTGATAAAAATACTTCACAATGTGGAGGAGGTTCTTCAATCTCTTGTTTAAATTGTAATGTAACTTACTATTTAAGCAACTGCAAGTGTTAGGCATGTTCTACCAGTGGCTGTGAATAATGTATATTTATAAACAGTAGTGTCCAATGCACTTCTTGCCCTTCTTCAACTTATCTTCTTAATGGTAAATGTGTTACAAAGGCAGTATGTGAAAATGATAAGACACAATTTGCTGATAATAATTTCAATGTATGTTCTAAATGCAATCCAACATGTAAGACTTGTGATGGAGGACAAGTAAATAATTGCCTATCCTGTTATGATGGTTCATATTATGATTCTAATGGCAAAGTTTGTTTAGGTAATTTCCAAATTTTGTGTTCATTTTAATGAAGAAATATTTAGAGAAAAATAACTACTAATTTAATTAATTAACTTAATGAAAAAAATATTTTAATTTAATATTATAATAATTATTTCGTAAATTTATAAAAAGCTTGTCCTTTTTCATGCAGTTAGTGTACAAATGCTCAAAAATGTACAAAATGCAAGACAAACTACTATCTAGATAGTACTGATCCTTAAATTAGTTAATGCGTCCTTATATGCCCAAGCGGCTATTATGGAGATTAAAATGGTAACTGCAGTAAATGCTCTACACAGAATTGCTAATCATGCAACAATTAAAATAATTGTATGGTTTGTAACTCAAGTTATTATTTGTCTAATAATTCTTGCTCAAGTTTTTTTTTTATTTTTTTTATTTTGCCTCTTATGTTTGTTTTTTCTTTTAAAAAGAATGTGATTCATCATGTTTGCAGTGTTAAGGTGCTGCTAAAGGAGATACTAAAAACTGTACTCAATGCTATCCTGAAAAGAAATTGTACTTAACTAATTGCATTGATTAGTGTCCTCCATAAACTTATCTTAATGCTAACGGATAATGCTTAAGTTGTGATCCTTCTTGTTTAGTTTGCACTGATAAACAAAGTACTAATTGCTAATAATGTGCTGATGGTTTTTACTATGATGACCCATCCTCATGTATAGCATGTGACTCCAGCTGTAAGACATGCACTGGGCCAGGAAACTCTAACTGTATTACTTGTTCTAAAGGTAAAAAATTGATTTGCTGCAAATAAATGATTTACATAGTTTAAACTATAAATTAGGTTATTATAAATTGGGAGAAGCTACCTGCATTTAATCATGTATCGATGGATATTATCCAGACTCAGTTAATTATGTTTGCTTGTAATGCTTAGATTCTTGTGGAAAATGCACTTCTTTGTCCTCGTGCTAATAATGTAATTAAGGTTATTATTAAGTAAATAGCTCAAATAACAATGTGACTTGTGCTAAATGCTTTTCAGCATGCTCGTCTTGCCTCTCAGATTCAATTAGCAGCTGCTTATCATGCTCTATTGGATATTTTTTATATAATAAAAGTTGTATGAGCTCTTGTCCTTTAGGCTTAAGAGGAATAGATGGTTAGTGTGTAAAATGTTTAGATCCAAATTGTGCTGTTTGTGATTCATAATAATTAGGTAATTGTTCAGTTTGTATAAAAAATTATAGTTATGATCCTGTCATCAAAACATGTGTTTAAAAATGCTCAGATGGTTATTATCCTGCTTCAGTATTAGACTCAACCAAAATACCATATGACGCTTCAAAATCTATTTGTTAAAAATGTAATTCAGCATGCTCTACCTGTACAGGCTCATCAGTAACTGAATGTTAAGCTTGTGTATCTGGTTATTATTTTCACCCAGAAATTAAAACTTGTTCATTAGTATGCTTATAGGGGTATATAATTAATACTGCAGTCTAAAATGAATGCAAGATTTGTTAAAATTCATGTCTTTCTTGTATACAATCTTAATATTTATACTAGTAAGTATGCTACACTGATAGTTGTCCTTTTGGAACTGAGCCTATCTAAAACACCAATATATGCTAAGTAATTTAATTTATCTAAATTTTAAATTATAAATTTTTATGAAATAAATAATAAATTTTTTTACTAATAAATTAATATTTCATTTTTTTAAATTTTTGAACAATATTTTTTGAATTAAAAATTTTAATTCTAAAAAAGTATAATGAATTCTTAAGATTTATTCTTAAATAATTTTCAAAAAAAAATTTACATAAAAATAAAACAATTTCTACTTACTGTCAATCTTGAAAAGAGCAATATAAATTTAATTCAAAAAATAAATCTCAAACTTTAATTTTAAAACAATTTAATAAAATTTAACAAATTTTAACTTGAAATAAAAAAATAAGAAATACATACAATAAAGTATTTTAAATATAATTTTATTTTTCTTTTTAAATTATTTAGGCTAAACTAGTTCCAAGCCTCAAAATTTTAACAGACTAAAACAATCTATAATTTTAATCTGATGTGATTATTTAGGCTTAAGTTAGTTCTTAAATTAATATCATTCACTAATAATGGACACTAATCTCTCCTTAGGAAGAGGCAAGCAAAATATTTGAGAACGTTGAGACTTAGTTTGCAACTTTAATTATTCCTGTTGATCATTTTAATCTTTAGTAAGAATATGCATTTTAATTCCTTGTTGAAAACTCCAAAGGATCTGTTAAATAAATATTCTAATTTGAATCATCCTAGCTAATTTAAGTTGGAACTTCAGATATTACTTCAGATTCTTCTTATTTTTTATCAGGAAAAAGCTTATTGACTTTACATTTGCAAAAATGGAAATCAAGCCAAGGATTAGATTTAAAATTTGATGTATTTGTGTATGTGAAAAACTAAACATAATTTACTTAAAATAATTAACGTTATTTAGTTAATTCCCAAACCAAAGTAAAAGCTGCTGGATCTGGATTCTCTGCAAATAAATAGTAATTTTTTCCTCAAAAATAATATTTTTATTTTTAAAATTGTAAAATAGGATAACATTTAAAACTCTTCCAGTAGTTACCGACTCTAAGATGACTATTCAAATAAGAGCTTACACAACTTAAAAAAGTGTAACAATTGAGAAAGAATTATTAATTCAAGCAAACTCTGACTATTAAAATATGCTTATTGACTAATAAAAAACTGTTCTCAATTTAACATCTTCTTCTTATTTTGGAGCTGATGATAATTTCTACTTAAACTTTTTTGGTACCAATCTTCCATCAGAAACAGAAGATATTGTTCTATAGTTTGAAATTGCAAAATAATTGTTAAGAAACAATTCATATGTTTAAGATGCTTAATTCCATGAAAAAGGGTTATATTTCTAGATGCTTTAAGTTTATAATACTTCATAATTACCATGCTAAGATTCAATAGATTGTAATGGTAATGGTAAATGTTATGTTGTTAGCATTCCTTTTAACTGGACTCCTTTGAATTCTACAAATATCTAAGATACATCTTCTTAGTAATTAACTCAGACGTATGAGAAAAAGCACCACTTTTGTAATTGCAATCCTCTTTATAGTGGAATAAATTGCAATTGGTAAATAACATTTTTCTAAAATCTAACACAAAAAGTGAATGAAGCTTCTATATATATTTAGTAATTACCTTAAAACTTGTTAAATCCTGCTAGTATTTTAAACTTGTATGCAGTAATGAGTGAATTTAAAGATATCTTAGTAACTAATTTTTAGCCAATTATTTCTAATACTATGAATTTCTTAAAATCGGTAGTCGATTAGCCTATTTACTTTTAATTTGTTAATGAAATAATTATGAATTACATTGACATTCTAATTAACTATGGCCCAAATTTAGATTAATCAGTCATTCAACAATATGTTAATAATCTATTTTAAATCCATTAAGATTATACTCAATAAACTGCATAGTATTTATACGAGGCACAAGGGATGTTAACTTATTCTAGTACTATTTATTAACTAGTTCTTTCGGAAATAGATTAAAAGTATATTTTTCTATTAATTAAATACAAACAAATAATCCTTAATTTAATTTATTTAATAATTAGGCTTTTATTAAACCAGAGTACATCACAAAGACTTTTACAAGAAGATCATGATTAGTAAGAATAAATTGAATCGTTTTTTGATGGAAATCAAAACAAAGATTTCAATGCTTTATAACACAGATACTTAGAAAGTGATTTATTTGAGTTTGGGGATGGTACTGATATTCTCTTGCAATTATATTCAATACCATCTATTTCTGTCAATGCTAATAAAATTTAAGTTTTAATACCTATTTAAATTTTTAACAACCCTGGCAAAATTATTGTTAGAGTTTAAAACTTTTTGATTAACCCTTTCGATTATATGATTAACTGTACTTTAATTTAGTAATATCAAGTCTCCTAGATAGCACAGGTTGACATTTACAATTAAAACAAACTAGTTCCAACTGTTAAAATGAATGCTCCTATAACAGTAGTTTTAAAGAAACTAATTCGTGCTTCTCCACCAACCTCCCTCAACATTACAGTTTCTGCTTACTCGTAATTTTTAATACAATTTATTTTTATTCTAGCCTAAACAAATTATTATTACCTTTATGAAAAGATGTATGAACTACATGTAAATGTATAAAAACTGGAATTCCACAGATTGTTCAGTCCAAAGCGAAAATAGTACTCACATAGCATGTTCTTGCTATTCTCTATAAGGTCCAGTCGTTGTTATAGCATCGATTAATAATACTGCCAATCCTGTGACTCAAAACAGTATTTTACTTCTGAACGAATTTTTGAATCCTGGATTAGAAAGTATGAGAAATACCTTATTAATTAACTTGGGATTAAAGAACCCAAACAATAACACCCCAAATGTAATTTTTAAATTAAATTCAACTTGTTTATTTAATTCGTTTTTAATTAATTTTACTTTATTGAATATAAACAGGAAGGTAGTAAAACAGATACTGAAACGAAAGTGAGCATTTATTAATTCTAAAATTATTATGGCATTTACTCACTTTGTGTATACTGCTTTGGAATATCTTTGATAATTTTTTCTTTTGCTTCTTCAAAATCAAAAAATGATGATAAAAACTCAAACATAAAACAAATAAGATACCCTTACTTACATTTCCATCCCTTCTATTCATTCTTTTGTGGTCCAACAAATATATTTGTTTCAAATATTTCTAGATCATTTATTTTGCTTACAGTTGTATCTTCTGCTATGTTTTATCCTTCTATTTTAATAGTTATCCCAAATGCAAAAACCCATTTTAAATCAATTTATATTTCTCTAATGTGTTGTGCTGCTTCAATCGGAACATCTTACCTCTTGTTTGCAGTACCTACTTTCCTAAAACTTGGTTTGAATAACTTGAATATTAAAAAAATCAAGAAGAAAAAATGGGCTTTTGTTGGATTTAGTTATACCTATCTGATATAAGTGTTGGCTTTGCTTTACATTATTGGTAATTATTTATTTAAATAAAAAATTTTAATTTTATTTATTATTATTATAGTGACTTAGTACTTTGTTCTAGTGATAGTTGGAAGCTTTACTGATGAAGAGGATATTAAATTATGGATAAAATGTGCTGGTTTTACTTACTTACTTGAAAACGGATTTGATATTTTAATAGTAATCTATGTAATCATTTAAGGAATTTAGGATAAATTATCATAATTAATTGCTTTGAGAGGCTATGTTTTGATTCCAGAAGAGCTTTTAGTAAATGGAGAAGCTAGTGAATAAACTGATTTTAATGAAGATATTTTTGAAGACCAAAATAAAAACAGGTATTCTGATAAAAACATAAAAGCTTAAGAGCCCTAGATCTCCCCAAGTAGTTCAGACGGATCATCTAATTCAATAGATATTGATGATATGGATGAAGAAAATGGATAACAATTTAATTAAAATCACTTAAAGAGCCAGAATGTAGAGAGCTAACAAGAGTCAGAGGATAATGAGAGTGAGGAAGAAGAAGAAGAAGAATACTTAGATGAAGAACAAAGTAGCAGCAGCAAAAATTAAAAATAAACTGAACAAGTATAAGAAAGTAATAAATTATAAACAGCCTATTAATCGTAATAAGTTGATCCTTAAGCCTAAGAACATGAATTAGAGGATTTATAAATTTAGGCTTACAAAAATGATGACAGAAGTTGAAAAAGTTAAATAAAATAAATTGGTCGAAATAGTAAAAAAAATTATTTGATGTGTTTTTTGTGATTTTCTTTTTTGAAGCAAGATTATTTAAACAATTTAAATTAACTATACCTAGTATTAATTTCTTAAAATTATTATTTAAAAATCTCTTATTTTAAAAATGATTATTAAGCATTTCAAAATTAAAAATAGCTGTAGAAAATAACCAACTAAATAACCCTAAAGTTTCATTTTTTCTTATCTAATCAAATAATTTGTATCACTAACATGATAACTACATTTTATTATTTATACGCCATAATCTATATTATCAATTGTTAATTATGCTGTTATATTTCTTATTCAAAGAATAATCAAGTATTTAAATATGAAAATAGAAAAAATTTTATTTTTTAATAAATTTTGGAGTCTTTCTTTCTTCTCAAAAGATTTAAAAAGTTAGAAAAAAATAAAAAATTTTTATTTAGATCTCTGTAAATTAAATTTTTTTTCTTTTTATCAACTAAATCCAACAATCATCAAGTTTTTTTTAATAAAAATTCTAATTTCAATTTGAAAAGTAACTAATAAAATTTTTAAAGATTTATATTTTTATATTAAGATTTTAAGGAAGAGATATTTGTATCTTTTATTTTAATTAATTATTAAAAACAGACAAATAAATGCAAGCGATTAAAAAATTAAGCAACTATTATCTGAAATTTTACTAAATAAATGTTTTATTTTATTGAATCAAACTTCGTCATCTATTTATTTAAATGAAAAAAAATGATTAAAATACTTTTTGAAAAATAAAATTATTACAATTAAGAGTAGATCCCTAATTTTGGCTCTTTGCTTATTATGAAGCGACTTCAGCTTGTTATAAGGTAATTGCAGAAAGAGCATATTCTTCTAATCTCAATTCTTCTTATCCCATTGCAACATGAGCTAAACCGTTAATACCCCATTCTTCACCCCATGAGTTTTCAATGATCCAGTAATAATCCTTGGTAAGAGGATCAATGTCCCAACCAATAATTTTAACAGCTTATTAACCTTTTAATTTTGCTGCGTTTTCTAAAACACGATAAACACCAGACTTGTAAACTAAGAAATCAGAAAAAACAGTCATTAATGATACAACAGGCCCATTTAACATAATTTCACGCTTAATGCTTTCTTAACCAGCTGAAATACAGTAATCAAAAATCTTGAAGTGTTCACATCTGTCAATAATAGAGCAACCTTCATTTGAATCAGTACCATGATAAGGCAAGCATTCTTCCTTGACGAAACCAGTAACTTTTCCTTTTTGGAATGTTTTTGATACATAACCACCATCACACTTGTATGATTAATTTTCATAGCAAGAGATAGTAGCCTAAGCACTGAGACCAAAGTTAAAATCACCTTCAGTGGCCATACAAAGTCTATCAGCTACAGAAGAAACAGCAGCAATTGAATATGAAGCACTGCAGTTCTTTCCTTAATTAGAAATAGGACGAACACATTAGGGGTACTTAGTATGGAAATTGTAAGATAAATCAATTATATTCTAATCTTATTCAGAAGGACATCTAATTAAAGATTATTTGTGAGAAATTTAGTTCAATAATAATGTTTAAGTTTAAGCTAAAGTGGTATCCTAAATTTTTAATCAAATAATTATGAAAATAAATTTTTTAAAGTATAAATATAAAGTTGAATAAATTTCTTTAATAATAAAAGCCCTACCTTAAAGATGGTATTAGGACCTATTTTAAATGAGTAGTTTTATGCATTATGTTAAGCTATTTCTTCATCAACAATAACATTTTCAGATAATTTTTTACCAGTAGGTATCATTACTGAAATGATAGCTGCTAATAAAAGGGAACCAAATATTGCAATACTAATCTAAGTGGAATACTTGCTTAAAAATCCTACTGAGCTTCCTTTTTTCTTTTGACGATTTATCTAAGCTTGCTTAGCTGCTTCGCTTAATTAGCTTCCTTGCTTTTAATTTTTCATGTTTACTTTACAAATAATTTAGAAATAAATTTATTTTTATAGTAATTATTATTTATAAATTATTTTGAAATTGTATCTTTTGTAAAAATATTAATTCCAATCAAATTTAATAGATATTTTTTATAATCTAATAAATATTCCATTTAGAGTTTTACCAAACGTATCAATTTAATAATTAAAACGTGTCAAAATGTAAAGCTTGCTATTTTAAATTCATTTTGCTATTCAAAACTCAAATAAAAAAATAAAATTTTCAAAAAAAGACAATTATTTTATTATTTTTTTGTTCATTATCAAAATTTACAATTAAATATTAAATTAGCTGATATCTTGTAATTTTTGGATAGAAAATTTAATTAGTGTTGTTGTTAAAAAGCAAAAAGACTTTTAAAAATTTTGAGAAAATTAATTGGTTTTTATGAAATATTATTATTTTTTAATTCAAAATTTGAATATATTTTTATTTAGTTAAAAAATAATTTTGAAAACTTCTTCCTTTTATATTGTTGAGTCATATTTTATATTAAAGTAAGATATCCAATATAGAAATGAGGATGTTTCTATTTAGATAAATTTTGATGGATATTTATATTCTCAATTTAATTATATTTGAGAAAACCTAAAAGAAGTTTATTGTTTCTTTTTCATAAAATGTATTTAAATGAAAATCCTAAATTTTAGGTTAAATTTAAATAACAATTTAGAAAATGAAATGATAATAAAAGAAAAATATTTTGAAATCAATATTAGATATTTTAAATAATAATTTAGATTACCCTAAAAATAACTTATTAAATAGGATATTTTAGTTATTAATACAATTCTTGCTTGTTTATAAATATGAATTGATTATGATTTCCCAAAATAATTTTATATTCCTACTCCACAAAATTTGTTTATTTTTAATATTTTTTTGAATTTAAATAATTTTTTTATCTTCACCTTAAAAAATATTCAATTTAAAATGATTTATTTTGAAAATTGTTTGAAAGTTTTTTTATTTCTGCAATGAATTTGTGCAGCTGTTAAGATTGAATTGAGTTTGAATGCATGATTATAAAATTATGTATTATTTTTTTTTGTATTAAATAGGAAAGAAAGTAAAAAGATAATTAATTATTCGTTTTACTTTTTAATTATTAAAAATATTTTGAAAATTATATTGAAATTATTCTGAAATTATAAAAGAAATGGTAGATTATTTGAATTAAATAAACAAAAACAATTTAAAATGATAATTTTATTATTTTTAGGCTCAAGATATTAATGCTGATGATCAATTAAAGTAGCTTTCTGCTTTAGAAGGTGCAAATGGATATGTTATTTTCAATGAATCAGGTAATCATATTACTTAATTATTATTTTAGAATTAGAAAAAATAGCGAATGATATATGTAAAGGTATTCCTTTGAAGAGACATGAAAAAACAATTTCACATGAAAAAGCAGTCCATATAGCAGCATTGGTTTCTGATTTATGGAATGTATCTAAAAAAGTTATACAAAGAGATCTTAAAACACCTGAAGTAAACTTTACAATATTTTGATAATTAACAAAGAAAATATAAAAAAGACAAATAAAATAATTTTTGTCATGTTTAAATAATGCTAAGAATTAATTTTCTTAATATTGTAATTATTAGAATGACATAGAGGTTATTAGATTGAGAACTAAGCATTCATATGAATATATTATTACATAATGTAAATAATTGTCATATTCGATCATGTATTTATTCCTTATTATATAAAAAAAGCTGGAGATTTTACTATGCTTGCCATTTAGTTATGTGGAAAGGCTATAGAAGAAGCTAAAAGAGCTGCTGCAGCTGCTGCAGCCGCTGCTATTGTTTAAGAAGAAAATAAAGAAAAAGAAAAGAAATGAAAAGATCAATTAATAGTAATAAGCAATGAGAAAATTAAATAGTAATTTATTAAATATAATATTTTTTAAATATATTTTTTTTGTATTGAAAGTCATCTATTCTTGGATATTTCTACTAATATTGTTTATTTTAAGTTAATATTTGCAATAGGTTGTATAAATAAAATAAAAATCGATTATATGTTATGTATTAATTAAAATAATAATTTATTCTAGATTTTATAAATTATCTGTTTAAAGTATTTAAGAGTTAAGATTTGATTGATTAATTGAGCCAAAAATTATTATCTTTTAATCAAAAAATATATATTAAAATTCAAATTGTTATTTTTAAATTTTGCAAACATTAAAATTTAAAAAATGAGTAAAAATTAAGAATCTAAGTAAATTGAATTTGATATTATAATTTTAGATGAAGTAGGAGCTTTGGCTAATGATTTATTAGTACTTTTTTGTAAAAAGTTAATTAAATCTGATAAGCGCTGTTTTAAAAGAGCTATACCTATTGCTTAGCATGGTGCTTAGCTAATCCTTAATTTAAAGAAGAGAAAAGCCTATAATTTGAAGGATTAAAGTGAGAGAGAAGATTATTTCCAATGCGATGGGGCTATAATATGCATAGATTTACATAAAATATAATCTATTGAGGAATTAGAAAAGCAACATTAAATATTAAAAATATATAATGGCTAAGAAGTTTCAGTAATAGTAGCTGTGTACTCTAAAAATAGTTAAGATAAAAAATTTAATATTTAAGATATCTAAAATTATTGTAATAATCTTAAAGTTGAGTGTATTAACATAAATTCTGATACTAAATTAGATATTTCTTAGATATTCATACAATTATTTGCCTCGTCTTCAATTTTTACTCAAATTTAAAATGGAAACTTTAATAAAAAATAAAAACCTAAAAAGTATAAAAAATTCGACTTCAGAAATTTGATCAGAAAATTCATTATCAGCTTGATATTCTATTCAATAATATATTTTTTTTTCCCAAATGTATTTAATCATAAGAAAGAAAAATAGGAGTCAACAACCAGTTGAACAAATATCAAGTAAATGATGCATAACAATATTTATTCACTTTTTCAATAAAAATCAGTTTAAATAATTATTAGAATTTCTTATTAAAATAAAAATTTATTGACATTTAACATATCATAATCCTGCAATTCTTTAAACTGCTTTTAATTTATATTCTATCAAATTTATTGTCTTATTTGCTTCTATTTAATTATTTAATACTAAAAATTCTTTTTTTAAATTAAGAATATAATAATTCGGTTTTAGAAGAAGCTTAATAATATTTATAAAACATTTATTATTTATTAAATGTACTTATTGATATTTAGAGGGAATAATTTATAAATAAAATAACTTTTTTTCATGTAAAAGTGAAATTATAATGACTTAATTCAATTTAAACTTTTAAGAGACAACATTTAATTGATTTTTAAATTTACTTTTATTCATAAACTAAATTCATTATTATCTTTTTAAGTTCTTCAGCAGAATTTCTCAAGAAATATTTTAATTTGCATATTATTTTGTAAATGATGATTCATTTTCAAATTTTTTATAAAAGAATAAATAGATAAAATATATTTTTAGCAATTTTAAGTTGATTTTTTAGTAAAAGACACATCTTTAATATGATTTATCAATATTTTTACTACATAAATATTAAAATTATTTTTGTTTTAGATTAAATTTATAAATTTATAAAAATACCGTTAATGCCTTTTAAAATTTGTAATTATAAATTGCATAGAAAGGGTAAATAACAAAAAATTCAAAATGTAGAATTGAGAGATAAATGATAGGTATGCAAAAAATAATGATGATTATATATATTCGATGTAGTTTAATATGAAAAATATAATTATGAAAAAGATTCAATGAATATTTTATTTCAATTTATTTACTAACTTAACTATTTAGAATCTATTGTTATTAATAACTTCCATCCATATCAAATTAGAAGAAAAAATATTGCTTGATAAATATGCAAAATATAAATAAAATACAACAAAAGATAAATAATTATCATAACTTAAACTCAAATCAAAATCAAACTAAAGAAAAAAGGTTCAGTTTTTGAAAATTAAAATTGGTTGATAAATGAATTAGGTATAATTTGGAGATCGTAGTCCTGAAGAGCGCATCAAAAAAGGCAAGCAAATTGAGATATTATTTCTCGTTGTTGCTGTAAAATATTTTGTCTTAAATAAGCAAAAAAAACATTCTATTAAGTTATCTTGATCGTTGAATTGAGCTGACTGACTTTTTTCATTAATTTGATATTGCTGATTATATAAAAATTAACTAAAAATATTTTTTTTATTTCATAGTGGATTAGCGCTGTCTGCTGTTTGATTAGAACAGATTTTAATTTTGCATTTGCTCTTTTTGGTTACTATTTATGGATTTCCAGAAACGATAAAGCTAATTCTATGATGGTAAGTTAATATTTTACATATTTTTTGATTCAGCTTTTTATTAGCAATCACTGATTCTTTAATTGCTTTAACTGAAGGAATCTCTAATTTTCAAAATAAATATTAAGCTAAGTTAACTGGAGATTATGATACAATTTTAGACTTATTCTATTGCAAAATATTTCAATCATTACTAGTTTTCAGATTTATTAGTTAAAACAAAGAAAACAAAAAAATAATTTTAGATGAATGATTTTTATGAATTCAAAAATATTAATCTAATTAATCTTTCAAATTATCTAGTTAATTATTATGAATGGTGTTTTAATTTTGGTTGATATTATTTGGCTTATTGCTGTTGCTAACGTATGGACATCTACTTCTGGTAACAAAGCCTGGGATAGCTTACACGGTCTTCACGTTTTTGCCTTATTACTCTCTATTTTAAATGTTATTTTGAAGGTAATTAATATCTTTGTTAATTTCATATATCTCTAACTAACAATCTAAACTAAATTTTTTATATGCATAAACTAATGACTAATCTTTTTATTTAAAATAATTTCTAGGCTGTCATTACTATCCTCATTAACACATACAAGAATGGTCAAAGTAAGAAATAATAATCATTTTAAAATTTTTATTAGATTTTAAACATTTATTTGCTAAATAAATACAAATTAAATTACTGATTCCAAAATTTTGAACTATTTAAATAAATTTTAATTAGACGCCGAAAACACAAAGAACATGGCTGGTTGATAATAAAATTTTGAAATCTAAAGAAATCTAAATCTAGAATATTACAGGATTTTTAGTTTTTCTTAAAAAAATAAAATATTGTTATAAAATAGATAGATATTTGATATTAATTTACTCTGTTTGGTTTGTTCATATTATTTTATGTGTACTTTTCAAGAATATATCTACCAATTATTTTACTTATTTTCATATATTTTCTGAAATTCCAATAATTCAAATGTAATTCTTATTAGTAATTATTTTTTATTTAGCATAAAAAAGTTTTAAACAACTCTCTTTTTTGAAAGACTTAGTTTTAGAAAATTATTAAAAATCAGTTTTTGTGAATACTAAAACAGATTTATTTTAATTAATAAAATAATAATTATTACTATAAAATTAATTATAAACTAAATTACCACTCTTTTACTTGAATAGTTATTGATATTAATTAATACTTTATTACCAAAAAAAGTTCTTTTATCTAACCATTTTAGCTTGGTATTAATTTCAAAAAAAAAAATTAAAATTCGCCTACTTGTAAAAATGAAAATATATATACTAATTACTTGAATCATCAATAAATGAATATCCTTTTATTAGAAAAAAATAAAATAAAAAATTTTGTTTAAAAATGAAATTTGATTATTGACAGTTTTTAAAATTTAAAGAAAAGTTAACTTACTTAGTAAACACAAATAAATGAAAATATCATAAAAATAATTTTTACAAATGAACATTATTTACTTTATTTACTTAAAGTTTGCTAAATAATAAAAATTATAATGGTAAAACTTAGAAATTGTGATTTTAAACATTTTAAAATTATAGATTATTATATAGATATATTTATTATATATAGAGTTCTTTTGTTTGTGGAAAAATACATAAATATTATTGATTCATTTGATAAATCTACTAAATTTAGTTGGCTATTGAGATTTGTTGTGTGAAGAATTTTGTTTTTAAGCGATATTAATTTTATTTTTTGGAGAGTCTATTGTGGAAATTTGTTTTGGGCTTATTTCTTGATAGTAGTTGTTAGTAGATTATTACAGATTTGTTTTAAGTGTATAATAATAATTATCATTGTTATTTTATGCGCAGCTTTAAGGGTCATGCTGTGAAGAAACTGCAGAAGTTTCTTTTGATTAGATATTTTCTGTTTTATCTTACTTATTATTATTGAGTGTTTAAAATTAAAATGTGTTGGTTTAATTTAAACTGATTTTATTTGTTTAAGAATTTTCATTCTTTTGTTAATTTTTAAGCAATTCATTCAGCTCACTTTTTTAATTAAGTGCTAAATTATCTTATGTATATCTCATAGCTTAGCTATTCTATTTCTTTTTTTCAAGAGTTATTTCAAACAATTTTTCTGGTTTTTTTAAAATAGTTTGGCTATTATGCGTAGTCGATGTTTTATTTTAAATAATTCTATTTAGTTAGATTTTTTATTAAATGTTGTAAGAATTGGCAGAAAATGTGAGTCTATCTGAATTTGGATTTTAGGTTTAAGGTTTTTGATTTGAAGATGGTGTTGCACAATGATTTATCTCTATAATTCTTTAATTATTTGAATCTCTATTAACAACTGTACTAGTCAAGTTATCCTTTTTGTTAATTGCTTATTGCTTATCTATCAGGCTATTATTCATATTTAATTAAGCCTGGCTTGAAGTAGTAGTTGAAGTTTAATGATTTTAATTGCTTGATGATAAGTTTTCATACTTTTTAGGAGTAATTTAAATTGATGTATTCTTGTTGAAAAAACTCAAATTAGATACCTTGTTTGTATTTCCTTTGTTTGGGGTTAAAGATTTTTTCTAGTCCTTTCTTGTTTGATACATAGTGCTTTGATCTTAATAATTTCTTTAAATATTTTTGTTGTTTCTAAATTCTAGGTTTTAGGATAAAAAATGATCAGAATAGATTTTTTATTATGGTAACTCTTATTCATGTTGATTTAAGTGAATCTTATTACTATCTCTAGGTGTTAGCAATTTATGATTTTGGTTTTTTTCATAAAAAAATTAATTTTATACTTGATCTTAAAGCTATGGTGGCTATGAGTATAAGCTAACACTAGCATTTGCTTTATTAGTAACATTATATTCAAATTAAAATGAATATTAATTTATCTAGTCTATTTTATTCTTTGTCTGTTCTAAATTTTGTTATGATTTATTTAAATTGTTTTCTTTAAAAAATTTGTTTGATTCAAATCTATTTTCGTGTTTTTGCACATTGTTTTAAATATTTTCTGATTAAATAAAATTGTTTTAAGTTTAATTTTGACTATATTATTATAAGCAATTTTCATTTTTTTGATTTTCTTTTATGAGTAGTTCATTTTAAGTTTTTTAATAAAAATCTATTTGAATTGTAGGATAGCATGATGCTTTGTGTTTTATAGAATTTGAACTTAAATTATTTGAATTAGATTAATTTAAATTCATTCGTGGAATCCTTACTTATGCAGTTGACTAAGAGGGAAAATAGGCAATAGGAGGAATTTATGAATAAAAAGTTTAGTCAAATTTTTGATCATTTTCTTGGTTTTGATTTGTATTCTTTTTTTGTGAAGGCTTTTTAGAAACAATACCTAATGGAGTAATTTTTTTTCTTATTCTCTACTAGTTTAGCAGAAAGCTGTAAGAATCAAATATATTTTTCATAAGATTGACTGATGAAGAATATTTTTATGTTTAGTTTGATATTTGTTTAAAGAAATTCTCTAAAAATAGAAGTAAATTTTAATTAGGAATTAGAGAGATCAAGTCCAATATTTTCATAGCAACAAGTTAATTAGAATTTCTTTCTGAGTTATATCTAATAACAGATTGCAAATAAAGAGGAAGATAATCAAATAAGACTCTCTAACTGATACTTTTTTCATCATCTCTTGAAGCTATTACACTCCTACTTCTCTACGTATTTGATTCAATCGAAGATGCATGGCTAGTTACTTAATTCTTTTTAGATTACAATATTTTTTCTAAATCGCTTCCATTTTATTTCTACAATTAAATATGCCAAGAAAGCAACTAAATCAAATAAAGTTTCCAAGTTAAATTTATTCTTTCATCTATTAAAGAATTTATTGAATTTTTCAAAATATTTTACAAATTTTACTCAGTCTCAGATAATTACCATAGTTAGTTGCTAGTTGATTAATAATTTTAAATGTTAAATTAATTTATTTTAGTATAGGAAGAAGAATATTCTTCTGGAATGTTATCATCTGAATCTTCTATTATTTCAAAACTATCATCTTAGCTCTTAACAATTTTAGAACTAGCTAAAATTTGACTTTTTTTAACTTTTAATTTATTCTATTTTCCATACCACATATTTTTTACTTCTTCTTATTCTAACAACTCGCATGAAGTATTTTATCCATCTGTGATTGATTTTAAATTAGTAAATCTATCTGTATTTGATAAGTTTTCTGTTTTTTGATTTTATATTTCTAAAGTTATTTCTGTTGAATTTACTTTTATCATACTAAAAACTTGTGAACAGAAATATTCTAACTCATTTATCAAGAGCAAGTTTTATTATTGTATTGAATTTGTTTTACTTCTTTAAGTATTGTCTTAACTTTTTGGTCTAAAAGTATCATTACAAATATCAAATTGTGAAAGAAGATTTTCTCCTTAATATTATCTTCTCTACATTAGGGCTATGTTCTCTTTTAAACTTGGAACTTTAGGATGCTATTTTTCTTAAGATCTTCTAGAAGTATTCAGCTTTTGCTCATTCTCTAAATTACTGTTTCTTTATTGTAATTACTTAGAAGCTGCTAGTTTTTCTTCAATCAACTACTCATATTTTTCAATCGGAAAGCTTTTATTTTCAAGCAAAAAGGTGGATTTAAGGTGTTTGAATTACTTACTTCTTTTATCTATAAAAGAGCTCTCGTTTTCTTCCTCTATTTGCTGTTTTTCTTAAGATTTAAAATGTTTTTAGAATACTTCAATTTCCTTTTTTTTGAGTATTTTAGAAATAAGATTATTGCTTTAACCCAAATCTCTGGCAATCTAATTGCATCTAGAAACTAAAAGAGGATCAACTTTCTCAATAATTACTTAAATGATCTCAGTATATCCTAGTTTAGAAGCTAAATGAAGTAAACTAAGCTATTAATTACCTCCCTATATATTCCAATTAAACTTTTCACTATACTTGTCATAGCTTGCTATCCATTATATAGCTTCTATTTACATTCTTTTGACAGCCAAATGCAGTGGACTCCAATTATCAAAATTTTTAGAGTTGCAATCAGCTCCTTTTTATATCAATAATTCAATAATAGAAGTAGCTTTTCTTTTGTCTTTCCTGAAAATACTAAATATTAAATGCAAAGGGGTATTCCCTTCAAAATCTCTACTATTAGCATCACCTCCTCTGTTCAAAATTTGGCTTATTATCTCAATATCCATCTTCGTAACAGCGATATGTAAACATGTTCCAAGCTTACCTAATTTTTTGAAAAATGTTTAGAATTGTTTAAAAAAGTGATTTAACTAATTAATAAATATCATAAAATTTTTTAACTTGTAATTTCTCTTCTAAGAATAATAAGATTTTACTTATTTCAATTCAAAATGTAAAGTTTAGAATGGAAACACTTTAAAATTAAAAGATTTTCCAAGTTTTAAATCAAACTTTTTTTTTTTTGATAAAAATTTTGTATTATTTTTATTCTTTCTCATTTATTATTTTTAATATGCTATTATAAATAACATAATAAAATTATTAGTTTTCAAATTAAAAATTATTTTGAGATACTTTGTCTAACATTTAAAAATAGATAATAAATACCTCCACCTAAAAGAGGATCTGCACCAAAAAATAAAAGAATTTTGGCACTCAAGAATTTTTCTTCTAACAGAGCTAATGAAAGAGGAGTTTGAAAATCATCATCCATTTGATTAATGCTTTAAGGATGCAATTAACAAAAATTAGCTGCTTTTATTATGCTTAATTCTTAATTTATTGCACTCAAGTGGAAAATATTTCTGCCCCTAACATCACATTTACTTAAATAAGAAATAGGATCTTTAGAGAACAAAGTTAAAAACTGTTAAAAAGAAAGATCGCTTGTATTATTCTATGTTTATAAATTTTGATTGTTTACTATTTTGGTTACATATTAAGTTTAGATGTTTTAAACATTTTTTATCTTTGAGTTTTCGTTAATCAAGCCAGAACTTTCATAATTATTACTATATTCATCTACATCAATCATTATTTCAGTTCCTCTAGAGGAAGGCTGAAAGCTTAACAAGCCAGAATTCATTTAGAAATGCTGCTAAATTTTTGAAATGTCACCAGATTGTTAATTGCTTTCAACATTTTATGAGATTAAATTGTTTGGTTATACTTAATTCTACATTGATAGAGTCTGTAATTACTACTATTTTCTAAGTAGATACAATCTCTTACACTCATTTTTCAATGCTTATACTGTAAAATAGTCTGATTATATTTAGTTCATAGAAGGAAAAGTATATTTGAACCACTCTATTGAAAACTCTTATAGATTTTCTAAAAAAGAAAATTCAAGTGGCAAAGAAATAAAGTAGTTATTTTATATGTGTAATATGACTAGGTTCTTTAATTTACATATTTCTAAAGGAAAAGGGTCTAAAAAATTTTTAGAAATGTTTAACAAAATTAAGCTTTGAAGACCCTCAAAGGCACTAGGCAATGAGTATATTTTATTATCAGAAATTGAGAGTTATTTCAAGTTAATCAGTTTACTTATTTCTTACGGTATTTTGGTAATAGCGTTAGAGTCAAGTTTTATTTTTGTGAGTTGAGGCATTTAAAAAATATCTTATGGAAATGTAGTGAGCTGGCTATTTGACAAATCAATATCAAAAATATTCTAAGCATAACCAATCAACTTGTAATTTTCTGAAATTGGTATTTAAAGTATTTGCTGCTAGCTACTAGTTTATAATTTTATCTCTTTTGGAGAGACTTCCTTATCATTTTATTTGCAATTAGTTTGTTTATTATTAGATTATTATTGCTTTGATAGATATAAATCAATTTTATTTATTTTATTATGATCTTTAAAAAGATGGCAAGTAGAGTATGATGAAATCTTTTAATTATTATCTGTTTTTAAGAATGAAAAGCCATTTGTATCACTCAGATTTTACAAATCTTGCACTGTTTTATGCAATAAAATCGGAGAATTAAAATCTTTCATTATATTATCAAGTAAATTGTTATGAAGTTCTTGCTAAATAAAACCATTTCTATTAATTTAACTATGCTAATAGTTTGTATCTGGTTTTTCATGATTAATTTAATTAGATGCCTTTTATTTATTGCTTGGTGATTTGTTTTTTGTTCCTTATTTCATTTATTGATACCCTTCATTAAACTATTTTTTGTATTATAAGAATTAGGAGTTTAGAGGATTTTAAACTTATTCATCACAGCTTTCTAAGTTAATACTGCTCATAAATATTCTAAAAGAGCAAGAAATGTTTGAGCTACTTTATTTTTGTTTGATTAGTTTAAGTTACTAGCTTAGTTTGTTTTTGAAAAAATTTATTCTACTATTTATTTAACTTCTATATATTATTCAAATGTATTTAATTTAATCAAATTTTTATGTTCAAATACTAGATGAACTAATCAAATATTTAATTATTAAATTATATCAAAACTTAAAAAAAAACTATTATTGTAATTCTTTCTTCAAATATATTAACTGCATAGTTCAAAAAACTTTATCAATATTAACTCACTCAAAGTTTTACAATATCTAAAAAAAAATTAGTTATTGTTAATTAGTTAACTATTTCATCAAAAGGCTTAATTATTTAATTGGAGAAATAGCAAAAACATATGCATTAATTAAACTAAGAAAAAATTATACATTTCAAGATTACTAAATCAAAATCAATATCAAAAATTTATATTATTATATTCTACATGCAGCAACCTTTAATTTACAGAATATTTATTAATCAATAAATAAAACTATTGTTCATTAAAATTTAAGTTTTTCTTTTTGGAAAATTTAAATTAATCTTTTTTTATCAAAATAAACATACTTCAAAAATAAAGCTTTTTTTCAACATGTTTTGTAGGTATTTTTCATAAAATTTATTTTCAAAATTTAAGTTTTTTTTAAATTCATCACCTTTTTTATTCAAAGTATTAAAAATTAACTCACTTCTTATTTCAATTTTTTGATTAGAAAAGTATTGTAAAGCAAGTAGTAACTTTATACAAATCAATATAAAAATAAAACAAATTATCATCAAGCATAGGAATAAGAAAATTCTTTGTTAATTTTAATTAATTATCAAAATTATTTTTTAAATTTATTCAAATTTTCATTTAACTAATTGTAGTAATTTTAGTTAATGATTGATTATCAAAAATATATTTGAACACAAAAATATAAAAATTAGAATTTAATCCAAAATAAAAAAGTATTATTTGAAATTATTTGCTAAAATTGTCATTTTTAAAACTACAAAATAGAGAAAGATAAGGTAGATAAATGATATAATTTGATCAATGACCCATTCTTAATATAAATTCTTTTTTAAGTATGTCTTTACCTTCTTCATATTCTTGTTTTGCAAATTTGGCATATTTTTTTAAGAATTCAAAATGTAAATATTTCATTTTTAATGCTTTTTGCTTATCTACTTTTTCTACATCAGCATATCTATCAATCATTAAGTAAGAGGTTTTAAATACCTTTTAATCTAAATTTTCTAATACATCTTTTCCATAATACATAACATCAAGTAAAGCATGCTTTTCAATAATCTCTTCCGGGGTTATATCTCTAATTATGCTACCTTTAGGAGGGTTAACATAGAGCTCATCAGCTAGATGAGAAATATCTCTTTAAAGTAAATACTAATGAACACTTTCACTTTAAGATTACCCTAAAAATGCTGTCATTCTTTTATATTTTTATGTAGCTATTAAATACTCAACAAGTGTACTCATGTATTTATCAGATCCTGATAAGAATAGCTAAGAAAATGTTAAATATAAATTTAATTGAGCTTGAAAAATAAATAAATTTATATTTTACTTCAGGGAATATTTAATATGACATAGCAAATGGAGTTTGTGGGTTTACATCAGGGTTTTATCCTAAATAACGTGCAGTTCTTGTAAAAATATTTTACAATTACATTAATGTATGTGTATTAGCTATATTTTATCTAAATATTTGTTCAGGTTAATCAACCAAAACTACAGGTATATTATTTCTTTCTGCATAAAAGCAAGCTACTGCAATAGCTTCATCACTTAGTCTCTCTTAATGATAATAATCTTTATTTTTATTTTCTAAAATAGTTTTTTTGTAAACATTTTAATAATATTCCAAATCTCTTTCTTTTACAGAGGCCAATAATATATTGTTTTCTTTTAAATTTTTTTTAATTTATACTCTCAGATTAGCTCTTGGCATAACTTCAAAACCTTTATTAGTAGATAGAAAAATAATAATTTCAGTATTTTTCTAGAAAATAATTTATAAGATTTTTAATATTAAGTCAGATCATAATCTCAATAAATAATTTTGAATTAGATTATTATTTTAGAAATTTTGCAAAAATAATTATTAATACCTGTTCTTATAACTTGTTGAGCATATAAAGTTGAAGAGAAATATCCTGTTTCAGGGTTATTTGTACATATTTTAAAATTATCAAGAAGCTAATCTGGTCTAATCTAAAGTAGAATTAAATCTGGCTGTGTATTTGTTAACAATTTATAGATATTTTTAATGGGTAAATTATGGAAATTAGTTCCTACTAAAGTCATATGAGTATCCTTATAGTCAAACACATTAACTCTACCTATTAATTTTTTTAATTTTATAATTTTTTAGCATTTTGTTAACTTTTTGATTTTATTTAATAAACCTTTGCTTAAAATAATAAAAATAATTTACCATGCTTATAGGTATTAATGCTTTCAATGTACTATTAGTTAGTAAACTTGTAATTAATATCTTTCTCACCATTTGTAGTAAGTTAAATATCATTTTCATTGACAATATCTAATCCATATTTTTTCTTAAATTCTTATGCATCTGATTTTGTAGGCAATTAGCCTATCTTTTAACTCATTAAAAAATCTTCATGATTTTTTCCTAATTTTCTAATACTTTCATTAATTATTGAAGCTCCTATTAAATTAGCTTTTGGCTTAAATGAAAGACTTTTCACTGCTAACTTCAAAGTTAATTTCATTTTGATTTTTGAAATATTTGCTAAACTAAATATTGTTTTTTCTACTCTTATCCTACTTCTCGAATATAAAAATTAATGATCATACAAAATTAATTAAAATTTTTTTAATTAAGTTAAAAGCTAGAGATAATCAAATTAATTTGATATCTTAAAAATACTTAATCTTACATATTTTTAACTAACAATTATAAATAATATTTTATTCAAAACCAAAAAAAATAAAACATTTTTCTTTAAATTCAAAAATATTTTTATTTATTAAAATAAATATCAGGTTTTCTATCATTTTTAAAGCTTTTATTTTTAAAAAATGTTTAATAAATAAGAAGAGTAGACTCTTGAATGAGAGTTTTTGGGGGTTCATTAAAAGTAGATTATAGTTTGAATAATTTTTGTAAATTTTACCTCTTGTAAAAAGATTAAATTACCAGAAGAATACAACGTTAGTATTAACTTTTTAAACAAATTTCAAAAAATTGTATTTTTATTAAAAATAAAAAAATTTTTATTATCCATTATTAAAATATATCATTTTTATCAAATAAATAAATGTGCCAGAGAATGGTTTTTAAGATCATCTTAATCAAATATAAAACTAGTCTTAGAAATGAGAGGAATTTTTATTGGGATTAATTTTATTTAAGGAAAAGACATTTTTAAAGAGGTATTTTGTAAAAAGTTAATTAAAAATAGATGTTTAGTGATATCTCAGATATCAAAATCCACTGTAGCATTTAATTTTCTGAAATAGTTCCTTAAATAGATAAAACATCTAAAAAATAAAAACACAGGTTAAATATTTATAAATAAATATTTCTATAACTTGATTTTGAAAAATAAAAAATATTCTACAAATTTCAAAAATTTTTAATAAGTATTTTGAAAATTTTCCAATATATTTTAGTTTATTTAAACTGCTGTAGATTTCGACTATTTAAATATTATGATTTATAATTTTTTGTCTGAAATTCAGATAAAATATACTAGTTATTATATTAGAGTAGATAATTATTTACTGCTAAAAATTTTTTTAATTAAGGACTCTTTACTTTAATTTTTAAGAACATAAGATTAGCATAAGATTGAGAAAAATATAGAATAAACTTAATTTTTATAAGTAAAAATAGTTAAACATTTTAAGCTGATAAATAAATGCTAAGTGTTTAATAATATAAAATTATGTAAGAAAATATGTTTTTAATTATATTTTTATAGATATTTTAACATGTTTGCAGTAAAACTGGGGAAATTTATTCTGCCGTTCAAGTATGTGAAAAAATATATAAATATAAATTATTCATGACTTTAAGGCAAAGGCTTATTAGATGAAATTTATATAGGTTTTTAAAGGTAAGTTTAATTTGTTTTTAAATGCTGAATTAATCAAATACAATTTCTATATGCAATAACAACAAAAATTTTAGATATTAATAAGGAGAGAGTGGTCAGAGCATTTTGTAATTATATTTTCAGTAATTATGCGTTAAAACTAGTTTTTTTATTATTATGGATAATATATTGAATAACAATTTAAGGATACTTTATTTTTATTATTGATAATTGATAATTAACTCTTAATTCAAATAATTATTTAAATAAAAGTTAAAGCGAAATGGCTTGCCAGTACATGTTTTCTGGCTCTTAAGAGAGCTAGAGAAATTTTGTTGAAGATTTAGAATTTATGAAGCTAGCCTACAAAAAGAACTCTATTGATTATAATTTAGAAAAGAAAAGGCTTGAAGATTTATAGTCAAACATTATTAATCTACCTAGAGGTGGCTTAATAGTAAAAACAAAAATAGGAAATATTTAATATGGACTCCCTCCCGAAACAGTCAAAGACTCATTAAAATTAGGATTGACTGTTCCCACTTACTTTATCATTCCCACTAACAGGTTTGACAGAAAATCAGGCATAAATGTTGCAGAGTTTGAATTCCCTGCTTATTTCAATTTTTTTTGCAACAAAAAGCAAATATGCCTAATTTGTACTAAAAGTGCAAAAAAAGATATATAGAATATTTTCTAGGAAACCTTAATAGGTCCACTCTCTCACGAAGTAACTTTAAAATATTTTTTCTAAGTTTAAAGTTTTAAAGTTGTTTTGAAGATATTATATTTAGTTTAAACATTTCAGAGTTTAAAATAACAAATTATTTTTTAAAATCAGAATTTAAGTGAAGATTTTTACCATAAGGCTCCAGTCAGCTCTTATCCAGACTTCATCAATGAAAGAAAGATATTTTCATCAGTAAATAAAAAAGTTTTAAATTTATGAAAAGATTAGAATATGTGTAAACATCCAAAAAGGCAAAAATTAGTCTGGTTTTCACACAAAAAAATATAAGTTTCAAATAAAAATGATTTATTTAAATCTTTTGATAAAATAAATAGAATCCATTGAATCCATCTGAAGATATAAAAATAGAGACACTATTAAACTTCAAAGTATTTGACGATTTTGCAAAAAATGTTGTTATTTAAGAAAATGGAGTCACAATAGTAATAACTCTATAAAATTAAGGCTTTATTGAAATTAAGTAAGATAATGATACTATTGCTTATTTTTAAGATCAAGTAGAACTTACTGATTCAAACAAATCCAGTTCGTCTAATTTGACTTAAGAAAGGGGAAAACTATTTAAAAAGAGTAGTATGTGTTGTTCTCCCTGCTTTGAAACTGGATTAAAATTAGATGATTTTCAAGAAGCGCCTTCACCAATGCAGAACTTTTCAAGAAATCCCTCATTGCTAAGAAAGAACTCATCACTTTAAGCTGAATTTGTCCCACCTGATTTCGGTGTTACTATATTAGGTTCTTCTCATGGTAAAATATTTTATTTAATTAGTAAAGCATTTACTAAAGAAGCTTTTTAAAAAAGGATTCGATCCTAACGGCAGTACTAGTGGGTTTATCATTTGGATTTATGGTAGAGGCATTATGGTTGATCCTCCTCCATTTTCTAATGATTATCTAAAAAGTCTTGGAATTAACTATTAGCTTATTAATGGAATAATTATAAGTCACTGCCATGCAGATCATGATGCTGGCGCATTTCATAAAATAGTAGCAGATTAGAAAATAGAAGTAAAATTAGTTGATTAGAAATTGGAGAATACAAATATATATAAAATAGGTAATAACTACAAGAACAATTATGAATAGTTTCTTAAGAAAATACTCAGCAGTCTCATAAATTGAATAAGAATAGCTTAAAAGACTATTTGTTTTCAGACCCGTTATTATTGGAACAACATTAAAAATATATGGAGCTAATTTCAACTTCTTTTATTCATTCCACACTATTCCTTCTCTTGGATTTGAGGTTGAGATCAACAATAAAATACTTTATTTTTCTTCTGATACTTACTACAATCCAAAGCAGTATAAAAATTGTTTAAAATTTTTTTTTTAGTTAATTTGAATTTTAGAATTAAATAGTATTGTGCTGAAGGTAGGATATCTAAAGAGAGATGTTCTTAGTTAGCAGATATTGACTTTTCAAAATATGATTTAATACTACACGAAGCAGGTGTACCTCCTATTCATACTCCTTAATCTATTTTAGCTGATTTGCCAGATGAGATAAAAGAAAAATTATATCTGATTCACATAGCTCATAAAGATCTTCTTCCTAACTCTGGGTTAAAAATACCTGGAGTTGGAATATAGAATACAATTACTATTATAAATTAAGATCTTAACAAAGAAGTTAAGGTTTTAAAGAGATTAGACATATTAAGCAAGGTTGATCTTTTTGAAGATTTATCTATTAAGCATGCTAAACATTTAATGGATGCTGTTTAAGTTGAAGAATATTCAAAGGGGGATATCATATTTAAAGAAGGTGATATTGGACATAAATTTTTTATCATCTAACAAGGAGCAATAAGAATATATACAGATAATGAAAATATTCAGTAAAATTTACTTTTACAAATTCAACAAATTTAAAATATTTTTTTAAGAATTGACAAAATTTTTAAAGTTGGTGACTATTTTGGTGAAGGCTCTCTCTTAGATACATCTAACAAAAGAATAGCATAGTAAATTTGTTTATCAATTTTTTTTGTTTCTAATTTTTGCTTAATTAATCTAAAGAGCTGAAGCTATTACCGACTGTTAATTACTTACATTAGAAAGACATGACTTTCACTTTTTATTTGGAGGATCGTTGGGAGGTAAGGGTATAGTTATTTAGAAGCTCAAGCAACTCAACAAGGCCAGAAATTGTCAAGCTAGTGATATTGTCAATAAGTAAACCTAATTAGCAAAATAAACTGGTGTTAATTAAATTAATAAAATTATTAGGAATTCTATTTTTAGTGAGTTGGAATAAGGGCAAAAAACATAGTTAGAAATGATTATGAAAGAAGTTGTCTTTGAAGAAAATTAAATTTTGTGGAAATAAGGAGATCAAGCCTAATATGCAATTATTATAAAGGAAGGACTTGTTTTGTTTTTTAAATAAAATGATGATGTTCTTAGACTTAGTGACGAAGAAATATAAGAAATAAATAGGACAGGAAGCTTTTCTTGTATTTCTGAAAATGTTGACACAATCATAGAAAGCGAAGAACACCTTTCTGGTCCTTTAAAATTCATCTTATCAGCAGGTTCTTTTATTGGAGATACAAAAGCCATCCATTAGTAATCTGCAATGAGAAGCTATTGTATATGCAAAACAAATGTTAAAGCATTTTAAATTCTTAGCAGCGATTTCCAAAATTTCTTAGCACATAACCCTGGCTTAAAATTACTTTTTGAAGAAAAAGAATTTTTCGAGTGATAAAATTGACAAATTAAAATCTTTATTTATTTATCAGCAAATGGTAAATTAGTTAGCTTTCCTAATGCTAAAACCAAGAGCAGCTATTATTCTTTTTCGATTGCAAGCTCTTTTAGTTGATGAGCACAAAACTGTAATGAAATTTTCTATCATCTAGTCTTAATCTTAAAGCTCTCTTCTCTCTCTCATTTAAATCTTTTTCTCTTTACTTTTTTCCTCTATAGCTTTTATGATAAAATTAACTTATATAATAAAGCTTTATTGTAAGATAAATATAGTTTGTTTACTAATTTTGTATGTATAGAGTATATATTAAAATTACTTTAAATATTTATTATTTGTGGCCAATTATTAAGATTATTTTTTTAATTTATTTGTTGCTATTTCTTTAAAGATTTAATTGAACGTGTCCTCTTCAAAATTTAAAAAATTAACTTTCCTTTCCTATTTATAAAAATGATTCTAAAAATTGGCTTAAGAAAGTATAAAAATGAGATTTTAGAAATATTTTTTTATGAAATTAAATAAAATAAAAAATTTGAATTAAAATAGAATTTAATCATATCAAATGGATTAAGATATTAGCTTTAAGATTAACTAACAAATAGAAGGTAAAAACATTAAAGATGTTGAGGATATCTACTTAGAAAATATATAATCTGCATAATTTACCTCGGAATTCAGGGAAAAAATTTAATCTTTCCCAAATTTACTATGCTTTAGTCTCACTAATATTAGCTTTAATAAAATATAAGATCTTCCTATTCTTAAGAGACTCCTGAGACTTGAAATATGTTATTGTTCTTTTGATATAAGCAGTCTCAATTAAATTTATTTCTAATTTCCAAGACTTGTCAGTTTAAGGTTAGTTGGCTGCAATATCTCATCCTATTTCTAAATTGAATGCTTAACTAGCTTACCTGACTTGGCTTAACTAGACCTATTTAATAATCCTATATATAAGTTTAACTATGAATATCAAAGTTTCCATTAAAAAATATTCGAAATGTTCCCAAAGCTTATGTATTTAGATAACCTTAAGAAAGATTTCTCAAGAGCATGCACTATTCCAGTGAATTAAATTGACCCTAAATAGCTGATCTAAGAAGTAGACATTCCTAAATTTGCTGACAAGTTAAACAAATCAAATATAAACACCTAAAATAATAGCTTTACTTCAAATAAAATAACTCGCAAAAATAACCCCAGCAATCCTAATAAAAGAAGAGCTGAAAATTCTGATGACGAGAATGATTTTGATGGAGACTACTAAGATGATAGTGACGAGCCTTAAAATCAAAGACACGGTTATTAAACTAGAAAAATTTAAAAAGTGTATAAATGACATATAAAAATAATAATCAAACATTTAAAAAAATCCATTCAAATAAATACAATTCTAAAATAATTTAATTGTAAATAAATGTTGTTTATAAATTGTTTAAATTTTGTTTTTTTTATTATTTCTTTTTTGAGAAAATAAATTCATTTTTTTATCTTTAATTTAGAATTTTATTAATTTTCGCATTCTTTTACTCAACAAAACATGATCAATCAATAATTGATTGATGATACAAACAATTTATATTAACAATTTTCTTACTGAATTATATTGAATTATGTAGAGTAAAATTAATAAGAAAATTGTTTTAAATAAACAAATAAATATTAAAATATAAAAAATCTACAAATTTATATTTTTAAGAAAGAAGGTAAACAACTCTTGTTTTCTCTTTCTTCTTTCTTTCAAATTTTTAATTTAGAGTAATATTTGAAAAAAAGTTTTTAAAAATTGATTTTGATAATAAAGCGTTTGTAATAAGTAGGTAAAATTTTTATAATCTGATAGACATCGGAAATTAATCAGAAAACCACAAATATAGTTTATAAGAAATACTAGAAAGTTGCATGGCTTACTGGAATTCTAATTTTTTTCAATAAAAAAGAAGGAAAAATCTGGATTGTAAAAAACTTCTATCATGTTTCAAGACAAAGAATTGTAAATAAGTACTATATTTTTAAATATTAATTTAGAAAAATTTGTAGTTTTTATTTCCTGCCACATACATATAGAGATTAAATAAAGAAACAATAAATAAATATTTTTATCAACTCTAATTGTTTGTCTAATTCAATCACTGATTGATTAATCGAAGGATGAATGGATTAAATGGATGGTTTGTATTAATGTCCTATTAGAACTTTTATTCATCGATTTAAATTAAAATAGAAACATAGTCAAATCAAATTTTTATATTTGAGTAAATGCTTTGAGATAAGATTAATAAAAATAGACATCAGTAAATAATTGATTGAATCATCTCAATCAAGTTACATTTGATTTCCAATAATAAAATTTTCTTTGATTTTGTATTTTTGATATGGTAATATGAATTTCTAATCTCTAATTGAAAGATTCTATAGATTTTCTTATTTAAATTTTATTCTAATAGAACACCTTAAGCAATTACTTAATAAAGAATGACTTATGATATTGAGGGTTATGATTGATTGACTAATTTTATTTAGAGTGTATTGTAAATATGTTTAAATAATATTTTTGATATTACCCACTTTTATTAGCTCATCAATATATAAATATCTTTTAATGTTTAATAATTTCTAATATAATTTAACCCTTATTATTTCTTTATTTGTTCTATTGTTGTATAATATGATTCTCAATAGGAAATCTCTGTTTAAAATTCAAAATTTCCTTTGTTTAACAAATAAATAATTTATAATTAGATTTTTTTACATAAATATAAAAAAAATGCGTCATCATCGTCTTTTAAAAATAATTATTACAACTTTTTAATCTGTATTAACAAATATAGTTATAATAAGTCTTAAAATATACAAAATTTTCTATTTTTTAAATGTTTTTAAGCTTTCAAAATAATTCATTATTTGATAGAAATAAACCATTATTTTTTTAAAGAATTTACAAAACAATGCAACTTGAATATTTTTCTGTCTATTAAATTTTTTTATCATAAAAAAGCTACAGTTTCACTTTAAAGCAGAACTTTTTTATAAAGGTATTTGTTTCAAATATAATATTTTAATTTCTTTTTAATATTCTTTCTTATTCAAATAGATAATTAAAATTTATGTCAGGTCTTTGTTAAATCTATTTATAGGTTATTTAATTAAATTAAAAAGAATAGTCATAGAAAATACTGTAAAACGAATTCTTTAAAGTATGATCTTCTTCATTTTATTCATTAAGTCCATTGTTAGATTCTTAGTAAATATTAAGAATTTATAAAATATTCTCTTTACAAATAAATTTAGTTCTTTGTCAAATAAAAGATATTTGTTAACTTCTGAAAGTAGAAATTTTTTATTTGAAAAACTGTATCTTCAAATACTTGATTACTTTTTTCTATTTTATTATTTCCCTCGTTAAAAAGCTTAATATTCTCAAAGCCTTTTACTTTAAATTTTATTTTAGAATAAAATTAATTGAACCCTTATTTAATAAGCAAAAATGTATCACTTAAATAAATTATTTTATTTTTTGGAATGTTAAAACAAGCTTATTTATTTTCTAGTTCTTTATTGTAAATTATTTCAAAATGTTCCTTAGTATTTTAATTGATAATTTTTTAATGCTATTTCCTTAATAGCCATTAAAAAATAGATAGATTACTGAGAATGAGAATAACCTTATCAAATAAAATGTAAGATAAAATTAAATATACTTATAGTGGTTAAGTAAAAACAATAATAAATTAATTATTTTATTTTGTAGGTAATTAGTTGAGAGTTTGGTGTTTGAATTTCTAATACAGAGAACTACATAGAACTTTATTAAGCATTATGGAGCATCGTATTTGTTTGTATTGAAAAGAAATAAATAAAATAGTAAATGAATGAATGTATGAATGAATGAAAAAATAGACGAGTGCTTATGTTACTATTAATTGGTGTTTAATTTTATAAAAATATTAATTAATGATGTAAACTTTAGAGATAATGGTAATTATTAGTGATGAAAGACCAATTGATTATAAAAGATATGCATTTTTAGAGTATCATAAAGACCAGATAATAAAGTAAATCAATAATTTAAAAACCAAACAAATTCGATTTAAATACAGAAAAATCATAAAAATAATCAAAATATTTTTAATAAAAGCTAAATCAAAATCACTTTTTAGATAATATTTTTTAGAACAAAATCATATTCTAAGTAAGGGAATTATTTTAATTTAAAAAATTATATAGTGCTTAAGAATACTAAGCCTAGATTTCCGAAATACGAAATAAATTATTTCTCTGCGTTATTAATCCTAGTATTGACTAGTTGAAAAATCTTCAAGATATTCTACTATTCATCAATATTGCTAGATAGAAATTTGAAACAAAAGTGAACAGCTAGTGATAATAATAAATAAAAGGAGCAAATACAAAATTAAATGGAAGACAAAAAGCTAACTATTGATGACTTTGACTTGAAATATGTTTTAGGAAAAGGTTCCTTTGCAAAAGTTCTTCTCGTCAAAAAGAAAGATACAAGAAAATTATATGCAATGAAAATCTTAAAAAAAGATTACATTTAGCGCAGAAGATAGGACTAAAATGTCATGGTTGAGAGAAATTTGTTGGTTGAAATGGATCATCCTTTCATAATTAAAGTAAAACACACCTTTTAGAATGAAAAAAGGCTATATTTTTGTTTGGAATATTGCCCTGGTGGTGAACTCTTTAATTTACTCTATAAAAGAGAACACTTTAATGAAGATTAGTAAGCAATTATTTATTTATTCTTTCATTCGAAATTTTGAGTTTTACAATTCTTTATTTTCCTGAAAATACGAAATGGTTCAAGGATTGCTCAAATTAGCTATTTCTTAAACAATATAACCAAACACGATTCAAAATGAATCTGTTTCAATAAACTTTTTCTGACATTTCAGATTAACTCGACCAAAAACTTATTTTTTGTTTATTTGAGTTGAATCAAATTCAATTGAGTTATTTTACCTTTAATCTTTTTAAATAATTAATTGTGATAACTTTTAAATTTTTCAATTGAATGAATGAATGAGTGAGTGAGCTAGAATGAGAGAGCAAGCGAGTGAGTGAATAATTAATAAATTGATAGATCTATTTAATTAATTTTCTGG
Organism: Tetrahymena elliotti 4EA; assembly: GCA_000231825.2. Classification (NCBI taxonomy): domain Eukaryota; phylum Ciliophora; class Oligohymenophorea; order Hymenostomatida; family Tetrahymenidae; genus Tetrahymena; species Tetrahymena elliotti. The sequence continues at coordinate 353,437 of JH720340.1, forward strand.
TGATAAACTCTTCACCACATAAAAGGAAAAAACATAGAAGTTTTCTTTGAATCTCTTTTTACAGATTCTGTGAATAATAGAAATTCTTTTTGGTTAAAAAAGGTTTCGTTTTTGATCATAGATTATTTGTTTTTTATTTTTAAGTTACTATTTACTTTTTTTATTCCATTTATCAAAGCTATCGCTTACATTAATTACTGAATTAATATACTCTAGATGAATTGTAAACACTATTCCTTGTATTGGTTTTTAATCATAGCCATTGCAAATTAATAATTTTAAATAAAAATTTAATTCACCCTGCTGATTAAGTAAATCAAACATTCTAGACTAAACAATTTTTCCAAACCCATTCATGCATGCATATGAAAAGAATAACTCAATTTTCTAATCATTTAAAATTAGAATGAGAAATTAAAATATTTATTATTCATCAATTTTTGTATGCTAAATGCTAATTAAATTATTTTTATAGAACTAGATTTTATGTAAGTCAAATGATTTTAGCTATTGAATTTTTACATGAGAAAGATGTTGTTTATCGTGACTTAAAGCCTGAAAATGTTCTAATTGATAAATAAGGCTACATTCGAATTACGGATTTCGGTCTCTCTAAATAAAATGTGAAAGGAAACTAAGAAGCTAAATCAGTTGTAGGTACTCCTGAGTATTTAGCTCCTGAAATATTAGAAGGAAAAGGCTATGGAAAGGCTGTTGATTGGTGGACATTAGGATGTATTATATATGAGCTTTTAACAGGCCGCCCTCCTTTCTATAAAGATGAAGGCAGATAAGATTTATTTGACTAAATCAAATAAAATAAGGTGGAAATCGAAAAAAATTGGACTTCTGATTGCAAAGATCTAGTTGCAAATCTCCTATAAAAAGATCCAACAATGAGATTAGGCTTTAAAGGGGCTCATGAAATCAAAGATCACCCATGGTTTATGAGTTTAGATTGGGATGTGCTCAAACATAAAAAATATAAGCCTCCCTTTGTTCCTGATATTAAAAACGAAGATACTCCTGGCTATGTAGATAAGTATTTCTTAAATATGAACATTCAAAGTGTGGAATAAAATTCCCTAAAGCTAGATTACAAAGACTTCAAAGGGTTTACATATGACAGCTAAAGTTTCCAAGTCAGCGCCAATCCGAAAGAGTGAGAATCTAAAGAAGCTGATAAAAACAATCAAAATGCAAAAAAATTAATACTCACAAATTATAAACTACTATATATTAACAAATATTAAATCTGATTCATAAATCACTATTCATATATAAAAAAATAAAATGTTAAATGAATTCACTCTCTTAATACCTGAATGATTGTTGATTAGTTGACTGACTGACTGACAGACTGATTGATTGATTGATTGGTTAATACCAATTATTCTCTAAAATATCATAAATTCATATTAAATTTTGTAATTAAATTAATAAAAGCAGAATGTAAGACAACAAACTTATTTTTTGTTTCTAATTTTTATTTGTTATTAAACTTATTCATTTATATGAAATCTTTTTTCATACTTTTGTAAAATGTATTTTTGTTGACCATTTCTCACTTAATAATTAAATTTCTTTTATAAATAAATCATTATTAAAAATCCTGTTTTATGCTATAACCAAAAAAATAAAAATACAAACTAATTATCCATTTTGCAAAAAAGAATAATTAGTATGATCAAACATTTCCTTTAATTTGCGTAACAAGTTAAAAATAGTTACAATTGATTAAAATTTGTATCTCCTTTTTTCATTTATTTAAGTGAACAAATTTTTATTTAATTCTAACTTTTTATTCAGTATTAGGCTTAAAATTTTTTTATGGTGAATGCCATTATCAGCTAAAGTGATTTTCATATAATTTCTACTTAAATCTGGCTTTCATTTAGCAGGTTAGATAATTTTAACATTGTAACTTTATATCTGACAAATCAAGCTCATAAATCTTCAAATTGAAAAGAAAATTTTTTATTCAAAAAAAGAGGAAACTTTTATTTTTTTGAAAATCTAAACAAGAATTGTCAAAATACTCGAAAGATTAAATTGTGATAAGAGTATTTGAATAAATTTTATAAAAGATTTAATTTTATCATAAAAGATTTTCGTTAGAAAATTGTAGGAAATTTTCAGAAATTAATAAATTTATAGCTTTGAAAATCTATCAAATAGCTCATTTCTTTAATTTGTTTGAGGGAAATTTAAATTGATTTAAAAATCTAAAAAAGAATTTTTTTAAAGTAACAAGAAGATATTTTTGGAATATCTATTTGCATTGCAAATTTTGATAGAAAATATAAAAAAAGAACAAATAATAATTATAAAAATATATATTTTTCAAAGAGAAAAGGATGAGTGATCTTTGCTTGATAGTTTTTGATAGAATGTAAGAATAGGATATAAAAATAGATTGATTGATTTTGTTATATTATTTATATTTGAGTTAAGTAAAATTTTTGTTAAATAATTGAATATTTTTATTGAGAGTTCAGATGGAGGGGTTTTATTTTATTAGTAAATCACTATCTTTATACAAGTATTTTTATCTTTTTACATACCTTCCATTTATTTAGCTAGGATCATCAGGGGCTATTTCAATATTTGATTAAAAATTATCATCTTGATTATCAAAATCATCCTTTAATTTTATCTAAATTGAATTTGACAGGTCAGAATAATTTTCTTGTATTTTATTTTCTGATTTTTTTATGGAGTTTAGATTTACTAAAGAGTCTTTTGAATCTAACACCGTACTTTCTTTGTGTTAATAACATATTGAGAAGGGATTTATTGAAAGATATCCATAAACTATTGCATTTAAGCATCCATTTAATGCAACAAAGTGTAGATCAAAATTATTTAGCCATTTTATTTCTTTACCCCCGTTTAGGGATTCAATTACTCTCTCTGCTATCAGCCAAATCCATGATAAGATAAGGATAGAAGGATAAAGAACTAAATTTCTAACTTCTTTTGGAAATTGTTCTTATTCATTATTTCTATTTTAGTAATATCTTAGGCATATTTTCCCAACATAGTAGATATCTAAACAAAGTACTATAATAAATGTCATGTAGTATAATGATGATCTTAAAATTATACCTAGATAATCAGTTTATCCATTCTCTTCATCAAGCACAAGAAAGCACATAACTTATTCTATTGGCTAAATATATCCATATCTACCAACAAATAGAGGACTGTTTATAATATAATAATATTTTGAATTTAAAACGATTGTATAAAATTATCCTTTAAATTTTAACCACATATATTGAATAAATCTCAAAATAATTAAAATCTTTCATATAAATATGACTATTTTATTTGTTTTGCAATTATATAAAAGATTAATTTAAATTACATGAATGATATTATTAATGGAAGCAATACTGTGTATGGTGAGAAGTATATCATAGGATTCTTAGTTTAAATGGGATCTTTTCTTATTAAAAATGTATATAGTGTCCATGAAATAGCCAAAGCACTAAAAAATGATCCATTCGTGGTGAAAAGCTTTACAATTCCTTAAAATTTACAAGCAAAATCCGATATAACTGAATCAGGAGATGCAAAGTAATAGATCATAGGGACTGCGACGTTTAAGGCCCATATGAAATCAAATAAAAATATTGGCAAAACTAGCTTAAATGAATATGTTCTTGACTCTACTTTCAAGATAAAGTAAGATATAAGCATTCCTGTTGATACTAATGTTAATAGTAAACAGACAAAAAGCATGATTTCTTAAATCATAGAAGGTCCCTTATCAATATGTCAATCTAAAAGCAATACTAAGCTTATCTTAGTAATCAAATTATTGAGTAAGTATTTACACTTTGGTGCTGAATTTAAGCTTTGAAACCAATGATTTATTTAATAATACTTCTCAATTTTGTAATAAATATACTTTTTATCAAATATTAAAAGATAAAGAATCAAAAAAAAATATTTAAAGGATTTTGTTTTTTTTTTATGATAATACTCTAACACATTTATTTAAGAATTCTTATCAAAAATTAAACACAATACCAATTACTCAAGTCATTGTCTATTGTTAATTTCAGATTACACATTAAATGTAAAATATAAAAATTTTATTTTTACTTAGATAAATCCTATGAATAATTGAGTAACTTTTATCTTAAATCCTTTATATTAAATACAACCTCTTTATAAAAAAATATTTTAAAAATTCAAGTTAATTCATTAATTTCACTTATCTAAACATTTTTTAATTTAGATTTAATTAAAATTTTAAACAGAAAGTAGAATTAATTTATCAAACATATTTTAATTTATTTTATCTTAGAAATTTTCTTTACTCGTTTTCATTAAGATGCTTGTCATCTTCAAAACTGAAGAAAAAACTGAACTATTTTTTTCTTCGGCTCAAAAAAATTTAATTAAGACTGTCTTCATTTAATTTTTTTTTAAGAATTAATTTTATATTTACTTCTTGTTAAGTTTTTTTATTCAAGAATAATAAATGAGCTAACTAATTCTAAAGCATTATTTTTATTACTTATTTTCATGTTAATTTCGGCCTTCTTGAATTTTTAAAGCAAAGCTTAATTATTATTATCATAGTTTAAAGTTCTTTTTTAAAAAGATTAAATATTATTTTTATCACATTTAAAATTGAATAAAATATGAAAACTTTGTAAGTGATTATTAATTTAAAATTTGAAGAGTATGAATTGATGATTGAAAATAAGTTAATAAATGGTCTTTTTAAAGTGAAATAAATAATTCAAAAAGAATCAATTTTATGGACATTTGTCGAATATTAAAAATTTATTAAAATTTTGTCGGAAATATGAAAATTAAGAAAAGATGATCAAACGAAAGAATAAAATATTGCTAAATTAATATATTTCTCTGAAAATAGCTCTACTATTAAAGAAATTCAGTAAATTAGAGTAATTCATCTTGTATTATGTGGATGAAAAATATAATTTTTTTGATTTATTTTTGTGAAAAAACCAATAATTGAATTAAATAGTGTTTTTTGATTAGCAAAATTTAGGTTTTATTTGTTAAAGTAATTATTAAGATAATTTAAATAAAAAGCATAATAAGAGAAAAAGAAACAAAGCTTAATGCTTAATCCTTATCTACTTCATTACAAAGATTAGTATTTATGTGAAGAATATGAAAATTAAAGAAAGTAATAACAGCGTAAATTCAACTAGCTTATTGGATGGAGCATTATAGGATTTTAAGCAGTTTAATGGACTAAATTATCAGCATATGGATATACTTCTACTTTAGATATAGCTTTCATTATATTAACTTGCATTACTGTTATTCTTTGCTTATATGGCTTTTTTTCAAACTAAAAAAATAGCCTGAAAGCAAATAAATATTTTTTTTTTAGCACTTTATCTTTAAATAGCTAATTTGTTTGTTCCTCATACACAAATTATTTTTTATATTAAAAATAAATCTCCATGTTGCTTTAAGGATGGCTTTTTGGGTATTCTTTTATTATTTAAATGTTGGTGCTTCCCAATTGGTATTAGAAGCTTCTAATAATTACTTAAGCTACTGCAATATTAGGAGCTAAAATTTCTATAATTTAAGAATCTCATTAGGAAGACCCTTAGTTTGGAGAACTCATTATTGTTTCATTACTTATAATTGCTCTCTTTTACTTGTATGAAAAATATGAGAAATAAAACTTTTAAAATTTATATGAGTAAAAGAAAAGCTTGCAAGAATGGAAAAATCTTCTTAACTTCACCATCTCTTCAAGTATTTTTGTTATTGTACCTGAACAGCCCAACAAGCACAAATTGAGATTCTGGAATCAAACCTTTCATGAAAAATTTGGATAAATTGATAACAATGAGTTCTTTAATATAATTTAAAAAATAGCTATTAAAGAACATAAATTTTGTGGATAAAAAGATAAAAGAAATTAAAGCCAATCAAAAACTGATTTATAAAAAAATATTCAAAATGATGAACAAAATAATGAAGTAATTCATAATAGCAATTAGAAAAATTATAATCATCATATTCATCCTAATTCATCATCTTCATCATAATCGATTACATCCTAAGAAAAAGGATCTTTTGCAACAGGCGGCTCATCTAATCTTTTGAAGAAAATTGATTTAATTTACTAACAGCTAAAATAAAACAGAATGAATGAATAAGGAGATGACTAAAATGCAAACACAATAAAAAGTTTTTGCCCTTAAATTGAAGAAAAATATCATAACTGTCTCTTCAAATATAGTGTAGTACTAAATAAAGATTAAGAATAACAATAAAAAGAAAGTTATTATAATAAATATAAATTTGACAACAGTAATCATCACAATTCTTTTAAAAAATCTTAAGAAACAAGTGTAAAAGAAAATGTAACAAAAATAAATATCAGTTAATATTATGATATTAAGCTGATAGGGTGCTATTGGGATAATTAAGATGCTGTAATGGTCATTATGGATGATATAAGTGAAAAAATTATCAATGAAAGGCTGAAAGAAACTGATGAATACAAAGACCAAATGCTGGCCACTGTTACTCATGATCTAAAAACTCCTCTAAATGGAATAATAATTATGATTAAAACATTGATTGAATCTAGCTAATATTCTGAAGAAGAGATGAAGGTCATGAAAATGGTTTTATAAAATGCTAACCTCCTTTTGAGTATGATCTAAGATATTTTAGATTACTCACAAATTAAAAGAAATGTTCTAAATCTAGCTCCTGATAAGTTTAAGATTGAGGAAGTTCTGGAAGAAGTTTATGAATTATTTTCTATTTAAGCCTAAGAAAAAGGCTTGGAGCTACGAATAGTAAAAGATGGAGTGCTATTCAATAATTAAAATAGCTAACAATATTCAAACTAAATTTAATAATAAAATAATATATAACAATAAAACTTATAGGGGTCTAAGCTAATCCCTTACAGAAGAAATCAAAACAGGCAAAAAACCATTGGTCATAAGGTATAACGAATCAATAGTAATGAAGATTAGCAAGGATTTACTCATGATACTTCTATAAAATTCTTTAGACAAACAAAGAAGAAATTATCTGAATTTTATACTAGAGCCACTAACCTAAGTAATAATAATAATTCAGATACTCCTTCTACTCTGCTCAAGTTAAATAAAAAAACTAGTTTGAAAAAATATGAGATGGATAATAAGGTATTAATTATTTTTTTATATTAAATTTCAGCTGTATTTTCAAAATTGCTTTTATTTTCAATTACAGAACATACTCAAAATTTTAACATTTCAAAAAATAATCCAAAATAAATAAGCAAATAAACTAAAATATATTAACAAGCAAGTAGAAAAAACAAAAAATATGTAGAGAAGTAAAAAATTTAGTTTTTTAAACAAAGTATCCACTTAAACAAATTTTTCAGTTAAGTATAATATAAGGAGCACAAACAAATATAATTTTGAATTAAATATCACACAATTTCTCTTATATAAATTAAATATTTTAAAGACTTTTCAGTTTTTTTAAATTCATTTTCATAAAAGTAAGAAAAAATAAAATATTTTAAGTATTGTACAAATGAAAAGAAACTAAATTACTTTTTTTAACATACATGATTAATTAAAAAATAGTCATTTGGTAGTGGAAGTCCAAATTCAAAGAAAAATAACTTTTTAGGTAAGTTAAATCATTTTTATTTATAACAAAATCTTATTTTAAAAATTAATTTTAACTAGAAAATGATCTGAAAGATAGCATAATCGATGATAGTAAATAAATGGGAGGTTATCCTTAGTATAACAATGTTATGAATAACAAAGAAGTGGAGAGTGAAGTGACGATTGAACATAAATCTGAATTAATTGAATAACTTAACTCAAATGATGAAAACACTAAACATGAGGAATAATCATATGCTACTTATTTTGATTACAAGAAATATAATGCTGCTATGATTTAGAATTAAAGCAGCAATTTGTTAAAATTTAGTATAGATTTAATGGGTAGTGGTAAAAATAATACAGAGATTTACAGTGATAAGCGTAGGATTAAACAAATACTTATTAATTTAGTAGGAAACGCTTTGAAATTTACAGAAAGAGGTTCTATTAGTATTGAATACAATATAATTAGTGATAAAAATTTAGTTGAAATTGTTGTTAGGGACACTGGTGTTGGAATTTCTGAAAGTCTTTAGCCTAAATTATTTAAAGTTTATAGTACATTTGACCATAATAACGGTTCGAATAGACATGGAGTAGGTTTGGGATTAGCTATATGCAAAAAACTTGCTTAATAATTAGGACCTGAAAAAAATATAAGATTAACATCAACTAAGGGAGATGGAAGCTCTTTTTCGTTCCTGATATATTAAGATATAGGGATAGCCATAAAAAAATATAGACAAAAATTAAATAGCTATTCAGATGTTGAAGATAGTTAACAAATAAATGATGAAATCAACAACAAAAATTTAATTTCAAATTCTAATTAAAATGAAATCAAAAAAGACCATGAAAAAGAATCATAAAAAAATTTATTTGATGTGGATGCTGATGCAAATGCTCATTTAAAGACAAAATGTGAATTTTCTCCAAATATGACTGCAATAACAAACGATTAGATTTTCGAATTAAATTCAAATCAAACAAATAGATAAAAAAAGATTCTCAGTTTAGGTAATCAAAAAGTGACATTTGATGAATTTACCCTTAATAGTAACTCTTAAAGATAATTTATTAATGAAAGAAACCATAACCATACATCTAAAAGTGATTACAGTAAATTTTATGAAAAAAGTAATGATTATATTTAAGAATCAAATTTATCTCCTCTAATGCATCCAAGATAACAATCTGACTATGGGCAAGAGGGGCTTTAGGAAAATGTTCTATCAAATTATTAATTGAACTACAATAAAAAATAAATTGATGAGAACTAATTCATAAATTCTGATGTAAAATCAGAGAAGAGTGGTGTTTTTGATTCAATAGATATTGATGAGTAAAATTTAGAGAGAAAATAAACAGTTAATTAATTTTCGCATTAGCTTGGAACATTTGCTAGTGATCAAACCAATACAAACTTGTAGCATTTCAAACACAAGCTAACTCAGCAATAGCAGTCTTTATATCTGCCAGGAAGAGATGGGAGAAATATTCCAAACCTACAAAATACCTCTAGCTAATTATAGAATTCTCTCTAAAGCTTAAAAGGTCTTAATATTAAGCAATTCGATCAAATTTTAAACTTAAAAGTAAATTTTAATTTTTCCTCAATAAAGTTTTATTTTTCTTTAAAATTTTAAACAAAATTATGTTTTAAAACATTATAAATTAGCAAAATGACCAAAATTAAGATTTTCTGCCTTCTCCTAAATCCTCATCTATATTTTATCACAACTCTAATTTTAAAGCATTTAGTATGCTAAATGACTAATAGTAAAGTCAATTAGCAAAAACCTCTGAAAGTGGAATAAGAAATAATTCATAGTCTATCACAAAAATTTCTGCTTAGCTTGCTAATAAGTCTCTCTCTAAGCACGGTTTAAAGATTTCAAATTCTTAATCTAATTCTTTTCAGTAGCATTAATCATACATATATGAGTTTAAAAGGCCTGTCAATATCTTAATTGTTGATGACACTACTTTCAACTTAATAGCTTTGAAAGCGATGCTTAAAAAAGTAAGAAATATAAATCTCATCGTTGATGCTTATAATGGTAAAGAAGCTTTAGAAAAATTTAAATAAAATAAATTTGATTTAGTCTTGATGGATATAAACATGCCTATCATGGATGGATAAGAATCAATGAAACACATGCGCTCATATGAAAAAGAGTAATATTACAAAAGCTAAAAAAGGTTAAATAGTAAACATGCTAGCTTTTACTCTCCTGTCAGTAAACCAGAAGAGTCTCCTCCTTTTATTAAATATCAAAATTCTATCATATAAGGAGAGGTTGGTGAAAACTAAAATTAAGATTTGATTTTATTAGATTAATGTGATAAAAAATAAAGTTAAAATGGAATATCTGGTATTATTAATGATAAAAATATAAATGAAGAAAATTAAAACAGTGATAATAATATTCAAGATTATAAACATTAAAATTCTAATACAATCACACCACTTTGCTTAGACTCTTCTCAAAACAAAAACAGTTACTTACACCCAAAGCAATCCCTAAGACAATCCAGAAGAATAAAAACAACTACAGTGGATGAAAGCCCTAGAGGTATTTTTGAAAATAACTCTCCTGGGTTAAATAAGCAGTCATTATTAAAATAGTAATAAAACTCTAATGCTAATTAAAATCAAATTCTTTCAAGAAATAATTCCACTAATAGTAAAGTTTATTGGAATGCTATTATTTTTGCAGTTACTGCTTACGATTAGCAATAAGACATATAAAAATATTTGCAAGCCGGAGCTAATGCTCATATCTCTAAGCCTATCAAATTAGAAAATTTATTTTAAGTAATAAATAAATTTTTTTGAATGTAAATAGTTTTTTAAAAATACTTCAAAAATAAAGTTTAATTCAAACTCATTAACTAAATAAAAATAAATACATCAATTTTCAAATGCATCATCCATTTCATAAGTTAATAAAACTTATTACCTATAAATTTATAATATTTAGTATAAAAATAAAATAGCTTTTTCATGCAATAATTTATATTTCTCTTTCAATATATAATCAAATTAATCTTACATTATTTAAGCTTAATGATTAGTTATTTAGATGGTTACCAAATTAACAAAATTCTTGAGATTTTTATTTAATATTTCTCATAATAATAATTACTATAAATATTTTTAAAAAGTGTAATTTGTTATAATAAAATTAATTTAAAAGAGAAAGTGCATCCCATAGCTAGTATTTTTTTATCATCCTACTCTTAAAAATTCATAAAATGTTTTTTAAAAAATAAGATAATTTATTTGAAACTATTTTACTCTTAGAAAACAACTGCCTAAATTCAACGACTAACCAAAGCAATTATTGATAAATAAAAAATTCAATATGCTCTATAAAATCTTTTAAATTATTATAATTTATTAAATATTTCCCCTCAAACTTCTTTATAGTAGTGGGTCGTAAAAATGATATTTACCTTTCTAAATACCTTATTGTATTTGTAAAATTATAAAAAAAAGAAATCTCAATATTTAATTTGGTTTAAAATCAACAATTTATCGTTTCTATGCTGTTCAAATTAGAACATTTTGCTACATTTTTACATAATACATACATTAACATTAAAAAATAAAATATCAAATACCTCTTTAATCTCAATTTATTTGAAACAATAAAATTTTAAAGTTTTTTTTTCATACCCTTTTATTGTTATTGATTGGATTAGAAAATTAATAAGAGTAAACTAATAAAATTGATTTTTATATTTGAAAATATCTTTTGTTTATTATTTTGAGAAATAAAGAATTTAATTAATTAAGAAATAATGATTTTTGATGTAATCATGTTTGAATGTAATTCTTAATAGATGTAAATAATATCTAAAAAATAGGAAAAAGTATAATCAATTACCCTTATCTAAAAATTTTTAATTATTTTACTGGTTAAATCTAATATATATTTTTTAAATTTAATTAAAATTGTACATCTAAATAAAATTCATTTATTTACAAATTTAAGAATGTCACAACTTGTGAAAAATTAGGAATTTATTAAAAATGTCAATAGTTTAAGATGCTAAAAGATATATTTTTTTTTGTATTTAATAACGAAGTATGTATTTTTGTTTGGTAATTTAGCTGAATTTCACAAAAATACAAAAATTTGTTATGTGGTATCTTGATATTATTAAAATAAAGAGAAGAAGTAATTAAAGAATAATTCTGATGATAAATAAACAGTAAATTAATAAAAAAAGGAAATGTCAAAATATGCAAAAGAATAATGGAAATAAGGTGTGTTGAGATATTATTAAGTGAAAAAATTATATAGAACTTGTTTATGATTTTTTTTTTGAAAAAATGAATGAAATTAATTTAATGAAAAGCTATTAATAAATTTACCATATAAATTATCAGATAAAAAAAAGGTTAATTAACTTGCAACATTATATTTTAATTGCTATTAGCATAGAGAAAGAGAAAGACAGAGAGCAAGCAAAAATTAAAGAACCTAAGTTTTGTTTATTTAAGTAAAAAATAATAGAACTCTATACTTTTGCATATTTGCATTTATAATAAATAATAAATCAATCGCTCAAGATAAAAAGACTATCTTACAATTAAAAAAATAGAAATTTTGCAATTTTAGGGAAGAGGGAGACATAAGCAATATAATTAATAGGGTATATTTAACGCTATTCATAGTTTCCCGATAACCTGATATAGCTTTTTTGATTATCAGACTGTAGGAATATAAAGTTATATCAATTTACTACATTTTAAACACTCTCTGAAAAGAGAACCAACTAGGATTAATCAGCCAATAGTAGCATTAGCTTTTATCAAGCAAAATTATAGGTAGAAAATAAAAGTTAAAAAATAGAAGGAAATATTTGGAAAGCAATAGAAGAACATTATCATAATAACAAAGGCACATTTATTTTTCTTTGTAGGAGCCAGAATTTTTAATGATATTTCATAAGTTTAGTTTAAATTTTAAGAACAAGCGGTATGAATAAGAATATCAATCCTAAAATGAAAAATATTAATAAAATATAAACAAGCTTAACTGTGTAGTTTTTATGATATTCTCAGTCTCTATAAATCTTGAAGTTTATATATACACGAAGGAATTAATTACAATTATTACAGCTGTATTTCCTCTTTTATTTGCCCTAGCAGCTCTCTATAAAAATACCATAAAATTAAATCAAGTTAAGGTTTTTATGTTTTTGGCTGTTTTAAGCCATGTCATACTATCAGCTTTGATAAATTATCAAAAATTTAGAAATAAAATACAATCTGAATAGAACTTTGTATTTGGAAGTTTAACTGGAATTATTATTGGCATTGTATCCAGTGGCATGTAGCAATGGTATCTAAAGGAGTTTATAATTTCTATTTATCTAATCATCACTTTCTTTTCAGCAATATCTGAATTCAGCTTTGAGTAAATAGCACTATTTATACCTATTTTAGCTTTAGAAATTATTTTTAGCAATATCATTTCCTATTACAGAGAAATGCAGTCTAAGAAGTAATTCTATGATTAACTGGTTACCAAAGATACAATTTATGACTTAAAAAATCTTCTTCAAAATAATATCCCACAAAGTATTTTTGTTGTTTCTCAGAAGCCAAAAAAGTAACATAACCCTTCTACATTCAGTTAATTAAATAAGTAAGGTAATAATGACGTTGTTAATAGTAGTTGTAATAACCATAACAACAACAATAATAATTTAAATGATAATAATTTGGATCTAGAAAATAATGACCATTCTAGAATTAGCATAGATTGTGAAGATGAGTTGGTAATCAACTTTTAAAATAAATACTTTACAGAATATCAAAAAAAGTTTAATTTTTCTTATGATGTTACTTCGTTTTTAAAGATGATTAAGACATAATCGCAATCATAAAATTAGAGTGTTTAGCCACAAGTATTAAAGGGTTTGGAAAACTCAAATTTACCTAAGAGTTTAAATACTCCTTATTTTGGTAATAGCTCCTAATAGAGCATATTAGAAATTATTGTTTAACAAATTAGAGATACTGCAAATGATAAGATAAATTAGAACGATCCTTTGATAAGATAGAGAAGATAAACAATAGCTTAAGACAAAGGATTTTAATTAGATAATATTAAGGAGTATTTTAATTGCCAATACAAATAAGATCCAAATGCTTTCATACAAAATAAACCAGCAGAGTTAAATAGGGAAAAAAAGTATTCAAAAAAGAAAAAGAAAAATGGTGTGATGTCTGAATTTCGCTAATTTGGCAGAGCACTCTCTTAAATTTCTCTAAAAAATGCATCTGCAAATAATACTCCTAGAGCAACTTAAGGAAATGGATAGAATGAATAATTATTAAACCCAAATAACTTAAATATAAGTAATATATACAATGCCACAAAGAAGAGATAAAATTCTAAATCTCCAAATCCTTCAGAAAATGTTGCTGCTGTAGCAGCTGCAGCAGCAGTAAATAACTAAAAGAATGAGAAAATAAGAAGGAAATGTAAAACTGTTGCTTTGAATAATGAAAATTAAAAAAACAGTAAGTAACGTTAAGTGCAATAGTTACAAATTAAAACAAAAATAATTAACTTAAACTCTCAATTATCAAAATTATAAACCTAAAATATTTCTGGTGGTTAAGGATCCACAAGCACTGGCAAATAAAATAATTCAGGATAGCAAGAAAAAAATTAATTATAAGTTTAGATTCCTCTTTAAAATATTTCTATATATCCTAATCAGACTTCTGAAATACAATCTTTGAGTTTTTAAGAATATCTGAGTAATCTACCTTCAATGTAAGTAAAATAAACTAATAAATTTACTAATCTTCACTCAACAAAGTAAGATGTGGAAAGTATTTATTACAAATAGAGCAGATAAAGTATAACAAGTTAAAATTTATAGGGTAATTTAAGACACTCAGCCATACATAAATCTATATAAGTTAATAATGATGGATAACGAACATCTACATAGTAGCCTTTACATAATAATGGGATATAATAGATGACTAGCATAAACAACATTTCTAATAAATATACAAACAAAAGTGAAAATAACTTAAAAAGTAAATAATATCCTATACTATATTTTGATATATAGCTTGTTAAATGTTAGTGGGAGGAAAATGATGCAGTTATGGTAATTATGAATGATATTAGTGAAAAAGTTATGAATATGAGGCTCAAAGAGGGTGATAAATACAAAGATGAAATGCTTGCTACAGTGACACATAACCTCAAAACTCCTCTCAACTCGATGATCTTATTGATTAATAAATTACTAAAGAAGGAGAAAAGGAATAAAGAGTTGAAGATTATTAGTCAAAGTTCAAATATGCTACTGTCTATGATCATGGATATATTAGATTACTAGTGCATTAAAAGGAAAACTTTCAAATTATAAATAGAAGCTTTTGACATTTTAGATGTTATTAATGAAATTAAGTAATTATATTAAATTACAGCTGACATAAAAGGTTTAGAAATAAATATTGTAAATAACATTAAGAATCCTGATATGTAGTTAGTCCTGTAGGATATGGATAGAATAAAATAAATTCTTATTAACCTTGTTGGTAATGCAATAAAATTCACTAAAAAAGGAAACATAACTATAATAATTGGCTATGACACATCCAATTCAAGCGAATAAATTAAAAATGATTAAAATTCATAAAACTAAATAAAAGATAATCAAACTGCTCCTCAATTACAAGCTAACAACAATTCAAATAAGAGTGATGAAAAAGAAGCTGAAAAATCAGTTAAACTAAACAACTACCAAAAGATATTTCAAAATAATGGTGTCATATCCATTTAAGTCAAGGATACTGGATCAGGAATCGATCACTCTTTATAATAAAATTTATTTAAAATATTTGCCACTCATGACCACAATGATGGATCTACCAAGCATGGTGTTGGATTAGGCCTGACAGTATGTAGAAAATTAGTTAAGCTCATCGGTCCTAGAAGTAGCCTCGTTTTAGAATCATCACCTGGACATGGGTCTAGCTTTACTTTTTTTATTTACCAAAATCTATTGACTTCTCCAAAGCAATACACCAGTGAATTAAAGAATTAAATTAGTCCAATAATCATAAGTTCTTCTTAAGAAAATATTTCAGTAAATAATATTCAGCACCAGATTTCATAAAATTAAAACAATAGTTAACCAAGCGAAAAAGAAATCCATCATCAAGTTCCTCTTTTTTTAAAATAATAAACTGATATTAAATATCAACTAAGCTAATCCCCTGAAGAAAATTAAGAAACTAAAAATATAATTGCATCTTCTCCAAAAGGCAGTGAAAAAACACCTAAAAGAATGAATTAAGTTGACTCTCCTATCTTTAAAACTGATAATGTTGATACAGGTATAACTCCTAGGAATTAACAATCTATATAATATCGTTATTCATAAGATACTTCTCTTAACCATTTTATTAATGCTGATAAGCAGCTATAATCTAAATTTAGTAAAATTGATTAAAAGCAAAGGAAAAAAAGCAATAAATTATTTTAAGGTAGTTAAATTTCTTTAATTCTTGATTTAAATAGTCCTCTGTAGGAATAAAAATAGTTTGAAAAAAATTACTTAAGCTCATTTTTAAATTTTACTCCACGCTCAAATGCAAACAACCACTAGCAAAACACAGTTTCTACTTATAATAATATCAATTAAAAATTACTTTCAAAACGAGACAGTGACAATTGCTAAGAGGGATCAAGCCTCAGGCTCATTGCAGGAAATAATTAGTTAGGTAGTCCGAATACTGCATCTACTAATATGGCTTTTTCTGGCCCAAAAGAAAAAGACTTGTTAAATAGGTAATAATCAAGAATAAAGTAAAAGATACATTAGCAAGAAGAATTTGATGATATCCTTGTAAGATCTGGTGAGTTAAATGATTATGTATTAAGTGAATCATATAATAAATCTCCTGAAAAAATTACAAATTAATTATTAGATTTCAGTCCAAAATAGCATAGACATTTGATCCAAACTCCTAAAAAGAGTTTGTTTAACTTAGATTCTAAACATTTAATCTACCTAAAAAGTAATAATCAGATTAGCATGAACAATATTCATATGATACCACAAAGCTCTACAAGCATCAGTATAGATAAGCACTTTAGTCACTATCCAACAAATAATCTTTTGGCAACTTTTCATGACTACAATAAATGTAATTCATTCTTTTCTGAGTTTAATTTAAACAATTTGATAAAAAAATAATTTTTAGAGTTTCAATGAAGAAATTCTTTTCTTAGTTTTCAAAACAAAATTATTTACAACTTGAGGTTTGGTTAAATAATCATCAAATTTGATTTGTTAATATTTATATGTTTTAAAGTTAAATTTCAATAAAAATAATTTGATTTTTTTTATTAGATGAAGAGAAGTTTTAAGACCACTTTGATGATGAATATTACAGTAAAATTAGATATAATAATTTAGAATTAAACTGAATATTTATTTTAATAGATTTCAAACCAATGAAATATCTTGAAAGCCAAACAAATATAGGAGGCTAGGAACTAAATAAAATTTAATTTCCTCAAATTAAGTAAAGTTCAAGTAACAAATCAGATTCTGAATATTAGGCCTCGATTTAAAAATAGTTTTAGATGGGAGAGTAAAAATAGTTTTAGATGGGAGAGTCTCATGGAGCTTATCCTTCTCTAGATAAATAAATTTTAGAAAAAGATGGAGAATCCTATTCAGATAACATATAAGATGATAGCTAGAACCAAAGTAGCAGTGGTAGCTACTCATAAGAAGAAGAATAATATTCAAATGGAGAGGATGAGTAAAATCTAGGAAATGTAGAGGAGGAGGAAGAAGATGAAAGTAAAGAGGATGATGATAATATGAATCTAGAAGGACTATTTTCAAATACTATTAATGCTTTGATTGTAGATGACACTCCCTTTAATATATTTGTCCTCAAATCCTTTTTTTAAAACTGTAAGAATATTAAATTCTCATAAGCATTTGATGGTAAAGAAGCTTTTGAGCTATATAAAGAGAACAAATATGATCTCGTTTTTATGGACCTAAATATGCCTATTATGGATGGATTTGAAAGCATAACTCTTATAAGGTAATATGAGCATCAGAATAATCTAAAGGAGAGTGTAATATTTGCTGTTACAGCTTAAGATCAAATTAAAGACATTCAAAAATGTATAGATTGTGGAGCTAATGGTCATATTCCCAAACCAGTTAAGTTAAGTTTACTATATTCTTCTCTCTATTAATATTTCAAGAGAAGATGATAAAAATATCCAATTTAAACACTTTTTCATATTAACCAAAATTACTTGAACGTCTAATCACTAAAAACTCTTATAAAAATAATAAATCTTTGTCAAATTAAAATCATAGCTAGTTAAAATTTTAAAAATATTTAATCAATTAACAAAATAACCATCTTTAGTTACTTTTCAAAGGAGGTAACTTATCTTTCAAAAGTTATTTTCGAATTAATTAAGATAATAAAGAGAAATAAATCACTAACCTTTCTCTCATTAAGTATATAAACAAAAAAATAATTATTACTCTTCATTTCAATTAAATAAATTCACAATCTAACTACTAATCAAAGTAAAATTTACATCTCATTCATAATTTTTATCATTTGTATATTTCTTTTATAACTTGCTTAAAAATAATATTTCAACCTACCATTCTCACAAAAAAACTACACATTCACTTTCATTAATAAATAAATAAAAAATTCTTCTCAAAAATATCATAGCTTCCTAAATATTTATATTAGTCTAATATTTACTCAGTATTTTAAAAATTTTACAAAGTTTAAACTTTTTACCCTTGATTTTTTTATTTTAAATTCTTTGATTTTGAATTTTTTAATTAAAATTTTTAGTTCTTGCCTACTTTTTGCAAATCAGTGGTAGTATTTGAATCTCAATACTAATAAAGATTAATTCATTTTGTGGTCTAGTTAACAAAAATTTTGTTTGAAAAATTAATTTACTTTTTCATATTAATAACTAATTAATTAATATTCAATTTAATATCTTTACAAATATTTAAAAATAAATAAATGTTAATACAAAATTAAAAATATTTTACAGATCTAGCTTAAGTACTTCTATTTCTGTAGATATTAATATATATTTTATTTTTATTTATTTAAAGTTACTTAGCTCTGATTTAAGTTCTTACTCTCAACTTAATATTTGCTTTAGGTAAAATTACTTAAATTTCTTAAAAATAATCAAATGTCTAAATTTTGACTTTTTACTTCTTGTAAAAATAGTATTCAAAATTTATTGCACATTTTGAAAAAACAACAATTTTATTTTATGTACTTCTCAAATTTTGCCTTATTTAGTTCACATTTTTAAGTTTTTCTTTTAAATATTTCTTTATTCAATTTTTATTTTTAAAAGTGGGGATAATATTGACGAAATAGGTGTCTAAGGATTAGGATCTGAATTATCAAAATGCTCTAATCTCTAAACTTTGAGCCTTTACCTCATGTAAAAATAGTGTTTCATTACTAATTATGCATTTTTGAATGAATCAATAAATGAATATATTAATTTATAAGTAGCTGGCTTATTTCGGTTTGTTTACTTGAGATTAGTTTGGCTAATTCACTCAATTTTATTTGTTCTTTTCGGATTTCATTCACATTTTTATGTTTTTGTCTTTCTTTTTAAATATTTTTTTATTCAATTTTTATTTTTAAAAGTGGGAATAATATTGGTGATA